>CM034701.1:15695961-15718717 GCA_020142125.1 Phrynosoma platyrhinos
GTCCAGACGTGAGGTTACCAGAGCATGTACCACAGCTTCCAGATCCCTGAAGTCCTCCCTCCCTCCTCCTTCCCCTTTCTTTCTTTCTTTCTTTCTTTCTTTCTTTCCTTCCTTCCTTCCTCTCATTGTTATGGACAATGGGACTTGAGCATCCATGAATTTTGGTATCCCTGCAGATACTGAGGGCAGAGTGTACAAGTATGTGAAATCTGGGGATAACATATAACCTCTGACAAATTGCAGACAGGTAGTTGCTAGATTTTCTTTAATTCTAGTCATCTTTAAATTTCCTTTTTGCAAACAGTGAAATATGTTTCTAAAGCATGAAAAGCATGAAAAGTTATGCACTTGCCTCTTCATACTGCTTGCTGCATTCTTGTGTTTGTGAAACTTGTTTGCCATTTGTTCAATAAGAGAGAAACCCCAGCTCTCTTCCCTAAATAGTCTGAATCTATCTGGATTACTTTAATAATAATAATAATAATAATAATAATAATAATAATAATAATAATAATAATAATAAAATTTATTTTTATCCCACCCCTCTGAGATCAATTGGGGCGGCTAACAAATATTAAAATTAAAATACATCAAACCCCATCCCCTCCCCCCCTTAAAAAATATTAAACCAGATACAGATTAAAACCAGCAGATAAAACAACAACAAATACAAACCACAATTTATAACAGCGATGATGAAACTGGGGCAGCTTTGTATTAATTCTAAGGGAAGGGCTATTGGGGACCCTCCTAACAAGAGTTCCTGAGGCTGGGATTATCTATCCTGGAAAGGCCTGCTGGAAGAGATCCATCTTGACAGCCTTTTTAAAGCTGTCTAAAGATATCAGTTGACAGATCTCATCCGGCAGGCCATTCCATAATCTGGAGGCGACAACAGAAAAAGCCCTCTGGGAGGTAGCTGAGAGCCTAGATTTTTGTGGCTGCAGCAAATTCCTCCCAGAGAACTGGAGTGTGCGGGAAGGATTATAAGGGAGAAGGTGGTCTCTGAGATAGTTTGGACCCAAGCCATTTGGACTTCTGCAATGCACTCTACATGTGGCTACCCTTGTGCTTGGTTCGGAAACTTCACCTGGTTCAAAACATGGCGGCCAGGCTTCTGTCGGGAACATCCAGGAGGGACCACATCACTCCGATCTTGCGGTCCCTCCACTGGCTGCCCATTGGTTTCCGGGCCCAGTACAAGGTGTTGGTTATCACCTTTAAAGCCCTTAATGGCTTGGGTCCAAGTTATCTCAGAGACCGCCTTCTCCCATATAATCCTCCCCACGCTCTCCACTCCTCTGGGAGGAATCTCCTGCAGCTTCCAAAAGCTAGGCTTGCGGTGACCTCCCAGAGTGCCTTCTTGGTTGTCGCCCCCAGGCTCTGGAACGGCCTGCCGGACAAGATCCATCAGTTAACATGTTTAGACAGTTTCAAGAGAGCTGTCAAGACGGATCTCTTCCAGCAGGCCTTTTCAGACTAAAATACCAAGCCTTGGGGTTTTGGGACCTTGGATTGTTTCCTCTTAAGAATGTTTCTTCAGCCCTTGTTAGAACCTGAAGTTGTACGAGGTCTGTTGTTCGTATTTAATTGGTTTTATTGTTGTTGTTGTTTAATAGTTATTGTTTTAATTGATATCTAGTTTAATTCAATTTTAATGTGGGGAGGGAGTTATGTTATTTTAAGCTGTGTATATTTTTAGCCTTGTAAACCACCTAGATTGGTTCGCCACTGGGCGGTATATAAATTATTATTATTATTATTATTATTATTATTATTATTATTATTATTATTTAGGGCTTTAAAAGTGATAACCAACACCTTGTACTTGTAAAGGTGATAACCAACACTTTACACTGGACCAACTTGCTCCAGATCTGAGCTGGGCAGATGAGTCCCACTTTGGACCTGATCCAATTCAATCTGTATTTCTGAAGTGTGATTTACTTCAGAATGGGAGACCTCCTTGAAGGTATGTTTCAGAATCCTTCTTAGCTTTGCAGCCAAATATTAACAACAGTGCAGTGGCATAGAAAATGTTAATTTGCATTTAGTGGGCCCATACTCATTTATGAGGTGGTGTTGGAGAAGAGTGCTAAAGTAAACATGGATGGCCAGAAAGACAAACAAATGGGTTCAGGAACAGATCAGGCCTGAATTATTCTTGGAAGCCAAGATGACTAAATTAAAGTTGCCATACTTTGGCCACATCATGAGAAGAGATGGCTCACTAGAAAAGACAATAATGGTAGGAAAGATGGAGGGCAGTAGAAAAAGAGGAATTCCATATGCCAGATTGATAGACTCAATCAAGGAGGCCACAGCCATGAGTGTATGGGACCTGAGCAGCTAAGGGGGGGGGGAACTTGGAGGTGTATCATTGACAAGGTCACCATGAGGAGGCCAGGTCAAGGGCATTTAACAACAACAAGAGGCCCTGATAAATCATTTCCTTTTAATTTGGCCATTCAAGGCTGAGAAAAGATCTTCAGCTGGAAATGAATGAGGGGGTAAGTGTGCATTTCAAAAACCCATTTGCATGATTCTCATAGCGGTTAGGATTGGAAGAACAGTCACACCTGTGCACTTAATTTTTCTTTGGTTGCGTCTGCAGTATATATGCAGGAAAAGAGATTCCACCTCAGCATTAGAATACACTGTCTTGAAGAGTGGTGGAGTCTCCTTCTTTGGAGGTTTTTAAACAGAGGCTGGATGGCCATCTGTCAGGGGTGTCTTCCTGCATGGCAGAGGATTGGACTGAATAGCCCTTGAGGTCTCTTCCAAATCTATGATTCTATGAACCTTTGGAATCCTCCTACACAGGCCTCACCCTTGGAGGAGGGTGTGCCCCAGCTTAGGGAACCTATAGCCAGTCATGGGAATTTTGTCTCCAAGAAACTCATATCCAAAGGAAAGACATAAGATTGTTGAAAAACCACAAATTAGGAAATGAGTTCATATCATCATCAGAGAAAAAGAAAAAAGAAACTGTGATGTTAAAGACTCAATAGAAGCAAAATAACTTTTTTTCTGACACACAAGGACATTACTTAGGAACAGAAGTAAAATATGATGATCAAGAAACATTAGTTGTCGGAATATATGCACCGTTAGAAAACAAGAGTAAATTTTATATTAAAATACTAAATATTTTGACCTTTATTTACAACAACATAATAATGATGGGAGACTGGAACGGGATTATAAACCCATTGCTAGATAGAGCAGCTGGGGAAAAACAAGTCAAAGAAACACAGGGAAAACTTCCAAAAACCTTCTATAATTTAATGGAGAAGAATGAACTGGTCATGTAAGTGGTCCCAGTTGTCTTGCACAGAGAGGCAGGATATGAATTATTATTATTATTATTATTATTATTGAGATGCTAGACCTGGAAGACATTTGGAGGCATAAATATGGATTAGCAAAGGAATATACATACTATTGTAGGTATCGTAACTTCTGGTCTAGGATCACTATGTTTCTGACATTAACTTTAATAAATATCAAAGTAGAAAAAATAGAATAATAATACCAAGAATAATAACAAATCATAATCCAGTAGCACTGATACTGAAGAAAAGAAAAAAGACACAAGTAGGAGATTGGATGATTTTCTATTAAGAGACAAAAAAGAAAAAAAAATAGAGGAGAAAGCAAAAGAAACCCTGAAATTATTCTTTGAAGAGAACCTAACAGAAGGAATGAATATCAATACAATACAGGATACCAGCAAAGCCTTTATGAGAGGCCTTTTTATCAAGCAAAGTTATGAATAAGGAAATGAAAAGAGGAGAAATTTATGAAGCTTCAATCAGAATTGAAACAAAAAGAAGAGCTATTGAAGAAAAATCCAAGGAAAAAGGAATTATCAAATCAACTGAAGATAATACACAAATAAATCTCATTACATTTGGTGGAAAATCTAGAAAAAAACAGAAATTTTTGAAACAAAACCACTTCAAATACTTTAATAAAATGAATAAATGGTTGGCAATAAGACTGAGAATAGAAAGGGAAAAAAAGACGTATATCAAAAGTAAATTACAATGGGAAATTATACTTGATAGCAAAGCAAAGCAGCTTCATTTATATACTGCTTCATACTTATACAGTGTCTAAGTAGTTTACAACTGTAAGCTCATTGCCCCCCAACAGTTAGGTACTCATTTTAGCAACCTCAGAAGGATGCAGGCCTGAGTCAAGCCTGAGCCCCTGGCTAGTATTGAACTTGCAACCTTGTGGTTTATGAATGAGTGGCTGCAGTACAGGCATTTAACCACTGCACCACCAGAGCTTAAGGAAGTGTTTAGAGAACAACATATAAACGAAAATGAATTAGCAGATTATTTAGATCATCAGAAAATTTTAGAATTTACAGAACAACAAAGAGAAGACCTAAACAGGAAAATTTCTATGACAGCAGAAGCAATCAAAGAGGGCAAAGCTTCTAAAGTCCCCATTCCAGATGGGCTAAGAGCTATATACTACAAAACAATGTTGGAAATAGTTGTACCTCATCTACAAAATGTAATGAATAAAATTTCATGTAAGAATCTTTGGGAAATGTATAGCACTAATATTAAAAGAAAACAAAGATGCAACTGATATAGGAAGTTAAAGACCAATATCACTACTAAACTAAGATTATAAATTATATGTAACTTTATTAGCAATAAGGATAAAGAAAATTTTGTCAACACAGATTCATACAGACCAGAAGGGTTTCCTGCCAAATAGGCACATAAAGGGCAATATTAGAAATATGTTTGATATAATAGAATTTGGACAGAGAAAACCAGATAAACAAATTGCTATGCTTTTCTTAGATGTAGAGAAAGTGTTTGCCAATATTAGCTGAAAATTGATGAAAGAAATTATCAAAAGGACAGTGAAAGAAGGCAACTTCTGCAAAAGGATAAAATCCATTTACAATAATCAAAGAGTGCAGGTGATAGTGAATGGAGAGAGAACAACAGCCACTGAGATTCAAAGATGCACTTGTCAAGGGGGCCCCCATCACCTCTACTCTTTATCTTGACAGTTGAAATCCTATGTAATGCCATTAGAAACAATGAGAAGGTGAAAGGTGTCAAAATAAAAGGGAATGAATTTAAGCTAAGATTGTATGCAGATAATATTGTCATCTACCTGGTAGAGCCTGTGGAAAGTGTCATGCAGCTATTGCAGTAGCTTACAGCATGGTAAACTCTCTGGTTTCAAGATCAATAAAGAAAAGTAAAAAAAAATATTAACAATGAATATGACACAAAGAAAAAAGAAGAACTTGAATTATGTTGAGTTAAAATAGATAAAAAAAATTAAATATCTAGGAGTGAGTTACAAACAAGAATGCAGATTTATTTAAAATAATAATGGTGTAATCTGGCAAAAGATAGACTAATCTGTGAAACTGGAAAGACATACATCTGTCTATTTTAGGAAGAATCTCGGTTATCAAAATGTATTTGTTGCTAAAGATGTTTTTTCCCCAAGCAATCCCAATTATAATTAATGACACCCTATTCAGAGACTGGCAGAAAGAAATCACAAATTTTATACGGGAAGGAAGAAAAAACAGAATTAAGGTAAAATCATTACAATATGGCATCTCAAGAGGTAGACTTGGTTTACCAAATCTAAAAATATATTTATATGTGTGATGTCCAGCCTGGACTGTTTAAATTCTCCCCTGAATTTCCTTCATTTCAGTTCTGTTTGAGCATAGGAATATTCCACTGTATTAGTTTGTGGGAGGAGCTGTAGGAATCCCCTGTATTTTTTTTAGTTTTTGGTTTGCCCCTTCCCAGCAAGCTCTGCTTTAGCTTGGGACTTTTAGTTTTTTCTTAGGCAGGCTTGGCTTTGTCTGTTTGGTGGCAAACAGTCACAGACAGAGGAAAAGGGCATTTCTTATACCATTTAGCCAAATTACTTACCATTTAGTCATTTTATTTACCATTTAGCCAATTTAGTTATCAGTTAGCCAATTTAGTTACCACATTAGCCAATTTATTTACCAGAAGCAGTTAATTCTATTTAACACCAACAATAAAGAAGTAAGAGCACCAGAAGCTGAAAGACCCTGCACCAGCTTCATTGAGAAGGAGTTCAAATCAAGATCAAACCCAGAGAGATGACAACCCTGAAGATTGCTGAAACCTAAACTGTAAAGTACCTTTTATTTTATGCCTGTTAGAGCTGGGGGGGGGGGAAGAAACCCTTTTCCTTTTGTTCTTTTGTTCTTTTTGGACTTTACATTCAGCATTGAAGCCTTTTTGGGTAAAAGAGTTTGATTTCAACCAGGGTACTGGCGTTACACACCCATATTTGCCACCACCTTTAGTTAGGTGTGTCTTCACAATATGCATGTTGCCTAGATTGGGTAAGGGATTGGTTTAAATTACAGAACAGGGATTTATTAAACCTGGAAGGTATAGATAATGTTTATTGATGGCATGCATATTTATATTATGAGAAAATCAAGATTAATCAGGACTTCAACAACCACTTTGTGAGAAGAGCCCTGTTAAGAGTCTGGGGGAAGATTTAGAAATAGGATAAATAGAAAACTTCCAGCAAATATATCTCCAAATAAA
This sequence comes from Phrynosoma platyrhinos, assembly GCA_020142125.1. Lineage (NCBI taxonomy): Eukaryota > Metazoa > Chordata > Lepidosauria > Squamata > Phrynosomatidae > Phrynosoma > Phrynosoma platyrhinos. The sequence goes on from CM034701.1 coordinate 15,702,558, forward strand.
ACATTTCACAATAAAAAATGAAATGAAAAAGGTGGATGGCTCACTTCTCATGATCTCCTAAAATTAGAGAATGGTAAACAAATAATGAAAACAATGGAGGAATTAATCAAAGATGGGTTTAAGTGGAACTGGTTCTGGTACAAACAAAGGAAAGATTTATGATAGATCAAAAAGTATATGTAATAACAACAGATGAATCAGAACTAGAAAAGATATTATGGAAAGAAATGGACCAGCTGATTGCCCAAAAATATAAGGTGTTATTAAAATGGGAGATGGAAGAAAGCAAATAAGGGAGGTCATAAGGGAGGGCCCAAAATTTAAACAGCCTAATTCAATTAGAAGAATGGGAAAGCATATGGGTTAAAAAACTGAAATACACTTCCAATTACAATATGAAGGAATTTTTTTCATAAAACCCAATTTAGGGCCTTGGCAGATGGCTAATTGGGCCATCTTGGAGGCAGGGAAGAGGAGGGGCAGCCGCACACTTGGTGCCCCTTCCTCCTCTCGAGGTTGCCCTTGGAGCAGCCGGCCCTCTGCATGGCCGGCGCTCTGAGGGCAACCTCCCGCTGCACTGTCCACACACGCTGTGGCAGATAAGTCAGTGAAAGTGCGCCCTACGCTTTTGGGGCGCACTTTCACTGACTTCTGAAAGGAGTGCTGATTTAGCGCTCCTTTCAGGGGCACCGACGGTGCGCCGTGGTGCGGATGCCGCAGTCCCGTGGCGCACCGTCCCGCAGTGTCCCAGACACCCTCGTCTGCTTCCCCCCTTAGTTGGTATGCAACACCAGTAAAATTATCAAAAATAAATAAAAGCAAAAGTAACAGGTGTTGGAAGTGTAAACAGGAGAAAGGAACATCCCTATATATGTAGTGAACCTGCAGGGAGGCACAGAAATATTGGACACAGATTCATGAGAAAATTAACAAACTATTGAAAATCCAAATGAAAAAAGACCCCAAAGTACATCTGTTGGGCATGACAGAGAGGACCTGGGAGGGGAAATATGGTAAAGTGCTATACTACATGATAACAGTGGCAAGAGTAGTCTATGGAGTTTATCACAAGGGGACCTATCTACTTCCATCCTGAAAATGGTTAAAGCATATGCTTTTCTGGGATGCACATCCCAGAAAAGCACACAAATGTGTGAATGATTTTCACACAGAGAGCACAACAATGTGTTAAAAGCACTTTACTAATGTGAGAAAGTGGGTAGAAAGCACATTTAATTTTCACACATATGGGGACAAATCCCATTGATGATTTGGAAATAACTTTTTTGTGCATGTGCTCAGAAGCAGTAGTTGCGTTATCAGAAATCACCCAGAGAAATAAATAATTGTATTTACACAATTTTATTTATAAAAAAATATACTGTGCTGCCCTTACTTTCTAAGAAATGGTACCCAACCTGAGTAAAAAGAATAGAACATTACCCAAGGAAGTAGGAAAGGAAAGATAAAACTTCTCTCTTGCTCTCACTGCGTCCCTGCCTTCCTCATCAGCTGATCCTTTCAGAGCCCTGGCTAATGGGGAAGGTTGGAGGAGTGAGGCACGCGAGGGAGGGAAGCAAGCTATTTCTCTCTCTCTCTCTGTCTGCTGATCCTTTAAGAGCCCTGGCTAAAGCATAAAAGTGTCCCTCTCATCTGTCTTGGCACAACAAAGCACAGCAAAGCAGCACCATGGGAAATCTGGCAATGAGCACAAAAAAAGGGACAATCCCACAAACAGCTTTCACACTACAGCAATTGTGCAAAGAAAATGAATTCATGAATGAAATGGAAGTGAAAATTCAATATTTTCCTGAAATGACTATTCCCTGATTCATGTCACTTTCTGTTTGGATTCTAAGCGGTTTGCACACAGAATCATCTGAAAACCAATTGCACAATTGTGCCTAATACCCTGGATAACTCCAAGTTCTGTCCAGTTTAAACTTCCAATTTTCCCAGTGTGAGAAATTCCTATGCTAGAAAATTGAGATTAGAAGAGGGTCCAACTACATTGAGATGGACAAACTGACATATCTGATCAGAAATAAATCAATTGATAAATTTAATGAGGAATAGTTTTTGGTATTAGAAGGAGTCCATTAAAGGTAGTAAAGGAAATAGACCTTGAAAGAAAGGTGAATGTAAAAACAGATATAAAGAAATATAAAATATAAGATGGGAGTATATGTTAAAATATGGATGCCTAATTTTGTTATTTGGATAAAGGTTTCTTTTAGTACTTATATGATTTATGTGATATAAGACATTGTTAAAAGCCCTCAAGGGACATTAGACAGATACCAAAATAGACTGGAATGTAGATAAGGTAAATAATGATGTATGAAACAAAGGAAAAAATTAATAAGAGGGACACAGATGATATAGTGCAAAAATTAAAGTCACATTTAGACAATTAAAGGTAATAAACTAGACCAAAGTTACCTGGAAGTTCTTTTTAATGGATGATGATGATGATGATGGGTTTTTTGTCTTTGTGTTTGTTCTTAATTGTTATTTGTTGGTTTTTAAGTGTTATGGTATGTGTGCACATGTAATATATGAATGTTTATTTATACTTTTTAAATAATAAAATTCTATATATAAAAATGTATTGGATTCTATTTTCAATAATAATAATAATAATAATAATAAATTTTATTTTTATGCCACCCTTTGGCGAACCAATCTGGGCAGTTTACAACATTAAAAACATAAAACAATATATTTCCCTCTCCCCTTAAAAAGTTATTAAACTATATATCAATTAAAATCACAATAAAAAATTAAAAAGACAGAGATGGGAGGAACGTATTCATATCCTGCTGACCTTGGAAAAATTATTCTGGGGGATTACAACTCCAGCTTCCAGCCATCACTCCCAGGCAGGTTGTAAAGAAAACCAACATGACTGTACTAATGGGTTCACTCTTTGGTTGTTCAAGGCAAACTCCCTATGCATAATTGCATATCATCAGATTTGGTTGCAGACAGAGTGAAGAACAGTTGAGTTTTCAAGCTGTGCAATTGGAGCCTCATGCATCATTCACTCCATGTGGCTAACAGTTTTAAAGGGAAAAAGAAAAGAGACAGTTCTCAGAATTTCTCAATCAGTATTTTTGAAGCAGTGATTGTCTAAATATAAATTACTAACACAATTTTGCATCCATATGCAAAACTCTACAGGGATGGGGCATATGCAGAAATCTGATAGAACAGATTTGAACTCATCTCTCCATCTCTAGTTGTCCTGGTGCCCAGCCTCCTGTCTTTACATGCATCACAATGTCAGCTGACCACCTTCACATTCTAGTATCAGCTGAAAGAACTCAGGGCAGTACTTTCTAGATAATATCCTGCCATTACCCTGACTGATCAAATGTCCAGAGTTCTTAGTGGCACAGATGTGTAATACTGGAGCTGGGACTCACATGGTCAAAGTTCCAGGACTTTTTGGTCAGTAAAGATGAAGAAATTTTCTTCCATTTCCCTCAAGCCTCCATATCCCCTGGGAATTTAGTTCTAATCCTCATGTCAACCAGAGTGGAAATGGATCCCACAGCAGTATACCCTCCAACTGTCCAGATTTGGCAGGAACAGCTCCTGATTAATCCCCTGTCATCCTACTTTTTTTAAAAAAAATGTTTGGTTTCTCTCCCCTTCTCCCACTTCTCCCCTTTCTCCTCAGCTCACTTTAATTACTGAAAACTGAGTTCAAAATAGCAATAGCATTTACATTCCTATACTGCTTCATAGTGAACTAAGCACTCTCTAAGCAGTTTACAATGTGTAAGGCAATTGCCCCCAATAAGCTGGGTACTCATTTTACTGACCTACAAAAGGATGGAAGGCTGAGTCAACCTGGAGCCCTCTGGGATTGAACTCACAACATTGTGGCTGCAGTACCAGCATTTAACCACTGCACCACTAGGGCAAGTACAAAATTAGATTTTAATAAATTAATGTAGCAGGGGCAATAGAAGAGGAGGGGGGTCAGGATCTTACTCTTCCCAGTCATTTCAGGCAAAAGCAAACTGTTGCATGCTCCCCTAACTTGTGGGTTCTTCCTTATTAATACCTTTTGCCATCTTGACCACACTCTGATGTTGCTTGGCCACACGTGTTCTAGTTTTCATCTATGAAATGTTAGAAAGTATGCAGCAGCAATGTATTGTTATAAGCTATCCATGCTTCTATCTGAAGCATTTTGTGATGTCATGGAGTTGTATGGCCAATTAAGATTTACTAGCTTTACAAAAATCCTGGTATGGTCATGGTAGGAAGGAACAGTGCCTTGTCTTAATTTATGTGTATATGTATGGGTTTCATAGTGTTTCATGTTGTATTCATATATAGAGAGTTTGTTAGTTGCTGTAGGTTATGGCTGTGTCCGCACTGATAGAAAAACCAGCATACCATCAGGATGTCTGGGTCTGTGTGGAGCACAAGCCATCCTCACAACTGGCACTCATAATGGGTTAATATCAACAGCACTGTCCACACATTCCCCCCTTCTGTTCTGGGCTCAGTCTGGTTAAAACACAGTATGTGCTGGAGGAACCATGCAAATGTGAAAGTGACAGTGTTTTGACAGGAGCTGAAATGCCAAGATGGGAAGAGGTCAATGGCTCACCTGGCCCAGGATACCACCTGACCTTTTCTGCCTACCTGCCAATGCTCCTTTCCCTAGCCCTGCATTAGTACACAGCCTCTACAAAGAATTCATCTGCAAAGAATTCCTTACCCGAAGGCTAAGAAGAAGGCAACTAGAAAAGTGTAGGGACTGTGTTTGGATAGACTTCAAAGAATCAAACTACAATTGGTCCTCCAATTGAAACATCTGCAGCTTGAAAATAGCCACACACACACCAAAGAAATCCTTGTTTTTGCCATTTTATATAAGGAAAACTGTTTCACTATACTATTGTATATAATGGGACTTGAGTATCTGCAGCTTTTGTATGCACAGGGGTGGTCTTGGAACCAAAGCCCAGCAGACACAAGAGCCCACTGTATTTTTTATTTGTTTCCGCATAATTCAATTGGAAGCTATTGTAAACAGAAACAAGTCTTCTTTTTGGCCAATTCTATTTCTTCTTACAAGCCAGAGCAAGGTGGATCTGTGACAGCTGATACTGATGTGAGATGAAACCTGCTTGGAACAATTTCTTCATATGGATCCACCTAGCTGCCTGCATTTTTGGATTTTTCTTGGCAGCTGTGAGTACTGTTATAATGAGTACCTGTACTTCAATATTTGCTACCAAAGCAGTGGGAATAGGAGGCAAAGCATCAAAGATAGGCTGCTTGGGACCCTGGTGTGGGATATCTATAACCCTGGTGTCTTACTTCCAGCACTAAGTACCATGTTGTGCCATCTGTTTGAATTAAATTCCACATTGATGCTTATCCTTGGTTCTGTTTAAAGTGGCCAGATTCTTTTAAACAATAACAAGGCAGGTGCGAACTGAAAGCTCATATTTGTATATAAGGCCATGCATGCTTTGGAAAAAAAAATCCCCATGTCTATTGCAAGGCTTCATATTTTGCTAGAGGAAAAACAGACTACTACTGGCAAAATGCACATGACACATTGTCAAACAGATCAAATGGCAGCAGCTTTATTTTTTTTTAAAAAAAAGACACACTGAAGAACATCTGCCATCAGATGGAAATTAGAGTGGGGCACAAGTGTTCTGTATAATTCATGAAACTGTGTTAGCATAATCAATAACTTCCTTTCATTGTGGAAGACCATGTATGTAGGCTGGGTTTTCTGGAACCTTTGGGACTGACCTATGTAGAAATAAAACAGCTCTGTCTTTACCATATGTTGTTATGAGCCTTCAAGTCGATTCTTACATGAGGTTCCCTATCATCATTCTTTTCTTGACAAGATTTATTCAGAAGAGATTTGCCACTCACTTACTCTAAGGCTAAGAGAGTGTGACTTGATCAAGACCACCCAGTGGGTCTCTGCAGCAGAGGAGGGATTCAAACCCCAGTCTCTTGGAGTCCTTGGTCAATACTCAAATCACTATACTACACTGACTTTCCTTACTTTATAAAGCAGGGGTAGGCAACCTTTCCCCTTTAAGGGCCGAGGGACTTCAGCTCCAAGAAGCCTCAACGATGTTGGCCAATAGTCCCATGTTGGCCAATAGCTTCTGGGATTCTGGGAGCTGAAGTCCCTCGGACCTTACAGGGGAAAGGTTGCCTACCCCTGGTATAAAGAGATTTAAACACAGATGCCTAGACTGAGCTTGGTGTTAGACTGACAGTTTCCAAGTATGAACAATGGATTTCTTCCTCACCCCCAACATTGTTTTAACCTTTATTCCAAGGAAATTGTGCACACATGTTGTTGTTGTTTTTTGTTAGTTTCCTCCGAGTCAACCTCAACTCATGCAACCCTTTAAATGAGATGTCTCCATGTCCCCCCCTATCTTCCACCTCTCTGCTCAGGTCCTGCAGACCCAGGCCCATGGTCTCCCTGATTGAATCTAGCCATCTGGCATGCAGTTTTCCTCTCTTTCTACTGCTCTCTACCTTCCCCAGTAGCATCAACTTTTCTAATAAGTCACACTTGGCTTCCAGGGAGAGTTTAGGCTTGATTTGCTCAAGGACCCAACTGTTTGTCTTTTTTGCCACCCACAGTATCCTCAGCAGTCTTCTCTAGGGCCACATCTCAAATGAATTAATTTTCTCTCTGCTTTTTTCACTGTTCAACTCTCATATCAATACATGGTGGTAGGCAATACAATGGCTTGGACAATTCTAACTTCAGTGTTCACCTGTATATCCTTAAAATTTAAGATTTTCTCTAGTTCTTTCTTAGCTGCCTGTCCGATTCCTAATCTTCTTCTGATTTCTTGACTGCCATCTCTGTTCTAATCAATGCTTGCTCCAAAGTATGGGAAATCTTTAACTATTTCAATTTTTTCATTATCTCAGTTGAATTTATGTAAATCCTCTGTGTTCATTATTTTTGTTTTCTTTATGTTTAAAATTAGGCCTGCCTTTCCACTTTCTTCTTTGACTTTCTTTAGTGCACACATTAATGCTATATATGAGGGGTAGGCAACCTAAGGCCCAGGAGCCAGATGGGCCCCCCCGAGGCCTTTGGACTGGCCCCAGGATGGTCCTGCCACCGCTGCCGCCCCCGCCCCCCTGCCGCTGCCTGCCATAATGATATTGATTATTGTTGTTATTACTTGTTCTTGGGGTTTTCTTGGCAAAATCTCCACAGGGATTTTGCCGTGGCTTTTCTGGGGCTGAGACAGTGTGCGTGCATATATTTTTAATTTTTTTTTAATTTTTAATTTTAATATTTATTTATTTATTTTTGGTGCTTCAGCCCCCCAATTTTCTAAGGGACAGTCCCGGGCTCAAAAAGGTTGCCTACCCCTGCTATATACAGTCAGACCTTTGTATCTGTGTGGCATCCATTCTGCCCACAGATACAAAAAACTGTGGGTGCACATGCTGCCATTTGGGATGAAGGGACTTGCTGTCTGTAGATGGATGATAAGGTCCCATTGTAAATATAAATATAAATAATGTAAATAAATAAAGCTTTTAATGCTTAAGCAGGGAATGTTCTTAACATATATATCTGTTTTATCTGTTTTTAACTTTTGTATTATTTTTAATCAGTTTTATAGTGTTTCAATGTGGTGTTTTTCAAATAGGTTTTAAAACTTTTTGTAAATGTTTCACTGATAGACAGCCTGTTATGTCCATAGGCTACTTCAGACTAAATGGTTCTGAATGCTGTTAATTTCCACAGTATCCTGGGTTTGTTAAGTTCAGGAGCATGCTCCCAAAATCACTTCCAAGTTTCAGTCAAAATTCTAACTTTTTGATTTTCTTCTTATTTCTTCTCCTCGTGTACATCTGGATAGTTTTCCCCTTGTGACAAGAGTAAGCATTTGAGATTGTAGGAAGTACAACTATGAAAATATTGACAGAAGGAAGAATTTTAACAAGTTCCTCTCTGTGGTAAAGTAACTGAGGGCCTGTGCAGATGGGCCCCAGGAAGCAGAGGATCAGGGCCGAGGCTGCCAGACCGCGTGGCCCTGATCCTCCCTTTTGCCTCCTGGAAAAGAACAAAAGGCCGCCCTAAGAGCTGGCACGCATCTCTTTAGCACCCCTTCCGGTGCAGCATGTCAAAACGCTGCGCCGAAAGGATGTCCTGATGCCGTGCACTGTGCGTAACGGTGCGCAGCGTCAGAATGTCCTTGGTGTGGGGTTGGGGCAGCCGGCGTGCAGCTGTCCTTCCCCATCTCTGCCTCCAGGCTGGCCCTTTGGGCCGGTCTGTAGAGTCCCTGAGTTGTTGATTCCACAGCAGAGATGTCAAAATAAACAAAGATTGCCCCTGCTTCCAGCCCCAAGAATGTAACTCCTCTGAGCTCCAAGGCAGGCTATCTTTATCATACTCCTCCACGTTTCTCTTCGGGTTCACCAATATTAGCCAAGTTTATTTAAATTCAGATTTTCCCTGTGAGAAATATAAAGTCATCTGTTAGTTAGCAGTTAGCAATTTGTTGGAAGCAATTCCTCTTGTGGTACATGGCTCACAAGGAAGAAAGAAAAGAGGGTAATGAGGGAGTAAAACAAATAGATCTAGCTATGCCACCATCTTCCCTCCTTTGAAAAGGATGGGATTAGGACGGATTGGGGATGGGATGGCTAAAATTGGGTCACGATGCCTCCAGTCTGAGCACAGAGGTGTGCAGTAATACCCAATCTAAAATTTTCCTCCCAAAGTTTCAGTTTGCTCTGGAGCTGGGCAGAAAGTCTCAAACTTATTTGTTGTGGTATCTTCCCAAACTATTCAGAATTGACCATGATCCTTTTGAATCTGTTTAAGCAGGCATTTAATGTATAACTAGGGTGCTTTTTACTGGGGATGCTTTATTTAACTTTTAAACTTTTGGTTGTTTTAAAAATGATTATTAATGCATTTTATGGGGTGCTTTTAATTGTTTGTAAAGAGAGCCAGCATGGCATAGTGGTTTGAGTGGCCTATGACTCTGGAGAGCAGGGTTCGATTCCCAGCTCGGCCATGAAACCTACTGGGTGACCTTGGGCAAGTCACATGCTCTCAGCCTTGGGGAAGGCAGTGGCAAACCTCTTCTGAACAAAACTTGCCAAGAAAACCCCATTATAGGTTTAGCCTTAGGGTCGTCACAAGTCGAAAATGACTTGAAGGCACACAACAACAACAATAATAATTTTTATTGTAAATGTTTTTAATTTGCTATTTCTGGAAGCTGCTGTGGGTTCCATTCTGGGAGAGAGGTGCATATAAATACAATAAGTAAATAAAATAAATGAAATCTTCCCTTTATTTTCTATTTATATTTCCAAATCCTCAAATGCAGGGGCTGCCATTTGGTCTAAAACACTTTATTCCTTCCCTTTAAGCAAAATGTTTCTCCCATAGGAGTTTATCGCACGGGACAAATCCCATGCAAAAACTAGATTTAAAGTGAAAACAACCTGCTTTTTTGGGTTGTTTTTCACATGACATTCGGAGTTAACCCAAACAAAAAGTAGACAAAACCCACAATTGTGGGTTGTTTTTCAGATGATGCTTGTGTGAAAGAGAAATAACGTGAAAATAACCTGAACGAAAAGCTGACAAAACCCAATCCTTTTTACTTTCGGGAACTTCCGTTTGGGTTAATGTCACTTTATTTCTCCTTTACACAAATATGTCTGAAAATAAAACCTGCTCTTACTGGGTTTTTACAGATTTTCAAATCCCATTTGCCTCGGTGTGATAAGATCCATAGAATCACCAAGCAGTATGTTGTTGATTCAGAACACTCCCTGTCTATATAAAAACCTATCTTGATCCTTGCCTTTGTCTTATACATTTTCCCTACTCCTCATGGAAGAGCTGGAGATGAGCCAGCACATTGAACTAGAACCCAATTCTCATCTGTTGTTATGGTTACCAGGAGTAGAAAATAATTTCCTGTAATTTATCTTAAGATCATTTATGTCAGATACAAACACAGATTAAGCTGAATACCATGGTAATTTCTTTTCCAATTGTGTTAGGAACCATAAGACATTTATTTTTTACTTCATAAATAAGAGCTACAGTATGTCATGATCAGTCAGAGAAGATAAAATGAATCTAATTAAGTACCATCAGAAGATCACTTTGCTGTTTTTATTGCCGCAATAAAAGTGCCCTTACCTTCTTATTCTTTCTGAAATGACAGAAATTATTATGGAAATGGGATGAGATCAAGGAAGTCTTGCTTGACCTAGACTTGCATGTAGCAATATCCTTGCACAGTTTATGGAAGCTGATGGATCTCACCACATTGCCAAACATCCTGGTTTATTAAAATGAATGGCACCATATGTAAGCACTGGAGAGGACGTGTATATTGGTTTTTATGTAAATAGTGGAATCATTATATTGATCAATAGGGCACTCAGTTCACGGGTGATCAAAGCAGATGGGGTTTATATACATTGATGAGGAAAGGCTGAAATGCATTCAGAGGTATGCATTGCCACACATGTTGGTGATTTCATGGGTGGAGCAGTATTATGGCTTTTGCAGTGGTACAACTGTACAGCAATTTTGTTTTGTTCCAAAGCTTCTGTTGAGCTATTGAAGGGGAAACTTGTTCAAGTCTTGAGTTCAAAAATGGGGGCAGCATGCATTGAAGATAGCAGTTTATTTAATGATGCAGTGACAGTCCAGATGGCAGGATTCTAGCTGAACAACTTGGCACTCAAAGGAAACATGCACCCTACTACTGATAGCAATTTTGGGAAATCGACCTAGCATCAGCATAGAACGTCATATACTAAACCATAGATATACTGGAAATATATTAACTAATCATGAAACAGCACTCATTAAGCTGTAATAGAAAATTACCAAGCGAGCACTAATTTAAAACCCTTCATGTTGAATCTGTTGAAACTTATCCTTACATGTTCTGTAATGCTTAATCTGCTTTTCCTTGAAATTCCTAAGAATAGCTCTAAATTTTTTCTTGACCCAGGATGCATTTACTTTAACATGATTCTATTTTTTAATTTTTATTTTTATTCTTTTTTTATTTTTTATTTTTTGCTTTACGGAGAATGTCTGATTCTATTTTTTAATTTTTTTTCCTTATGGAAAACTTGTGATCTTTCCCTTTACCATGGAACCAACTGGAGGTAGATTTGGAGTGGTCTGGATCAAGATAAGCTCAGATACAACATAGAGACATGACTTTGGCTATCAGTATTTCTGAGACATGAAAAACATGTTGGTTTTCAGCTTTGGGAAAATTAAGAGTGGACTGGAACTCAACTTACAAAACTTACCAATCAAAATAAATATTTTCTATTAATTTAAGAAAGTACAATGTTTTAGGCCCTTAAGAACCATTTCCCACCAATTCCTTCAAAGGGTGGCATGGAGGCCATTGCTCACTTGCTAATCTGGGGATTGAAAAGAATTTTACTGGTTTCAACATTCCTGCAAAATCACCCATTTTCTTCATCAATATTTTGACCGCTCTTTTAAAGACATATAGGAGCTAGAGCCTGGAATAAAATGTTATTTATATATTTATTTTGATGCTTGCATGTTTAAAATGTTTTGTCATTCCAGTAATAAAAGTGATACTAATAGGGAGGCACAATTTTTTTAAAGTTGCTTGGACAAAGAAGAGCAAAGTTTATATATTACATTTAGCAGAATGGACTGGCTTGTTGAAATGGAGATTCCGTTTCTCTAGTCCAGAATTTTCAGGGGAAAGGTTTAGTTGTGTTTAATTTTTCCACTGAAATCAGTTATGGGTAGGTAAATAATATTTCTGGTTGATGTCATATTAACATGTTTAACTGGAAGTCTGTTCTATTTTTTCATTAAACTGCTTAGAAACACAGTAATCCACACAGAATTGCATATAAAATGTACTTTTAAGTCAATTATCTTTCAATGTTGCCTTTCTACATTTATTTTGCTTCAATAATTTTACTTTTCCAAGTGCTGAAATGCAGCTTTAATCTGCACATGAGTCAAGGAGATGATGTTTAGGATAGCTCACATCAGAATTTACCATTATGGATTCCCAAAATCAACAAAATTTGCTGAATGGCTGGATTATGCCTTTATTTAGGTTATGTCCAGGACTAGTTGTCACACAAAAAGACAGATGTGGTGTGTGGGAATGCTCGCCATAGAGGAACACTTGCCACTGGCATACTTAGGGCTCATTCCCAGTATGATTTGCATCAATTTGCTGATTGCTTTAAATGTGCCTCATCCCCATTTGAAACGGTTTCAGATTCGCTTTGGACTCACTTTGAAGTGAGACAAATGCAAAAAAATTGCTCTTTTCAGACACTAGTTTTTTGCCGGTCCTTTTGAAAATAAGTGATTAGCAAACATGTTCAGCAAGTGGGAACAACAGACCTGAGTCACATCAAACTGAAGGGGAGGGGTTACTGTGGCAGAAGGTAAGCACATCCCTCACCAGTTTTTGGGGAAATCCACCATTTTCTCCCTTCTCAGCACTGTCTTTGTGCTTTGTGGTGAGACCTAGAGGCACTATATATATATATATATATATATATATATATATATATATATATACTGGTAATATATATATAATATGTGCTCCATTGTATTTGCGATTACTTGCGATTACTTCTGGGTGATGAGCCAGATGAGAGGACCAACTGTGGCTCAGTGAGTAATTGCAAAAACAATGGAGCACATATACTGTCAATTTTTTAAAAAATTGCATGCATCCCAGGGGGAGAGTCCTCCATGACACCCATGGTTGCATGCATCCCAGGGGAGAATTCTGGCCATGGCACCCATGACTCCCTCCCATGTTTTCTTGAATGTGTTGCCAGTTGCATCACCGATGATGAATGGATGATTGACAGGCATTTTAAAGTGACACAAACTAGTGGGAATGAAAATTGTGCCAAAAACAGAAGCAAATTAAAAAAAAAAAAAACCACCTGCTTCCATAGTGGGATTGATGCATTGAATGGAATCAATTCACTGACCTGGAGTGAAAGCAAATCACAAACCAGTTTAAATGTAAGGGGGAATGAGCCCCTAGAATGGCTGCCTATACCTCCATCTTTGGCTAGGTAGGAGACAATGAGCTTTCCGGTTAGCTACATACTTTAGTTTTCAGAGCTGTTAAAAAGCAAAGATAGACCACACATGTGCATTTGGTGTTCACTTGTTTATATTTGTATGATAAAACACAGTTGCTGGTAATTACATGCTTTGATCTTGCTTGCCAGGGAGCATGCTCCAGACCACTCACCTGCAACTGCTTTTGTCCTGTCAGAGGCTGCATCTACACTACAAAATTAATGCAGTTTGCCACCACTTTAACTGCCATGGCACAATACTACGGAATTCTGGGATTTGTAGTTTTGTGAGCTATTTAGTCCTCTCTGTTAGAGAACTCTGGTGCCACAATAAACTACAAATCCCAGTATTCCACAACATTATGCCATGGCAGTTAAAGCAGTGTCAAACTGCATTCATTGTGCAGTGTAGATGCAGTCATAGTCTGGGTGGAGTTAACTTAGAGATCCAATTCACCAACTGTTGTAAAAGGCACAATGAATCCAAATTACCCAAAAGACATGTCCCTTAAAATATCCGCTGCATCCATTATCCATCAGTAAAGTCCACTTGCCCCAGTGGCTTGGTCTCAGCATGATCATCCATAAATCTGTCTTGGTGTGGTGGCTCTGGTCTGGCCCCTAATGCAAAACAAGTAGAAAAACAGATAGATCTGGGTAGAGATGGAGGATCAGGAGGTCTGCATGGACATCATTTTCAGGAAAAAGAAATGATCTTCCAGCCACTATTGACAGCCATTTCACTACAAGAATGGGATATAAACCACCACTTCAAGGCAAAACCACAATTTCAAGGCATAACCATAGCAAATGGAGACATCTTTCAACTGGAAACAATGTATTTTGGGTGTTTTTTGCTTTGAGGGATTGGGGCTAGGAAACCCAAGGGACACACCGAAGCCCCCAAAGTTTCCAGAGTGGAGACAGTTCTGTATCTTAAATGGTTGTGTAGAACAGGGAATTTCAGCAAGTATTGCTTGTTACCTGGTTGTGTGACAACCAACATATGCTGAAATTCCTTCTTCTCCACAACCATTTAAGGCACAGGAGCCATCTCCAGTTTTGTCTGGCAACTGTATCCAATTCGAACCACACTGTACAAGCACAGGCATCTGAGGATAATATGCTATGAAATACACTCCTGTGGAACTATTGCTTCAATGATCTTTAATATTAATATGCTTGGTCTGATAAAATATCATCAGAGCTGGGCTATGAGAAGCCATATCTTTGTCCTAAGCTGGAGTAGGCAACTGTGTGGGGGCCTGGGGTCAATTTTCCCCTCTCAAGACCACCCTCCAGCAGGCTGCACACCCACATAACATGCCAAAATATTTCCATTTCCCTTTGCATCCCTTCTCAAAATATTGACAGGAAGCTATGTTACATTATGGGGGTGTTTGGAGGTAGTAGAGGTTCCTCAAGTGCTTGTTGGGTGGGCTGGGGTATTTTCATGTGTTTTGATGCATTTGGGGAGGATTTCTGTATGGTCTGGGACCAAAAAAATGCTCCAAATGGACTGACATTTTTTTAAAAATGGAGATGGTTGGTGGAACTGGTGAACAGCTTCAGGAACCACAAAAACAGGGTTCAGGGGCACAAACCCTGTCATAGACCTAATCTATACTGCAGAAATAATGAAGTTTTACAACACTTTTACTACCATGGTTTACTGTTGTGGAATTCTGGTGTTGTGACACCAGAGCTCTCTGACAGAGAAGGCTAAATATCTCACAAAACTACAAATCCCAGAATACCATAGCAGTGAGCCATGCCAGTTAAAGTGGTGTCAAAGTGCATGATATCTGCAGTGCAGATTAGACCTCAGATAGGTCACTACCCAGTAGCATTTAGAACCTTAGACAATCAATTCAATCAATGGGGCTCCCAAATATTTCTCTTTGTCCAGATTGTATTCTAAGTATGTTTCAATGTTTTTGGAGTGTCAGATTAGTCTTGAGGAGGAAAGGTACTCAGCAAGACATACAGGGTTTCTCTCTACTCCCACTTTACACACACACACACACACACACACACACACACACAGAGTGTCTCAATGCAAGTTGAACTTTTAGTTGAAAAGAAGTTTTGGGGATGTATTTTTAAAATCCATCTTTTAAAATCTCATTTCATGGATTGTTATGTCATCAAGTTTTAAAATGACCCTCTTAGCGGAGTGACGAATATGCGATGCCGATCTTTTCAATCATACCCTCTTGGGACTGAGCTATCTGTGGCTGGCTCCTCACCATTGGTTAGCATTTTCTAGCCCCTTTCATGCTGGATCGGGGAGTCCTATGAATAGCGATATCATCAGAGATGATTATTTGATGGAGCACTGTATTATATGAGAGAAATGATGCTGAAATGGCTAAAGCTGTGAAGTTGTGACTGGGGCTTAAATAGTCTCCTCTGTCGCCTCAACATAATTGGTGACCTACTGAAGTCAGCTCTTTGTGAGTAATCTATATCAGCTCTCCGTCAAGAGTACCTTTCAATTCATCATTTCCCAAGAGATTTAAAACAGTCATCAAAAACATTTTCCCCCTTCACTTGGGCCAATCTATCTCTTTGAAGCCCTGATGATTCTCAATGAAACTCCCACGGAGCATTAAATATTACAAATTCAAATCAATATCCCTCCTCCCCTCCTAAGCAAAGTCACAGTTGTCAGAGTAAGGGGGTATAATCCAATTTATGTTTTAGCAAGGTGCAATGTTAGGCATATTCTCAATGGAGTGGAAAGAGTTTCGTTGCAGAAAAGAAATTGCCACTTATATGTCTCTCTCTGTGTGTATGTGTGTGCACATATACAACTATATCTCTTCAGAAATGTGCTAGTGTGAGAATGTTTTCAATGATTATGTGATTTATTAATGTGTTACATTTATATTCTACTTGCCTGCCATCATGGGACTCAAGATGGTTTATATTGGGTGTTACTTTCTTTTCTTGTCTAGATGTCTGTGAACCAACATACATGTATGAAAATGACAGATGTTAGGACCATAAACCAT
>CM034701.1:15742029-15764358 GCA_020142125.1 Phrynosoma platyrhinos
GGTCTCTTTCAACTCTATGATTCTATGATTCTATGATTCTATGATCAATGTGAACCTGTGCCAATGTATTCAGCTAATCTTGTAGGAACTACTTTGGGCAGAAATGCTTAACATATTGTATTTTAATTTTGTTTAACTTGGTTTTAACTCTATTGTAGTTTAATATAGTTTTAAGGGGTGGGAGGGCTAGGGTGTGGGATGGAGGAATGTTTTTAACTGTTGTCTTTTTAACCTTGTTGTACGCCGCCCCGATTGCCATGCAGAGGGACAGGTTACAAATAAAAATTTATTATTATTATTATTATTATTATTATGTTAACGACACTGAACTACATTTGGTGTGGTCTGTTGTATTCACTACTGTGGCAGCCCAGTTATGAAACATCCTACCCTTGCAGGCCCAATTGGCACCAACATTGCTATTATTTGGGCATCAAGTGAAAATGCTGCTGTTTATGCCTAACTGATTTTATGAAACCTCACATGTACATGATTTTAATGTGTTTTAAACTGTTCTAATTCTTTGAATCTGTCCTTTTAACTGGTTAAATTGTTTCATATATATTTTAATATTTATACATTTTAAATCTATTGGTCTTTTTTTATTGTATGCTACCTTGAGATCTCTGGACAGAGAGTGGAATATAAATATTTAAACAAATCAATAAATACATGGCCACTTGGCTTTTCCATCTCCCTGGTATTCTCTGTGTTTTCATGTACTTGGAGCACTGAAAATATTCTTTCTGTTCCTTCTGGTTTCAGCAATGGGTTTAGACACAATGGATGGCAGACTGACCTGACTGACTAATAGATTTACATAGGGAGGTTTGATGTCCAGTGCTCTGGTTGCAATAAAGCTTTATTGTCCCACAGATAATGGTGCTCTAAAGGATTGTCCTTCTGTGGTATATGTCAAGGCCAAAGTAGATTGGCTAGGCATCCAATCTTAGGTACTTCGGTTAGGTCTCCCATTCACCCCACCTGATGAATTTCCTGATTTTTAGCTTAATGAATAGTTATTCATTTCCTTTGCTCAGGTTCTTTGATACTGACCCTTTGGAACTGATGTGGCATTCACTGGAGGACTACCTTTGTAAGTGGCTCACAGAAAATTGGTAATTGAGATGAGAGCTGTTGGGAATGGAATACTGAACATCTAATTCCAACCACATCTAGAAGAGAATACAATGTTCAAGGCCAGTATGTGCCCCTAAACAAGGATGTGAAAAACTCTGTTAATTTTATGGAATTTCTCTGAACCTTACCTTCATTTGCATCCCACCCTTTGTTCACACTGAGCTGAAAGGCTCTTTTTATCTTCCCATACAGAATTTCCTCCCACATTCATTTCCCATAATGTAACAATTTATGTATGTATTTCCCCTAAGGTTTGTCTTATGGTACACATTTTTCCCATTGGTAAAATAGCATTTTGCAGTTGTGTCCATTTTTAGACATTCAAATGTACAAACTGCATGCCTGATTTCATGCATAGGAAATACACCATATGCGTCACAAATGTTCAGATTTCTGAGGCAAGGTATGCTTTGTTTCACAAAGGGTATGAAGAGGTGTGAAACAGATAATGTCAATGAGAATGTTCATCTTCTTTTTAAAGCAATGTTTATTAGGTTTTAAAAAGATAATAATAAAGAAAGGGAAACAGAACAAAGAAGCCATAGCTTCAATATCCCATATCTCTTCAGACTTAAAACTACTTTTGGTTGAGCTATATTGGACACATGACACCCTTTAACTGCCCTGACTCAGTGCTAGGGAATCATGGGGACTGTAGTTTATTGTGGCATCAGAGCTCTCTGACAGAGAAGGCTCAATGTCTCAGAAAAAAATATAATTCCCATGATTCCCTAGCACTGAGCCAAGACAGTTAAAGACTCAGTTTGCACTATTTCTGGCAGTCTGAAAAGGCTCTACATCACAATTACAGTGATGTTGTTGTTGTGTGCCTTCAAGTCATTTCTGACTTATGGTGACTCTAAGATGAACCATGGAGTTTTCTTGGCAAGTTTCTTCAGAGGGTTGCCATTGCAGCTGAGAGTGTGTGAGTTGCCCAAGGTCACCCAGTGGATTCCCATGGCTGATCTGGAATTTGAATCCTGGGCTCCAGAGTCATTGTACAAAACACTCAAACCAGTACATGATGTTGGTTACTGTGATAGCTGACCCCATAATCTAGTTCAATGCTGGCAGAGAGGAAGGAATGGAGAAAATATCTGGCTGTGTTCTTGGTTCCACAAACCCAGGACATCTTCCTTCAATATCCCCCAGAGTCTTCTGGACATCTCAGCAGAGGATATCATTAGTTTGTGTTCTGCTATGGGAACACAGCCAAACATTTATCTGACCCCCTCAGCTCTCCATCAGCAACAAAATGACTATTGGGTATGGTTGTTGTATTGACACTGAAAGTCCTGGGATGGCTTTGGTCATTGTGGGAAGAGGAACCAACCTCTGCAAAGATACCAACTTCAGCAATGATATTTTTAAAAAGCAAGTATAAGGTGGGATTACACTTGTGTATGCCACTAACAGGATGCTGTCCATAGATGAAGCTATAGAACTTAAAGTGCTGTCAAACTGCATTATTTCTACAGTGTAAATCAATGATTCCCAAACTTTTGTCCAGGTGTTTGGACTTCAGCTTCCAGAAACCCCAGGCAGCTTGGCCAACAGTTAGGAATTCTGGGAAATGAAGTCCAAAAACAGCTGGAAGATCAAAGTTTGGGAACCACTGGTGTAGATGCACCCTATGTCCAAGTGCGGGCTGCTTGAAGAACTATATCTTCCCATATGAGCCTACCAAAGCTCTAATATCTTGGGACACACTTTTCTTGATCTCATCACCATCACAGGCACATTAAGTGAGAATATAGGAACGGGTCTTCTCTGTGGCTGCTTCCAGTTTTTGGAACTCCCTCCCAAGGAAAGTCAAGCTGGCTCCCCTCTTGATCTCCTTTAACTAGCAGATGAAGTCTAGCAATCTGATTCTACTTCAGATTTGTTCCTGCAGAGAAGAATGAATAATATATTCAATTTTCTCCCCACTGTGAGAATATAATTGAAAACATTACATGGCAGTATTATTTTTAACTCCCAAGTTTTGAAATATTTTTTCCATACCTAGTTAAAACATTTCTACTCCAGCAGACTTTGTGGAACTGATTGTTTTATGTGTGAAGATCTTCTTCTTCTTCTTCTTCTTTTTAAAGTGTGCTGTTCTACTTTTATTCTGTGCTTTTAAGTTAATGTATTAAACAACTTTAATTCTTTTAAAATTATTATTATTCAGACAGGCCTTTAGAATGGAATTTTTGCAATGAAAGGGCTTTTCAGAAGGAACTATGTTGTTTTAAAATATACTGTTTCAAGCTGCTTTTTATCCTCTTTAAGCTTGCATTCCTAAATTGTTTGAATAGTGTTAAGTGTTTAATTCTGTTTTAATATTGAGCTCTTAGCATGTTTGAAACTGTTTTGTATCATTTTGATCTGTATGTTGCCTTGAGTTCCAATCACAGTGGTGCTGTGTGATGGGGGTTGGTCCCTGCTTCCAAAGAGATAGCTGCATAAGTCTATCACAACACAAAAAGTTAAAATGAGGCTGCAGGAAGAAGAAAACACCTGGTTATAGCAGCAGCAGAGGGGATATTGGCAATCACTCTTAGTGGCCATTATTATTATTATTATTATTATTATTATTATTATTATTATTATTATTATTATTTACCACCACCATCCTCATCTCTCCAAGGCTTGAGGTGGGGTACAACATTAAAACACATAAAAACATTTAAACATAATTAAAACACATAACATAGGGACACATTAAAATCATGCAATATAAAGTTTAAAATATACCTATTTGAAATTCATAGTTTAAAATTGACTAGGTAGGCCTGCTGGAAAGGATAGATCTTTAATATTGTTCTAAATTCAGACAGCATGTTTAGTTGTCAAATCTCTTGTGGCAGGTCATTCCATAGTCTAGGGGCAGCCGATGAAAATGTCCTCTGTATGACAGCTGCCAGTCTAGTTCTGGTTGGATGAAGTAAGTGTCCCCCAGTGGTCTAACCAATGCTACTTTTAAACAAGATGGAAGAATATGTTGCATTCATGTGGGGATATTCTGGGGGAAAATCATGGCTTCCACTCACAGCTGTTATTTCCCCACCCAATCTCAGAATGCAACATCTTCTGCTAGAAAGGAGAAGGAGAAGGAGAAGGAGAAGGAGAAGGAGAAGGAGAAGGAGAAGGAGGCTTCCCAGGTCAGTTTCTGCCAGGAAGGGGGAAGGAAAGCAGTTTCTGAGCAGCCATATTGAGTGGGTTGTTGTTTTTTGCTCAGAGGAAGAGGGACAGAGACTTGCCTCCAGAATAAGGTAGTATCCAGGAGCTCTCTGTAGAGTTAGAAACCCAGTTGATTGAGCTTGCTGACAGAGCCTGGTGAAAAGACCAAGAGAACAGGGTCCCTTTATGTGGGTCTTTACCAGGGGACATTCTTGGGGAGAAGCCCACAGTCCCGTTTCAGTGCTTACTTAAGATTTACTGGGACATTTTAGAAATATAAAGTGGCAGTCAACAGGACTGCCAAGATCAACTGCACACCCACAACTACCAGAGAAAAGTAAGACCACCTCAGTTGTGAATGAGTAACAAATTGGTATGAATGAGTCTCATTTGAGTAATGAGCAACAAAATGTCTACTCATTCATCACTCGTGACATAGGAGATTATCGCATGCCTTAAATAATACTCCTTACCTCTCCCAAATTTAACTCTAATTTGCTCTGTAGCTGTGTTTTATTACATGGCTTTTGTAGCAGAACCCAACTTCAGAGTAGATCCCCACTCCAATGCATATCCGAAAATGCACTCCAGTGACCATTTTTCTAAGTCGGAAGGTTCCGACTGCAGCGCGAATGAGAGTTAAATTTGGGAGAGGTAAGGAGTATTATTTAAGGCATGCAATAATTTCCATACATTTTGGCATCAATTAAAATGGAACTTGATTAACCTAGTTGGTTTAATTTTTTTTAATCATTCATTCTGAAACAAACGTATATCCCTAGACAACATAGCATATCCTTACTTCTTCTAGAAGGTGTGTGAACCTTCCTCAGATCTAAAGCTGAGGAATAACATTAATTTGGTTCTCATTTTAATATGAACCAATCTATTTTGCATGTCTCACACTAATATACAAACTAGATTCCAATTATCCTTCTCTTTTCACACTTCTTTGACTTTTGCAATCTAGTGCTCTGTTGTTATTTTTTTAATGCATTAAAATGTGTACATTAGGGAAAATTACATACAAAAGAGGCATGTATTAAGAATATATTGTTAGATATATGTGCATATATTGAGGCAAGGGAGGCATACAAAATGAATGGGGGACAGGGTACAAAAATGCGTATGAATTCTTGTGCTGACTTTTTGCCTCCAAAATTGCCAACTGTTCTATGAATGGGTGGAACACTCTTGTGCTTCCAAAACTTTGAACCTTTTAGCAATCAAAACAGAGCATCTATCCCCACTCAGTTAATTATCTTTGCTCCAGTCCTGCCTGAGACAGGACCATAGCTGGTATCCAATTGGCTTCTTACATATGTGGAAATTCCCCTACAGAAGTGGTTAAATTTTTTGTCTACATTTAGTTCAAGTTTGCAGAAGCAGAGTTGCTCATGCAGTGCCACCACATATGTAGAGGGTGTACAGGAGATGGCAGTCATGGAGGCACACTGGATTCTCATGTACAGCAGTCAAGGTGCCTGGTCTCCAAATACATGCAGCACTTCTAAGCTAAGAATTGGTGGATGGCAACATTGACTTAGCAGAAAATGAAGAAGCAAGCACCAGCATTGTTGTGAAAATGAATGGTTCCTTCATTGAACAAGTAAATTGGGCATTGTTAAGGGAGGCATCTTGCTGGAGGAGCTTAAGAGGTTTGATTATTGTGGAGGGAAGCTTGCCCCACTTTGCCTACTGAATCTAGATGAACCAAAATACCATCCAGAGCATCCTGTTCATTGGTAAATTGTGGATCATCCACAGCACTATGTAGTGGAAGATATGAGGGTCAGGGGACAACTGATATGAAAAACTGTTTTGCTGATCTGATCTTAATGTCAAGAAGCTCTAATACTGAGGTGGAATCTCTTTTCTTGTAGCTTGTATCTATTGCTTCATGTCCTAGTCTCTGGAGCAGCAGAAAACAAGCTTGCTCTGTTCTCAATATGACACCCCTTCAAATATTTAAACAGGGCTATCATATCACTTCTTAACCTTCTCTTCTCCAGGCTAAACATATCCAGCTCCCTAAGTTGCTCCTCATAGGCCATGGTTTCCAGACTCTTCACCAGAATTGAATGCAGTATTCCAGGTGAGACCTGACTAAAGCAGAATAGAATGGTAATATTGATACCCTCAATCTAGACCAGGCGTCCCCACACTTTTTGAGCCAGGGGCGCATGAATCTGGGTGCCATTTTGGAACACAAAATGGCGCTGGAGTAGTGTGTGTGTGCGCGCAACAGCGGATGCATGCGCATGACTCCAGGTGCCATTTTGGAACACAAAATGGGGTCCAGCGTCACGCGTGCATGTGCACTACTCCAGTGCCGTTTTGTGTTCCAAAATGGTGCCCAGAGTCGTGTGCATGTGTGTGCGACACTGGGCACCTTTTTGGAACATCAAATGGTGCCCCGCGTAATGCGGTGGCGGCAGTGGCAGGACCGGCCATGGGCCGGTTCAAAAGCCTCGACGGGCTGGGTTCGGCCCATGGGCTGTAGTTTGGGGACCCCTGATCTAGAGACTATAATTATAGAATGATCCAGGACTTGATCCTAGACAAGCAAGCGGACCTTGCAAAAATAACTAAAAACCAGTTAACTGAAGAGAGGGTGATAATTTGGCTCAACTATGCCCAATAGGCTTCTTGGTGAAGCAGTAGGCAAAATCTGATGGGAGAAATAACGGCAATGTATCAAAAGTTCATTCTTCTATTGAGGTACCCTGTCAGGCAATCTTCAAGGTGTCTCTACCTGCCAATAGGGCAATGAGTCAAAGCTGCTTGAGGTGATCTTGGAAATGGTGTTATCTTTTCCCAAATATTGTATTGGGGGATTTTAACATTCATGCTGACGCACCGTCATCAGGGCCAGCTTAGGATTTCATGATTTCTGTGCAACCATGGGCCTTTTTCAGTTAGTATTTGGCCCTAATCAAGTAGAAGGCCACATTCTTCAAATTTTTGAAGGTCAGAATGATGGTGATCCACAGATTTTTTTTTTAAAGAACTTTGTTGTCATGGTCACATTACCAACTGAGAGAGTTCAGGTTTGCTGGGACTCCTAAACACTGCAGGAGCAATGGACTCATTAAATGGACCACCCCAGAAACTAATAGATCCAAAAGGATTCTTAAATGCTTTGGGGGAATTTCTAGTTCCTAGATTTCGTTATTCTGTTGATCCCCTGGTTGATCTGTGAAATAGGGAGATAATCTTGGCATTAACATTTTTGCTCCCCAGTGTATACATAAGGGAACCCATGTGCATGTAAAGCACCAACAGGATGCCAGTCTTTGTCTTTTGTTAGGACTGAAGCTCTCCCTGCCTTTATAGAATAAAGTAAACAATGCCCTCTTCTGCATCCCATTTCAAAGAAGCAATCTATCTCAGATTTTTTTTGCAATCAAGAGAGCAGTTTAAAACCATCATAATGTAACTTTCATCTAAGATTCTTTCTTCTTGAGCAGTGTCATTATCACTTTCCCTTTCAAGTTGAGGAAATAAATGTGAAATCATTGCAGCCTTTGTCTAATGCA
Organism: Phrynosoma platyrhinos; assembly: GCA_020142125.1. Taxonomy (NCBI): domain Eukaryota; kingdom Metazoa; phylum Chordata; class Lepidosauria; order Squamata; family Phrynosomatidae; genus Phrynosoma; species Phrynosoma platyrhinos. Next base: position 15,749,874 of record CM034701.1, read on the forward strand.
GCACACACCCCTTCCCAATTTCCAAACACATTTCTGTTAAAGACTTGTTAAAGACTTGCAAGACATGATCGCATGATGAGTTCATTAGTTTGCTGATGTGTTTCTTCTCACTTGCATTATAGCACAAAAGGTCTTTTTGAGTGAGTGATAATTAGATGAGGTCATTGAAGCTACAATGAGATCACTACCAGTAGAAATAGCCTCACATTACACAAAGTAAGCTATAACTGTTTTTCATATCAGTTGTCCCCTGACCCTCATCTCTTCCACTACATACAGCTGTGGGTGAACCACTATTTACTACAAACAGGATGCTCTGGATGCTGTTTTGGTCCAGATGTGACAGGTGAGGTAAAGAGGGACGTAGATTTTGCTCATTTAACATTTCAAGGGTAATTTGGAGGTTCTGGTGCTAAAGCTGGAAGTGCTAAAGCTGGAATGCTGATGGTGCATGGTTGCATTTTTACCAGAATCACAGTGTGGGGGTGAGAGAAATAAGACAAAATCTACTGACTCTAGCATCTTTCAGTAGATGTTTCTGTAGACACCAAACTTAGAATTATGCATGCCATAGTATTTCCAATTTCTGTTTCATTCCAGTTACATTATAAAATATGATATTGGCTTGAAGCTGGATATGCAGAAATCTAACATGAAGAAAATCAACTGACTGGAAATGTGGTGCTGGAGGAGAGATCTATGGATGTTATGGACAGCCAAAAAACCCATAAATGAATGGGTCCTAGAGGAAATCAAGCCTGAACTCTCACTAGAAGTAAAGATGACTAAAGTGAGTCTATTGTACTTTGGGCATATCTTGAGATGGCATGACTCATTATAAAAGATGATAATACTTGGTAAAATGTAAGGCAGTAGAAAAAGAGGAATACTGCATTACAGAAGGATTGATTCAATCAAAGAAGCAACACTCCTAAGTTTGCAAAACTTGATCAGGGAGGCTGATGATTAGGGTTTGAGATCTTCCATTCATAGGGTCAATTTGACAACCAATAACATCAATATTTACTTCACAGCTAGTGAGAGAAATGACCCAGGAGGTTGAAAAAATGCCTCTCTTGAACTTGAAATGTCCAGAAGTGGTAAATACATGTTAATTTTTGGCCATCCCAGGCCAAAAAATAACAACATTAAAACAAAAACAATTTGGGGATGCTATGAGGGTGGGAGCCTTGCGAGCTTATCACATTACTTTTTAAATTGAAATTAGCTTCCCAGGATGCAGCTGGGATGCACCGTGGAGGTGGGAATTATTGCATTGTAATTTGCCCCCGAATCACTGGGCAACTGCAGCCCAGGTCCCAGCCACATTCAGCTGGCACTTTTTCGAAGTTGACAAGCTCTGGAGTTTTAAATGGCAGCCAGCTGGCAAATTACAATGTGATAATTCCTGCCTCCACACCATGTCCCGGCTGTATCCTGGGAGGCTAATCTCAGTTTTAAAGGTAATGCAATAAGCTCCTTGGAGGCCCCCAAAATGCTGCACTGGGATTTCCCAGTAAAGTTTCCTGTTGGGAGATTCAGGACAAATAACAGGAACTACTTTCCACAGAATATAGTCACACTGTGGAATTAAGTACCAAAAGTTGTAGTGATGACTACCAACTTGGACAGTTTTAAAAGCAGATTATACAGACTTTTGGAATATAATGTTGTCAGTGGATGCTAGCTAGTGGTAATTCTGTATTACCTTAGAGATGAAAAGCAGTTTCCAATGGAAAACATTAATGTGTCCCCTAGTGTTCTGCTTGTGGGCTTCCCAAAGATGTCTGGCTAGTTTATGCAGAAACAGCATTTTGAAGTAGTCAGACAAACATGACCTCACTTAAGTTCTTATAATTCCTGCAATGCAACCAGATAACCTCCAAGGTCCCTTCTAGCTCCAAAAGTCTCTGATTCTTGTAGGCTGGTGATGTGGGATGTCTGAAAGGATATAATTAAAGACAGTTTTGCATCGATGCATTGAGCTGAAAAGTGCCAGCATGTCTTTTTCAAGTACAATAAGCTTTGGCTGTTGGACATAAGGACAATCAAATCTGATAGTATTCCTTCTGCTGCCAGGTGAGCAAAAGAACAGAGGGAAGTGAATAAGTATGGGCCTTGGAATGACATCCCAGGGATCACAGTATTTTTCTGATTTCCCCCTCAAAGAGGAGAGAAAGAGAGAGGTCTACCTTCAGAGGTGGAGTTTTGGTCTTACAAGCCTCTTTTGCAAAGCTGCAGAATGGTCAACAGCTGTTTTTTCTCCATTGTCAGAAATCCAGTGGTGGAGAGAACAAGGAAAAGACATGCTCTCCATGGACTCTATGGAGTTATTGTCCAGTTGTGCAATTGGGAATGAGCATTGACTGTTTCTGCAATCCCATTGAATTAACTGGTACACTGAAGGCATTGACAAATAGTTATACACCATCGAACAATATATAACTGCATGTGAAACAGTTACACTTGCAAAACTCCATTTGCACTACTGTGGACTGTATATGTATGTTGTACAATGGCCAAAAATGTACAACCATATGTGTAAGAGAACTTACATGAGTAAATGATACCAACAGGATTCCAGCCTTAGGTTCCCCCCCCCCCCGCATTAGTACCCCCATTAGTATTAGTATAGTGGGCCCTTGCTATACTACACTGGGGTTTGGTTCCAAGACCTACAAAATTTGTAGATGCTCAATTCCCATTATATACAATAGGGTAGTAAAATGGCATCCTTTATATAAAATATCAAAATCAAGGTTTGCTTTTTGGGATTTTTTTTTTTAAAAAAAAACATGTTCAAGCCTTGGCTGGTTGAATCCATGGATGTAGAATCTGTAGGTACAGAGGACCAACTGTATCTAATCTAATCATTAGATTTTTTTAGATTCCAGCACCAGGTGTCTTTCTTCAGAATTCAATCTGTGGGTTATTTTTTTTAGTTCCCCTGCCCTGTTCATCAATCCTTTACATCTTAGTGATCAAAAATATTATATTCAGCCTCAGAGGAGAGACATACGCCTTCTGAGCATATAACAATATAGTGACTGATGGCAGAAAGATCTCATGTCTATTTTTCATTTTCATTTCCATGTCTGGTGATAGATAGATAGTGGTTAAAAGAATTGTTTAATGGAGTAGTCAGAAATGAACAATTGTACCTGATATGATAGTGGGGAAGGGGCTCATTAATGTACCAATCGCTCCTGTTTATCATTAGAACATTGAACCAATTGATTGTTTGCTTGCTTGCAACTTGGCAGGATTTGACTCATTTTCTTGCTTGCAAGCTGTTGAACATAGCTTTGCTGGGTGCCTTCAAGTTGTTTCATAAGGTGAACCTATCATGGGGGTTTCTTGGCGAACTTTGGGGGAGGCTAGCCAATGCCTTCTTTGGAGGCTGAGAGAGTACGACTTGCCCAAGGTCACCCAGTGGGTTTCCATGGCTGAGCAGAAACTTGAACCCTGATCTCCCAAGGTCCTAGTCCAATACTCAAATGCTACATGATGCTAGTTCTCATTCCATATAGATAAAGAAATTCATTTAAAGTATAATGGTATCCAGTGTCTGAATGACAATCTGCATGAAGACAAGAGCCTGGCTGTACCACAGACTTCTATGTTGGACCCATATTAGTTTTCCTCAATTTCCCTGGGACTTTGGAGGAAATGATGGCTGTCACACAAAGCTTTTCTAGTAGCTGTCATTTCTGTGTTCAAATTCTTCTCAGAAGGAGGCATTCTATGAATCGTAACAAAGAAGCACCTCTGAAGTGCACCTAATGAACTCTCCCACACTACCTATGGCCTAAGCCTTTTCCTACTTTTATTGACTCTGAATAAGGGGGTGAGCCAGCATGGCATAGTGTTTTTTGTATTGGACTACAATTCCAGAGACCAATGTTCAATTCCTAGTTTGGCCCTGAAACCCACTGGGTCACTTTGAGCAGGTCACATGCTCTCAGCCTCAGGGGAAGGCAATGACAAACCACCTCTGAATAAATCTTGCCAAGAAAACCCCATGATAGGTTCTAGGGTCACCATAAGTTGAAAATGACATGAAGGCACACAATCACAACAGGGAAATTTTCACACACAAAAGTCATGCTTATTTAAGCTGAATAAGGTTCCATACTTTCATCCCAAGAAATTTAAGAACTGTGGTATAGTGATGGTGCTGAGCATCCTCTATTGTTGACAATGAAGATGATGATGTATTTGTTCTGCCGTTCTTGCTGTTTTATAGGCACTTTTTCTTTTAAAACAAAGACACAGTCTATCTCATTAGTAATATAAAGAAATGAATAGATAAAAAAAAAAAACCAGTACTTGGGAAGTTTGTGCTATCACTCACACTAGTCCATATAGTTAGAAAGGTAAGGAAGAAAGTGCAGAAAGCCAGGTTACAGATGAATATTAATAAAATGGATATAATGACCCCCAAATGATTTACATAAAAATGGATGGCAAATACATGAAAATAGTTCAAGACTTCTATATCTTGGGTCACTCATCAGTAAAAATGAAGGTCACAATTCTATGGTCTATGTTGCCTGACATTACACATGTTTATGTAGCAGAAGTGATACAGAGCCTTCCTATTGAATTATGAAGATAAAGTTAGCCCTCTGTATCCATGGATTCTGCATCCACAGATTCAACTATCCATGGCTTGAAAATATCACACACACACCAAGCCAAAAAACAAACCTTGATTTTACCATTTTACACAAGAGATACCATTTTACTACACCATTGTATACAATGGGACTTGAGCATCCACAGATTATGGTATCCATGGGGAGTTCTTGAAGCAAACCCCAGTGGATACTATGGGCCAGTGTACATACCAGCAAGACTGTCCTAATGTTCATCAGGCTCTGTCAATACTCATTGGGGTTTCTGGCTGGCATACAAATGTGTGTTAGGAACTCCTAACGCACATCAGCACTCTGAAGACATTGTCTGAATGGGTATTGGGAGTAACCAGTGTGCATTGGTGCTCCATGCACTTAGCATCCCAATGCGTAAGAGTCACTTGACTGGCTCCCTTATGTGGTAACATTAAAGCAGCATACTGCTGAATACAGAAGTTGCAAAACTTTTCAATTCAATGGAATTGAGTGACTTGGAGGTTTCTCGTAGATAGGGTCTCCATGGGTTGAAATCAACTCAAAGGCAATTAACAACAAGAACAACAAAAAGTGAAGTTACATCTATGTAAGTTCAACCCATGGAGACCCTGTCTATGAGAAACCTCCTAGTCACTCTGTCCTCAACCACCCTGTTCAGCTCCTTCAGACTAAATACCAAAGTTAGGATTGTCCGTGCCATCATATTTTAATGCCATGGATGGTACAATCTGTGGATAAAGAATCTGTGGATAGGGAGGGTCGACTGTACTGGCAAGGAGCCACACGTTCAACAGTTAGAGCTTTCTTCTTATCACTGGCAAGTTGCTTCTTCAGTTATGACAGATACCAGATTCTTTCTGGGATGGTAGTGTCATGTACTGGAGCACTTCAGTTCAGAAATCCAAGTCTCAGTAACAGAAAATTTTATTCAGAAAACTAAAGTTGTTCACAGCATAACCTATGTTGTCAGAACTGAAACAATTTTGGTTACACAGTATAATAAAAGAAGATAGCAATTTAAACTTTTCAGCAGGCTTTTATTCCATTCATTCACAAATCCAAACACTCCTTTCCCCAGGGTCTCCCCTCCTTTCCCTCATCTACCCATCTTTTACATGGGACAGCTCCCAGTACGATCTCTGTTCCCCACACATCTATTAACTGCCCCATAAATGTTGATCAATCAGCATCATCAGTAGTATAAAACATCTTATCATCCTGTAGAGTGAAACACTATAAAGCATTCCAAATTCAGTAACTAGCAAGCATGGCAGGAAATCAGATGAATGTTGAGTTTGACAAGTGAGGGGGAGAAGCGTGGCAATCTTGGCTACTTAATCCCCAAAATTACATGGAAATTTTTAGCTCATAATTGTTTTTCCATTTTTCAAACACCACTGTGATCTCAGTTCACCTCCAAAGCAGCTCCCAGCTAAGGAATGAATTGTTAAGTTAGATCACATCATGGGAAGCAATCACTAGTTATATATATGTGTGTGCGTGAATGTGTGCGCTCATACACACATATATACACACACACACACACACACACACACACACATATATGAGATGCATCCAGAATTGTCGTAAGGATCTCACAATGTAGTTAAAAAGCCAGAAGAATATGAATCTGTCATCAGCCTGTCTCTCTCTCTGCACCAATCCAAGGAGCATAAAACGTCTGCCAGATATTCAGGCAGAACAAAACACTTAATCAGTATTAAGGACACATCTGTTCCCCTGGAGAGATGAGCTGTTCACTTATGCTTGTTTACAATATGTTTATAAACATTACTGGACAGGGATAGATTACCTCTGTTTACTGCCGCTGAAAGGAATCAGCTGCACAGCTCAGTTCCCCTTGTATCTATCCCTTATGCTTTTGTTAGTTCTTGCAGACAGCAGGCTCTGTCAATGAGACCTGAACATGCATGAAAATGACTTCAGAGAGGCAGAAAGGATCCACAATTCCTCACTGACTCTCTTGAGCTTCCCTCAGAATTACTTAGGATGAACCCCACCACTTGCTTTCAGATTTAGTTTAAGCAAAAGTTCAGCAGTAATTTCCAGATGTCCCTTATTACAAAGGATGTACCTTATTTGAGAACTGGAGAGCTTGTCCTTTACACAGCTGGCTTGTTGTTTGTCTTCAAGTCACTTTCAACCCTAAGGTGGCCCTGTCATTGGGTTTTCTTGGCAAGATTTGTTCAGAGGAAGTTTGTCTTTGCCTTATTCTCATGCTGAGAAAGTGTGATTTGCCCAAGGTCACCCAGTGGGTTTCCATGCCCAAGTAGGGGTTTGAACCCTGGTCTCAAGAGATCTAGTCCAATACCCATATGTCATGCTGGCTCTCATAAGGGCTGGAAGTTGTCCCTCATTTTAAAGAATGTCCCCTATTTAAGGATCGGAAAGGTTTTCTGTAGACTGAACAAAATGCTAATCCTATATGTTTAGTACAAGTCCTTTACAAAGACAGAAATGTGTGCATCATGTAATTTATGAATGTGGATAGTATGTTAATTTTACAGAGAAACACATCACTAAGTCAAGTAAAACCAATACTGTCATTTTGTATTTAGGTGGACCACAAACTTCATCAAAAGTTGAGGATAGATCCCTCCTGATCATCAACTCTTCAAGTTATAAATTTCAGCTGTCTCTTATTGCTATTTTGAAAACAGCAACAATTGCAGAAATGCACAGAAATCCTGACACGTGGGTTTAAATCCTGTTGGTATTACACAACTGTGCATTCCTGTATGGAAGTGGTTGGAGATTTTGTCCAATGTGGAATCTCTATATTCAATTCAGGGTTGTGGAAACTGAATTATGCATGCATCTTATGCATACTCACACATTGTGAGTTGATGCTCATTCCTCATTATTATTACATTGATGTGCATTAGGCATTGATGTGGATTGTGCATTTGGTTGTGCAATGATGCAATTTACTACTGAGGCAGCATTTCACAGCTGCCATGTAACTCTGTGGGCATACTGTTATTCTGTCTTAAGAGAGGAATTTGGCCATGGTGTCCATTGTTGCCCTTTGTGAAATAATAGATTCAGAACTTAATCAGTCTTCCCCCAACACATGTGTGCACATACTGTGAAGCTAGATCATGTGTTCATAAAGCAGCAGTGGGCAACCTGTGGCCCAGGTACAGCATGTGCTCTTATGTGTTTTAGCAACCTCAGACCCTCCTAAAAATCTCTCGCTATGGCTTTAGAACAGAAATGGGGAAAGTGAGGTTCTCCAGATATTGGTGGATTGGCTATGCTACTTAGGGTGGCTGGGAGGTTGAAGTCCAACAACATCAGGAGGGCCCATCTATGCTTTAGAGTACAATGAGCAGTCATTCATTTATTTAAAAAATAAATGAGTAATACAGTTGGCCCTCCGTTTTCGCAGGGGATCTGTTCTGGACCCGCTTCCCCGGTGAAAACTGAGATTAGCAAATATTCAAGCCCCATAGGCTTGAATGGGGTGCACTCCCATGGGTGCACTCACGGGGATGTGCCCCATTGATTTAAACAGAGGTCGCCCCTCTGTGAATATGTAAACCCATGGACTTGAAGTCCGTGAGAATGGAGGGGCGACTGTAGAAATTTGGGAGTTGGATGTAACTGCAAAGGTATCCAACCCTTTGCCATGCAGGAATAAATGACTAAAGTACCTTCGAATTTTGGAGTCCAGCACTCACCAAGACACCGTCAAACAGCTCTCACAATAAAGAGGGTTCTTTCTAATGCTTAGAGGGGATCTCTTTTCTTGTAATTTGAATTTATTGGTTTGTGTTCTAGTTTCTAAATACTTTAAAGGCACTAGAAGCCATCTGATTTTGGATGCTAAGCAGGGTCAGCTCTGGTTCATTTGGACAGGAGACAGCCATTAATATCAGGTGCTATATGCTAAATGTTTCCAATGCAAAGAAAAGCAGCTTCATTTATATACCATTTCATATCGCGCTATGGGATGTCTAAGCGGTTTATAACTGTAAACTCATTGCCCCCCAACAGTTGGGTACTCATTTTAGTGACCTCAAAAGGATGCAGGCCTGAGTCTAGACTGAGCCCTGGCTAGTACTGAACTTGCAACCTTGTAAAAGGAACAAAACCACCTCTGAGTATTCCTTGCCTAAGATAACCCTATGAAATTCATAGGGTAGCCATAACTGAACAGGCGACTTGAAGGCACATGTGTGTGTGCATGCGTGTGTGTGTGTATGCACGCGCACGCGCACACACACACACACACACTGGGCAGCAGAAATCAAACTATCTTCATCTTCTACACAACATCTCAGATACAGTTCAGATTTACTGGGACTCCTAACCTCTGCAGGGGTGGTGGACCCATTAAAATGCTCCATCCCTAGACTATTGAATCCAAAAGGATTCTTTAATGCTCTGGGAGGTTTTCTAGCTGCAAGAATTAGGGGTTCTGTTGATGCCCTCGTTGATCTGTGGAACAGGGAGATGACCTGGGCAATTGACACATTTGTTTCCAAGTGTCCTTGGGTTCAGAGTAGAGGCATCTTGACTTCCTGAGGAGCTCAGGGCACCTGGGTAGATGACAAGATGACTAGAGTGATGTTAGAGAAAGACTCAGGATTAATCCAGTCAAGCATAAGATAAGACCCCTTGTAGAACCTACTTTGCAGTAGTAAGGGCAGCATTAGCTCAGTCTCATCCAGCACACTGTTCTGGGTAGTTAAAGGAATAGTATATCCATCTAGATCTGTCATGGCCAGAATGGTTTAGGCCATTCTTTTTATTTTGAAAACGTGTAAAGGAAATACCCTAGAGAGAATACCCCAACAGGGCTGATACAAGGCTAGAGACACTAAATTTGGATTTTGGCCACTATGCATGTAACATTTATCAAGACAATCAGACATACAACATAAAATATCAAGAGAGCTCTTTCATTCAAACCATTTACTCATATACTCACACAGACAAAGTGGCACCCCACCAAAGATGTTGATCAGACAGTCTTCCTGGAGGCCATAGGAGTCCTGTTTTCTGCAGATCAGGAACACACTGCTGGTTGGAAAAATCTCATCTTTTAAGGTTTTTGCAAAGTATTGGGCAGCATCCGCCCTTTTGGCTTCTGTCCATAAACATCCAAGCCAACCCCTCTGGTTCTTTTCCTTTGATGTAGAAAACACTCCAAGTCTTATCAGTCTTAGTCCAAACATCTTGTTATCTTCTTGCTTCTGAATGACCTGCTCTTCCATGGATAACACAGGTGGCTGCATCTCTTGTCCTTGCTAGGATGCCAATGCCACATTAGCAGTTTTAGAATCCTTGCTCCGCTTGCCAGGAACCCTCCCAGGTACCTCCCATACCATGTATTGTGATTCTCCATCTTCTTTCTGTTATTCTGTCCATTAGTGCCACTAAAACAAGATCCATTCACTCCTTACAGATCTTAGGCTGCTGAGGAAGAGCCCTCAGAAAAGCATTGTGATGAATGTGCTAAATATTTTGTGGAGAAAATTGCTCAGATTCATTCTGACTTGGCCTCCACACTGAAGGTAGAGTCTAGGGAGGTAACTGAGGCATGAACCTGTCTGTTTTTGATGAATAAGTTTCAAGTTATTCAACATGATGATGTGGACAAGTTACTTGGAGGGGTAAGACCAACCCGTTTGTCTGTTAGACTCATGTCCATCCTGGCTAATTAAAGCTGCCAGAGGAGGACTGGCCAAATGGGTGGTGGAGGTTGTAAATGCTTCTTTGAAGGAGGGCTATGCTGTAACCTCTCTAAAAGAGGCAATTGTAAGACCTTTGTTGAAAGAACTACTACTACTACTAGACTGCTGTAAGGCATTGTATGTAGGGCTGCCCTTGAAAAATGTTTGCAAGCTGTAGTCAGTCCAAAATGCAGTAGCCAGACCGTGTCAGCATGCATTTTAAAGACCATAATACACTAGTCCTGCAAGAATTGCACTGGCTTCCATTTTGCTTCTCAGTTCAATTCAAAGTGTTGTTATTGACCTACAAAGCCGTAAATGACTTGGGGCCAACATAGCTGAAAGACTGCCTCCTCCCATATGAGCTTGCCAAAAATTTGAAAGCTTCAGAGGAAGTCCTGTTGTATGTCCCAACATCTTGTGAAGTTAGGCTGGTGGGTACACATAACAGGGCTTTCTCTATAGCAGTGCCTCAACTGTGGAACTCCCTACCCAAAGAAGTTAGGATGGCCCCATCTCTGTAAGCTTCTAGCAAGCAGCCAAAATAGTGCTGTTCTGCATGCCATTCACTGTTTGAAATTGTTGTTTTAATAGTTTCAAAAATAGATTATGGGGTTATTTTTAGACTGCTTTTAGAAGTTTTTAGATATTATTATTAATATTTTCATTTAATATTTGCATTTGTAATTGTTTTTTTTTTTATTTATTCATCACCTTGGGAGCCATTGTGGGCTGGGAGGTGATACAGAAATAAAATAATAAAGTAAACATTTAAAGATGGCTATCATATCCTTTGTCAGTCTTCTGAATTTAAAGAGTTATGTCCACTCTCACTTTTCCCTATATCCCATGTTTGGGAGAGCAAAGAATTATCTGCCTCTGCTTGAAGGTTATCCTGACTTTCTCATAATCTGCATAGCTTGGAATCCAGTGAAATCCCAGTACATCAAGGGTGGGAGAAGCAATAAAAAAGCTGCCACTTACTTTCAAATTCTTCTCCATTTGAATTGCTTAAACATCAAATTCTTTCCATACCAACTATGAAGCTTGTGACTTTTGATAAATTCTTCAGAAGACAAACCCAAAACAAATTTCTCTCCCATTTCCATCAATCAAATTTAGCAAAGTACTCCAGTTACCAGCACAGAAGACCATGTTGTATCTCCCAGGGATGGCAAAATCCGGTCCCAAAGAAAAATGTGTCAATTTTAAGTCAGCATTTGTGGAGTTGAATAAGCTGGGATTAAGCTCTCAGTCACCTGGGTCTTTTCACTGTTAGTTTCTGTTTCTACCATACTGAAAAAGCAAGCAAATCTTAATCCTTCTCATCCTGAGTATAGGTTGAGTATCCTTTTTCTGAAAAGTTCTGAAATCCAAAACTTTTTTTCATGAATAGCTGAGATAGTTACCCCTTTACATTTTGATGGTTCAGTATACAAAAACTTTATTTCATGCACAAAATTATTTAAAAATATTGTATAAAATTAACTTCTGGGTATGTGTATAAGGTGTACATGAAACAAATGAATTTCATATTTAGATTTGGTTCCCATCTCCAAGATATCTCATTATGTATATGCAAAAAAATTCCAAAATCAAAATAAATAAATAAATAAATGTAAAATCCAAAACATTTTTGGTCCCAAACATTTCAGATAAGGAACACTCAGCATGTATAAGGAAATGTGTATATTTTGGTAAATTCCTATAAAAATGCACTGAAAATAAAAGTCTCACCCTTCCTAGAGTGGTGAACCTGTGACCCACTCAATCCTGTTGGAACACAACCTCCATAAGCCCCATGCAGCATGGGTGATGGTGAGGGATGATGGGAATTATAATTCAACAACATATGAATGGTTACAACTTTTCTGTCCCTGCAACTCATGGCAGATAAGAGGGAAGGCAAGATTTAATTATTTGTTGTTGTTATCTAAATGCCAATCGCTCTCTTTTTACAGAATCTCAGAGCTGTAAATCAGAATGTAAAGCATGTCATTTCTGTAGCAGAATTTTCTATCCTTACTTTTTCTATTTTTTTTCCTCATGCTTAGACATCACATCTACCTACTGCTCAAAAATATCTGTATCATTGCTAGGCTTCTCCCTCATAAATCACACTGCTTGTTTTGCAGGCAGACTTTTCACTTGCCCAGTGAGGTGCCTGCTAAAATATTCCCTATTACATTACCCTGTGTCAAGGATCAAGACGACCAACATCCCTGACAGAAGATATTTTCTCACCTGCCACCTACAGCACATAGGAAGAAAACGTCATGGCTGAAATGAAAGACTTTTCAAATGCTAGGCCTATATTATTAGCACTGCAATACCAAACAGAAAGAGGAGGGAACCAGTGCACCTTTTTGAAGATAGCTAGGTAATACTTGGACAACTCTGATTCCCTGCACCCTGCAAAGCATGAAAAGATGGCATGAAAAGAAAGGAATGAAGCAAAGAATCAAATTAGCAACTCTCCACTTATAGATGAGAGATCATTTGTGCTTGGGGGAAAGGGTTCAACTCAAGAACCATCCAGCTGCTATTGCACAGCCAGGGAGAAACCATTGTTCAAGGAGGTATGGAATACCTCCTTGTACACTGTTACACAAGGGATGCCATTGCATCCCTGGTTATTCATGTATGAGCCACTTAGGGATGTAAATCTTGGTAAATTCCATTCTGACAGATAAGAATGAATATTTTAACCCTTTTGTTCCCTGCTGTGAGAAAGTAATTGAGAACAATGCTGTTTTTGAAGACTATTCACAGTGAGGACACACTCTGTGCAAAAAAAAAAAGGGGAAAATAAGTGAGTTTTTTGGGCAGAAAGTGGCACTTTCTGTGCATAAAACAACATTGTGCATAGAAAACAATTTTTTTCTGAGAATACAAGTTTCTTACACAGAAAACAGGATTTTCTGCTCAGAAATGTTGTTTGCAAAGAAAAAAAAATGCCACTTTCAGTGCACACACACACAAACCACCCAACACATTTTTCGCACAGAAATTGAAAGATTATCACCTGTCTAGGAAGCTCCTCAGAAGGCTTTCCTGACATTTGTGAAACCTGTTTTTTCCCCAAATTTTTGAATATTATTTTCATCCCAAAATATTCCACCAAGAGGTTCCAAGCCCATATCTACTAACTCTAAGCAGTCTATTTTTGTATGCCTTACTTCTACCACAGTCACTGGACCCACACTCATTATGGCACTTTTCATGAGACTGTGGGCTCCCAAGAAGCTATGCTGACCGCAACAGTGCCGCTGGTAGGATGTCCCATGTCAGACAGACTTTTGCTAAGAAGACAGACTAAGGGCCTTTGCAGACTGCTAGAAACAGTGCAAATTGGGTCCACTTTAACTGCCCTGGCTCAGTGCTAGGGAATCATGGGAATTGTATTTTTTTCTGGAACATTGAGCCTTCTCTGTCTGAGAGCTCTGGTGCCACAATAAACTACAGTTCCCATGATTCCCTAACACTGAGTCAGGGCAGTTAAAGTGGACTCAATTTGCACTATTTCTGGCAGTCTGCAAAGACCCTAAATGAGTCAAAGAACTACTGGGCAGCAGCAGCAGTATTGACAGGTAACACTGGTGGAAGATGTCTCAGAGGCAACAGCAGTGGCACTATAGCTAACACTTAGTACTGTGCAGAGGGAGGCACCAAAAACCACTTCTGAATGTCTTTTAGCATGAAAACCCTTGTTGTTGTTGTTGTTAACTGCTTTTGAGTCGATCTTGACTCATGGCAACCCTATGGATGAGACATCTCCAAGACCCTCTGTCCTCCACTGCTCTGCTTAATTCCTGCAACCCCTTAATACCCATGACCTCCTTAATAGAGTCCATCCATCTGGCATGTGGCCATCCTCTCTTCCTACATCCCTTCATCTTTCCCAGCATTATTGTTTTTTCCAAAGAGTTCCCTTTTCTCATGATATGTCTGAAGTACGACAGTTTCAGTTTGCTCATCTTGGCTTCCAGGGAGGTTTCTGGTTTAATCTGCTCTAGGATCCACTTGTTTGTCCTTTTGGCTGTCCATGGCATCCTCAGCACTCTTCTCCAGCACCAAATCTCAAAGGAATTGATTTTTTTCCCTATTTTCTTTCTTAACTGTCCAGCTCTCACATCCATACATGGCAAT
>CM034701.1:15829635-15857305 GCA_020142125.1 Phrynosoma platyrhinos
CACTAGGCCCGAAGGTGCTGGGCCTAGTGTCTCTCCCTCAGATGAGAGTTTTTTTATGTCACCATAAGTCTGTTTTTGGATGTTGCACAAGGAGGGACTTATGAGGTCTTTATGTAATGGTCAAGCCCCCTCCCCTAAGCAAGGTGACTAGATTTCATAACTGCAAAGGGAGAGAAGGCACCTCAAAATGTAGGACATTGAAAAAAAATGGATGACATTACCAAATAAAAGCACACATATAAATATAATTTCATTTCATATAGTTTATTTACAATTATATTACATATACTGTACTTTATTATGTACTCAACTGTATTTTTCTGATGAACTTATCTCCATTTAAATACCTTGTTGGCTTGCAGTATACTTACAGAACTCTGAGCAAGACAAAGGCTTAAAATTGTTCTTTACTAACAACAAATCCTCGGCTGAATCTACATTTAAATCATTCCTGTCATTTGTCCATTGTGCTGAAATTAAGTGGGGGGGGGGCAACTTTTGATATTTGTGTTGTATCCTCAAGCAGCCCATTTCCTAACAGGCTTGCTGTCTGTTTCCTCTCCGAGAAACAAATACATCCCAAGTTTTGGGTGCGACTCTTGTCTGCTGCTGCTCCTAGGAAAAAAGAACACGAGAAGGAGCCATCTTACCCCCTGCTATTTGCAGCAAGGATAGGCTGCCAAATAGATGAATTTCTCAAAGAGAACAGCAAATGTGGCACTGCTCAATGGGCTTCTTAGTGGTGCTCAAAATGAAGAACATTTTGGAATTTTTCCTGATCAGAAAGTTGAAATGTAGGACATGTCCTGGGAAAGGATGATGTCTGGTCACCCTGCCCCTAAGGCAACCTGTCAAGTGAGAAGTCTCCACCAGTGTGCTACACTGGTCCTTGGAGGTATAGGCTGCTACTTTCTTCCAAACTCCTTCCCCATATGTGCACAACAGGAGCCAGGGACTCCTGAGTGTGGCTTAATTCCTTTAGCTACAAATCAGCTGTATTATGGATTACTGGACTGAAGCCAATAAGAAACATCTTTGTCAAGTTCTTAGATGATAGGAAAAGCAGGCTGAAGCAGTGACCAGAGAGAGAGTGCAAATGGGTATCACAAATGTGAATTTTTTTTAAAAAAAATCCTCAGGAGCCCTCACCGTAGGCTATCTTGTCCAGTTCGTTATAGCGATGTGCATTTGGGAAACAAGAAGAGTCTCATTTCCTTCTCCCTTGGTGTCAATGAGATATTTTCTCTCTGAAATCAATGGATGTTTGATCGACCTCATAAATCACCATCTCTCCACACTTGAAATGCTCTCCATGGGTGGGCACCATGTATCTATTCGGGAGAGGGAGGGAGGAAGGATGAGCCTAGTTCAACAAATCCCATTACACAAATATCCTAGCTGAAGCCCAGTGTGTACAAACTTCTGAGATTGCTTTATTTCTTGATTTCCAGTAGAAATTATCTTTCGCAATAAAATTCTGGAAGTCTTTAATACTCAATGAGACCTTGGGATCTTTTTGTGAGAGAGATATTTTAAAGAGTAGGGATTGCAAAGGTTTCATAGTGACCATATTTAGCAGCAAGCAATATAGGCGCGCGCACACACAGAAATATTATTAGATTGTACAAAACAGAATAATTTAAGGGGGTGGGGAAATAAGCAACCTCCTTTAATTTTTCATTTCCCATTTCACTCTCTTCTTGGTCAATCTATCAGTATTAATTCAAGATTTGTTCATGGATAATGAAAGTTTGAACTACAATGCTTTGATCAGCCACAAGAATTCTCTTAAAAATGATTTTAATTTAATTTTAGCCCCTCCTCTGCAAGGCAGTCTGTGTGCGAACATAGACACACAATGGCTGTAATCCCCTCAGAGTACTGTAAATATCTGCACATGGAGATATGTTACATGTGCCTTATACAATGCCTCTGAAGAATAGCAATATTGTACAACATATGTCAATGATTGGATCCCACTTTGAAATGCACAATGTTCAGTTGCCATGGACAATGTACAGTACACATATGCAATGTACAATGATGATGCTCAACTTCAAAATGCAATGCACAAGTGCAACATGCACAGCCAAGGCAAAGAAGAACATGCTGTCTGAAAAACACTGCTTCTGCTGATATGAGCTGAATACATCCTTTGCACAATGGTGACTTTTAGTTGCTTCAAGAGTTGCATGATGTATATATGCATATCTCCTTAACAAGAGTCCAGCCAATACTTTTATACTGCTTTTCTACATTTACTTCCAAAGTTGTGCAGACTTAAAAATGAGAACAACATCATGACACATCAAATATTATAAGAGAATTTACTTTTTAAAACACACACACACACCAAACAGTATCAAGTAGAAATGAGACTAAAAGGACAAGCAAACTTATAATTGAGCAGAATCCTAAAGAAAAAAATTGAAATGCTTCTAGTTTAAAAAGCACAAATGAATAGAAAATTCTCAACCTGTCTGGAAAGGTAACAAGGAGGGAGTTACATGCCTTTTTTCATGAGAAATCATTACGGAGTTCTTGAGCAAAAGAAAAAAGAAAGAAAAATGAAAAAGAAAGGACTTGCACCTTATGAAGCCTTATCTGGCCTCCACATATATAATAGCATATGGGGCTGTGAAATCACTTTGAGTTTGCATCAGAAGCAGATTGGTTGTCCTTCGCAGTTGGTTTAAAATGAAGTGGAAGGTAAAAGTGCAGAAACAAAGCTGTTGCAAAATAAATCTTTATTATCCGCTTATTGAGACGTACATCTGCGAATGGATTGGTGCATGACACAGGGCTAGGAACTAACTAATTAAAATCAATTTTGTTAAAATTTAACTTAGAAATTTTCTAACCCCACTCCCAAATATCAATTTATTTTTAATTCGACTGATTCAAGTTGGACTTCCATCATTAACCTAATTCTAAAATTAAATATTCCATTATATTATTGAATTATTAAATTTAAATTTATTAAATTTTACATTCCCCAGCTGCTTCTTTGATAACCAAAAATGGCTGCAGAAATGTGTAATCTTTGTTTGTTTTTGTCTGCAATCATTTTGTTAATTCTGGGGGTAAAAGATTTCAACCTATAGTTAGGGCAGCTTCTAAGAGGTTCTGGTCTTCTTTGCAGTCACGTGGTCCTTCTTTGTTCTACACTGGACACCAAACAGAAGCTTCTCATCTGTCTCAGGGAACTGAACTGTGATGCTCTTAACCATGAGGATCTGTATAGGGATCAGTAAATTAAAGAAAGGTGGAGATTAAGGTGATGAGGTTATGAAAGAGATGACAAATGGGGAAGATGAGAAATGTTGTTTTCAAAAATTCATGCAGCTATTTCTTCCTAGCTCAAGAAAGAATCAAATAAATAAATAAATACTTGTTCATTACTTGAGGGAAGGGAAGGTGTCGTATCTAGGATTTTTCTCCTGTATGGTTTTTAACATCTTTGACTGGCAAAGAAGCCAGCGGTGCTTCAAAACCTTGAATATGCATTTTGTGCACTTTTTTTGGTTGGCCCCATAAAGGTATCACCTTTTTTGAATTTGAGGTGTTGTTGTATGTAGGAATGGCTCTGTAGACTGAAGGGGGGGGAGACCTGGCTTACCCTAAATCAGCAGGTAGCTGATGTTTAAGATTCAACAATATACTTTGATTGCCAATGGAATCAGGACTTTCCCAGTGGTCTCCTGGCCACATGGGTGAAAGTGTTTGCAAGATGGCAAAACACATTGATGAAATGTATCACCATATATAAACTATGAGGACATTACACAATGTTATTTAGAATCATAGACTCATAGAGTTGGGAGAGATCACAAGGGCCATCCAGTCCAAACCCCTGTCATGCAGGAACACACAGTGAAAGCACTCCCAACAGATGGCCATCCAGCCTCTGTTTCAAAACCTCCAAAGATAGAAACCCCACCACACTTGAAGCAGTATATCCCACTGTTGACAGCTCTTCCCATCAGGAAGTTCTTTAACCCTTCCATGTTCTACATATGGTGATATAGCCTTCCATCTAGTGTCTAGTGTTGTCATCAAAATCTGTTATAGTTAGGAAGGAAGGAAGGAAAGAAAGAATACACATATACAATGGTGGGGAGTGTCTGTGTCTCTGTGGGTAAAGCATGTGAGAAGAAGACAGAGAAAGAAAGAGGCAAGACTTGATATCTGATAGAAGCAAAGAAGCATTAACACTGGTATAAAGTAATTAAGGAGAAGGGAGCTAAAGCATTATTGGTCTTGGTTTCACCTCTGTATCTTTCTTTGTTTTATGGTCCTTTTGTTTCTTTCTTACTCTTTGAGGTCATTTCTCTCTTCTTCAGGAAGTTATGCTTTTGTCCAGTGTGACTCTATGGTCAACTTCTGGCAGAGTCACACTGGAAGACCTAGAAATTCCTAGAGAGAACACTTCTCTAGGCATTTGTAGGTCCTCCAGTGCAATTTCATGGTCAATGTCTACCAGATGCTGGCAACAGTGTTGCAATGGAGGACCTAGAAATTCATAGAGAGATGTTCTCTCAAGTAAAAAAAGAGTAATTTTTTTTATTTGTGGATTTTTCACTTTCATGAGAGTCTTGTGCCTCTAACTCCAGTGAAAATGGAGGGCCCAATGTACTTCTTTAGAAAAGTATAACTTCCTAAAGAAGAGAGAAGTAACCTCAACAGGTAAGAAAAAAGCAAAAGGATCATAAATCAAAGAATGATATCGAGATAAAACAAAGACTAAGAATGTTCTAGGAAATTACTCTTGCCTCTGCCACAAGCTCATATTGCATTAGTCTTGCTACACTCTGCTAAATATTGATGTATTTCTTCAAGTTCTTTCTGACTAGTGGTAACTTAAAGGAGTTTTCAGTTATCATAAAGTTTTCTTAGCAAGATTTGTTCAGAGAGGGTTTGCCTTTGCCTTCATCTGAGGTTCTGAGAAGGTGATTTGCCCGATATTACTCCTTGAGTTTCTATGACTACTCAGGGATTTGAATCCTAGTTTCCCAGAGTCCTAGTCCAATGCTCAAACTACTACACCATACTAGATCTTCTGCTAAATACCAAATATTCCTATAGCATCAAGCCCAATGACACCTAATGGCTTCCAGATCAGTAGGACAGTGGATCTGTTCCAGGTTTTAGCCTGGATTTGAAAGGTGTCCATAGCACTCAAAGCTATTTCTAAAGCAGGTCAACACTTTGGATAGCTTCTCAGACTAAAACATGGAGTTGATTCTCTGCATCACCGACAGGAAGATGGAAGTTGCTACTGGACTTCCTTTCCTTCCTCACTACTACCTCTCCTACCTTGGTGGGGCAAACAAATCTGCTCCAGGAGTTTTCTAATTCTTTGGAGCAGTTTTTTTAAATACTACATGGGAAAAGGTTGCAGGAGATAGGAGGGGGACTGCAGATTTTGGCAGAAGCAGAGGAGGCCAGAAGAAATCACCAATCACCAGAAGAGATCTCGACTCTCAGTGTGCAAGGTCTCTCTCTCTCTCCTAATCATCCACATTCTTATACATATGTGTACACATTTCCCAAGAATGTATATGCCTTCAAAACTAACACGTCAATAGCACCAGAAAAAACTATGCAACAGAAAGACTACTCACTGTATTTTGAATGGGAAACATGTTAAGTAACATTGTGTAACATCATCATAGTTCACATCTGGTGATTGTGTTTCATCAATAGGTTTTGCCATCCTGCTAACATATTCACCCATATGGCCAGGAAGAATACAAATACCCTACAATGATTGCATAAATTATAATAATAAAGGCATATAAACGAAAAGGACTGGTGGTAATGGGCAGTTTTAATTACCCGAATACAGACTAGATTGCATTAAACAGAGGAAATAAGGCAGGAAATGTATTTTCAGATACCGTCTGAAAGTGGTTCCTAATTCAATCTGTGTAGCCATTTGCAGGGGGAAGGAGAAAACAGGAGAATGAAATAAGAAGGAGAAAATCAAAGTAATGCTGAAAGAATCTGAAGAGGAGGCTTTTTTTGAAACAGGAAGTGAATAGGAAGTGACTTCTGCTCACATCTTGTTAAAAATGGTTTCTTGTTAAAACATTTTTTGGGGGTGCAACAGGGAGTACAGTCCTCCAAGATCCCCTGGTATTGCCCACCCCTGGCACAGCTTGTTGGGTCTCAGGCTTATTGCCTCTATGAACTTCATTGAACTTTCTTCCTCAGGGGGACAGAGTTCAATGAACTAGTTTGATGAACTAGACTAGTTTGATGAACACAAACCTGTGACTCTGCCTTTCTCTTTCTGTAGGCTGGAATTTTCTTGGTGTCTTACACATGCATGGGTTCCTCTGTGGAAGGAATTGGACATTTTTTGTCAGGTACAAAACTTCAGCATTCAGTTCAGAGTCATGGCAGTGGAGTCCTGTTGGCAGATGCATGCTCAATTGTGTCTCAGTTGGGCATTGTTGTGGGGATTTGGTTGCACATTCTGTTGCACAATGTTGCCATTGAACACAAGGGGTCACGTAGCACAATAAACATGTAACTCTGAGGATACTGAATCAATGTGACCTCACTCATCTCAGAAATAAAGAACTGCAAAGAGCAGCGAATTGGCCTGGATGCATTGCTCCTAATTTGCTGGACAAGAAAGTAAGAAGAGCTAGGGAAGTGTTCTGAAAACTCTCTCACTTCTAAGAATGACTCTTCTGCCCTCCTTTTTCTACTTAAAATGTTAGGCAGGAGTACAGATCTCTCCTCCGCATAACTTTCCTCAGTCCTCACAGCTCTAGCTTTGCACTTATACCCCTGGGTCATGCTCTGAAGTACTATCTATAGCTCAAATATTGACCCAATTATAGCACTATGATTTCACTGTAACTACCATGGCAACATCCTTAAAATCTTGGGATTTATAGTTGGTTCAGGTCGTCGACCTCTTTGATTAAGAATTCTAAAAGTTCCTGCCTAAACTGCAGGTGCCGGGATTCCATAGGTTGGAAACATGGCACTAAAAATGGAATATAGCACTATAACTGAGTAGTGTGAAAGAATTTATGTTATGACACAACCAAGCTTTTCCCTTTGGGACACAGACTTTAGGCTGCCAGATATTTGGCAACCACCACAAACATTTTTTTCATGTGAAGCTTTTGGTGTAGAGCAAGCATGGAGTAGTGGTTTGAGTGTCGGACTAGGACTCTGGGAGACCAGGGTCTGAATCCTCAATTGGTCATAGAAACCCACTGGACACATCACACTCTCTCTGCTCAGAGGAAAGTAGTGGCAACCTGCTCTGAAGAAATCTTGCCAAGAAATCCCCATGATAGCTTTTCTTAGGAATGACTTGAAGGCTCACAAGAACCACTGAAGGTAGGTTGGTCACTTACCCATCCAAAACAACAACAACATATTTGTATCAATTGTATATGCTAATTTATATAGATGCAAATTTAGAAGTGGTTTTTTAAAAATATATATTTTAAGCAGAATTACAAGGCACCTGCTCTGAATAGGGAAGATTGTGACCACTTTAACTTTCATCACTCCATTCTATGGACTCCTGGGATCTGTAGATTGTTGTGGCACCAGAGCTCTCTGACAGAGAAGGCTAAATATCTCACAAAACTACAAATCCCAGAATTCCATAGCATGGAGGGATGGCAGTTAAAGCAATGTCAAACTGTATTAATTCTGCAGTGTAAATGCAGCCCTGGTCATTGGTCTATCAGGTCCTCAGTTCTATTTCTATTACAACTTGTGATGACCATTGATAAACATTGAGTTAAGAGTACAGGTGGAAAGATGTGGTAGGTATAACCCTTTTGAGAAAGTCCATTGTTATCACTAGGGATGGTATTAGTAAAGTGTAGTTATATGGCCAACACTCCATATCCACAGATTCTTTATTTCATGGCTTGAAAATATTCAGAAAAGATATAAATTCCCAAAAGCAAACCTTGATTTTGCTATTTTATATGAGAGACACTATTTTACTACACCATTTTATATAATAAGATTTGAGCATCCACAGATTCTGGTGCCCATGGGGGGGGGGATCCTGGAATCAAACCCCAGCAGATACTGGGCCCACTGTAGTTGGATAATAGTGTCTTTGACAGGTACTTGTCACATAACTTCCTATTTCTTCTGTTGCTGCTTTGCATTTCAATCCTTGGTGAAGAGCACCTTTTAATTGAGCTTCACCAATGACTGAAATGCAAAACTGCAATGGCAAAGACATGACATCTTGTGATAAGAACCTGCCAAAGTTGCTATTATCTTACTGTAATTGTGCTTTACATTAGTCTCATGTGATAAACTCCTAGAACTCTTTCTTTTCCTTGAAAGTCCTACAAAAAGAGAAACTGCCACATTTGCCTCAAGGAGAAACTCAGTGATAATGAAGGAATGTGAGGAACCTTTCTTTAGAACTTTCTTCCTCCTCCTCCTCTGATCATGTAGACATTTGTTTTGGGTGCCCTTCAGTGTTACCAGATGTTTTGCCTGACAGAATACTTCTAGATCTCCTTTGCCAGTTCTTTTTCAGTAAGAATTAGTTGTAACTTTTGATGCAGGACCCCTGCCTGGCAGAAGAAAAGCTGACAACTCTATAAATAGGAAACCAGGTTCGTGGAGTCATTAAGAGGCATGACTAGGAAAGAGTAAGGCTACGGATATTACTGACAGCCCGAAAGATTTTGCAGCCCCAGCTATTCGCAGAAGGATATGAAGGTCACATCTAGGATGTATTTTCCTGAGGGGAAAGTGAAAATGTTAAAAGACTTTATGATTAGACTGGTGCAGAAAGGCAATTAGACATAGTAAAAGGTGACAGGCATCAGCTACTGATGATTTATGTCTTAAGATTCAAAAGGAAAGCAGCAATTAGAAATAAGGAGAACTTTTTTATGAGAATTTTTTTGATAGGTCAGTGAGGACAAAATCAAAGGTAGGAAAATTCATCTCAAACAACCACTTGTTTGGCTGAAGTTATAGACCTCAGCCAAATAAGTTTTCATCATCCATAGGGCATGTTTACATCATCCTTTGGCCAAGTAACTGTGCCTATAGCACTGCATCTCTGTCAGCTACTAGACCTCACTGAATGAAGGTGGAGGAGAAGGTGACCAAGCAGTGGGGACTACCTGCCATCACTGCTTAGTTGTCTAAGAACTGAAGCAAAAATGGGAGGCAGTCCTTGCTACACAGTCACCTCTCTTCCATCTCTCCTCAACAGCTCCAGCATCCTCCTCCCCAGGAGGTGGTGGTGGTGATGATGATGATGCATTTATTTCATTTATTTTATTCATTGCACACTTGCTTGATGAATATGTGTATAAGGTGCATATGAATCATACATGAATTTCATGTTTAGACACGGGTCCTATCTCCAAGATATCACGTTATCTACTTGCAAATATTCAAAAATATGGAAAAATCCAAAATCCAAAACACTTCTAAAGGTAAAGGTAAAGGTAAAGGTAAAGGTAAAGGTAAAGGTAAAGGTAAAGGTAAAGGTAAAGGCAATCCCCTTGACATAAATGAGTGCTGGTGGTGCAGTGGTTAAATATCTGTACTGCAGCCACTTGCTCACAAACCATGAGGTTGTGAGTTCAGCCAGGGGGCTCAGACTCGACTCAGGCTTGTATCCCTCCAAGGTTGCTAAAATGAGTACCCAGCTTGTTGGGGGCAATTAGTTTACACATTGTAAATCACTTAGAGAGTGCTTAAGTGCACTGATAAGTGGTATAGAAGTGTTGCTATTGCTACTTGCTATTGTCTAGTTATAACCAACTGTAGGGGGTGGTGCTCATCTCCGTTACTAAACCAAAGAGCCAGAGTAGTCTGAGGACTACTCTGGTGGTTATATGGTCAGCATGACTGCACCAAAGTGGTACGTATTTATCTCCTTGCATTTGCATGCTTTTGAACTGCTAGGTTGGCAGAAGCTGGGACTAGTGACAGGAGCCCACCCCATCATGCAACACTCAGGCCTCGAACAGCCAACCTGCTGATTTTCTGATCATCAGAATTGGCATCTTAACCACTAAGCCACTGGTCCCAAGCATTTTGGATAAAGGAGACTCAACCTGTAATCTGAGAAAGAATGGGGAAAGTGGGAGTCGAAGAGATACACTGGGACACATTCAAAGCAGCTGAAAAAGTGGGACAACAGAGGATTAATCAGGACTATGCTTACTGAATCAGGACAGTTAGAGGGTATGTCACCATTACCATCAGTCCCAAACACCTTTCTGAATAAGGACAGTTAGAGGTTGTGTCATCATCACCAGCAAACCCAAACACCATTTCTGTCTCTCACTGCCTTTAGTCATATAAGAATTTGGTCAGCATCCCAGAGCTAAATCCATCCTGTTTTGCACCTTTTGATTGCTTTGCCTGCATGACATGGTTGTTACCGTGCAGGTGGCTGCTTTCCATCTTCCAAGTCTCTGGTTTCCAGCTGAACTGGAAATGTGCAAAAGGTGGACTCTACCTCCCCCTCTTTCTACTTCCTGCAGAGCATGTCAGCCAAGGTTTGCAAGGATCCACACTCCTCTCATCAAAAAAGACCGTTTATTTAGGCCACAGAAGAGCAAAATCCCTTGTATTTGACACTGACTGGTTTACTTGCATAAGGGCTTATTTAATAATGCTTTCCAGCAGTCCAGATGTCCTTTTAAAGTCCATAATATAGTACATCACCACAGATGCAAAGTAATAACCAAGACCAAAAACAAGATAAGTGCAATCATTTTTTTAAAAAAATGGAAGAAAAGCACAGAAGATTATTTTAAGTACCTGCAAATGAGGATCTGTGATAGGTATAAAACAATACCAAATAGCTCTTAGTCATATGAATTTAACTGTCTTTTATTGGGACCTATGACCCTTAAAAAAGACTCTTGCATGTCTTGTTGTTTTTAGTCTGTTAACCTGGGAGCAGGTCTATCTCTTTCTTTTAAGTAGACATGAGTCACTTTGGGAGACCATATTTGTTAGGAGAGAAGTTGTAAAAGTTGAATAAATAAAAGACATTGTTACTTGTGTGACAACCAATCCTGCTGAAAGTCCCTTTTCTACATAACTATTAAAAGCTCAGGAATACTGTTCCTTATGAAACCTGACAACCCGAGTGGAGGTGGGGGTTAGGTTTTGGGACATGCTCCTGGGCTCTTGGATAAATGGGAGCAGAGGTTCGAACACATTGGCTGTGCCATTGTGGGAAATCTAAGGCCAGAATTTGGCTGTAACACCTATGCTAGTGTTCAAATCCTTACCCAAGTGGTTGATTTTTTTCACCTGATGCCTATGTGTCTGTCTCTAGTGTACCCATTCATTCTATAAGCATGCATACATCTCTCTCACTTTTTACTTAGTGAATGAGGAGGTAATTAACCTTTACACAATGGGAGAGCACAAGGCTATGACAGCCCTTATGCAACTCTGGCATTCAACATGACTGTGTTGGCATATATTTCCAATATGCTAAAAATGTTTAGGAACATGGCCCCCCAAAAGCTTTTTTCCCCTAAGAAGTGCATTAAGCCATCCATTGTACAGTCAGCCCTCCTTATCCACAGATTTTTTATTCATGGATTCAAGCATCCACGGCTTGAAAATATTCCCTAAAAAGGTGTAAATTCCAAATAGCAAACCTTGATTTTCCATTTTATTTAAGGGACAGCATTTTGCCATGTCATTGTTTTTCAATGGGCCTTGAGCATCCACAGATTTGTTATCCATGGAAAGTCCTGGAACCAAACCCCAGTGGATAACAAAGATCCATTGTATTCAATCAAGTGGTTGGCACCCTCATCCCTGGTGTTGCAATTTCAGCAAAGCAGCAAAACCAGGGCTACTCACCTTGAGTCAACTAAACATGACTGACTGCTAGAGTTTCCAGGTTTCAGGACCTGGATGCTGTTCTCTAGTCCAGTTGCTGTTGCTGTTTGTGTTCAAGTCATTTCTGACTTATGGCAACTCTAAGGCAACCCTATCATGGGATTTTCTTCGCAAGAGTTGTTCAGAGGAGGTTTGCCATTGCCTTCTCCTGAAGCTGAGAGTGTGTGACTTGCCCAAGGTCACCCACTGGGTTTCATGGCCGAGCTGGGAATCAAACCCTGGTCTCCAGAGTCATAGCCCAACACTCAAACCACTACGCCACAATGGCTTTTACCTTCTAACTATCCTGATTTGGCAGGGACAGTCCCATTTAATCCTCTGTTGTTCCACTTTTTCAGCTGTTTTTTAAAATGATCCAGTTTCTTTCTCATTCTCATATTTCCCTTGGTCCTACAGGCTTACAGGCCTGGCCCATGGAAGAAGTTGTTACTTGTTTCACTTGGCTCTCTTATGCTGTCATTTTGCTGCCAATATTTTGCTCCCCAGGGAGATGAGCTAGGACCAGCCCTTTCGTTTACTTTTCTACAGAAAAAGAACAAAGATGGATCAGAAGGTAGAAAGCCAGCATAAGGAAAGATCAGCCTTGACATTGTTTCCCAAAGTGACTGGCATGCCAGTGAATAATAAAAAATATATATTGTCCAGCAAAAGTGCCATTCTGACACCCTCCTAAGGTACCATCCCTATTCCTAAGTGACAAGCAATGGATCACTGCATTGTACATTATAATGACTTGTCTTCCCTGCCTTGGCTTCTTAGGCTAGGAGTTGTGCAACAAATTGAAAAACAGCAAGGCTTGCTTAAAACTAGAATAAACCAAAAGGGAACCCTTTAAATTTCAACCCATAGTGTATTACAGCCCCACAGTTGAGAAACAAAAAGGTAAAATATGGGTTTTGTTTGCCTGTATCAATTTTGTTTTCTCAATCTCTTTTTCCCTATGAAGCAAAGGTATCTGAAGTGAGTGTCAGGTTTGTTTTGTATATTCCAAGTTTTCATGGTAATAAATTATGTCTCCAATCTGCCTTCTTTTTGTGCATCTGTGTGTAAAGAAGATAAAGCAGGAGAGGGGAATCCAGCTCTTGCCTACAGTTTTCTAATCTCATGAAAGTGATTCAGTATTGGTAGATAGTATTCCAAGGAAACAGCACAACTCAGTTATCTCCTGTGATATTAGCCTGGAGTCTTTAAATATTTAAAGATGTCATTCTAAGAGATGTCATTGCACAGTTCTATTGGGCTGGGGTGTGTTTTTATACTAGCAAAAACACAATCCAAGTTGGGTTGGGAAAATTTAAATATTGAATGTATTTGCAACCAGGGGTCAGTGTAAATTGCTTGCAGCATCCATGATACAAGTTTAGGGTTGTCATTTTAGGTTCATCTCAGGCCCTGAGATTTCTGGGCCAAAACCTGAGACTTGGGGATGGTCCTAGGTGATGCCACTAAGTGTTAGGCATTATGTACCATCTACACAGGTGTAGTGGTTTGAGCATCAGACAGTGATGCTGGAGATCAGGGTTTGAATGGAAACGCACTGGGTAACCTTGGACAAGTCATAGTCTCTCAGCCTCAGGGGAAAGCAAAGACAAACTCCTGTCTGAACAAATCTTGCCAAGAAAACCCCATGATAGAGTTGCCTTAGGTTTACCATAAGTTGGAAACAGCAGCAGAAGTGGAAGGCACATGAAAAGAGAAGAGAAAAGAAAGTGGAAAGGTCCTGCTGCCCAGTCAGGTGTTTAGCCAACAAATGAAAATCGCAGGAACACAAATTTTGCTGAGCATTAGGAGAAACTTATCCAGACCATAGTATTTTCACTGTCTATGTATGGAGATGAAAATTGGATAGTGAAGAAAGCTGACAGGAAGAAAATTAACTCAACTGAAATGTGATGCTGGAGAAGACTTCTAAAGATAACATAAATGGCCCAAAAAATAAATGAATGGTTCTCAAAGCAAATAAAATCTGAACTCTTTCTAGAAGCAATGATGACTGAATTGAAGCTGTCATATTTTGGATATATATTAAGATGACATGACTCACTGGAAAAGACAATTTGTTGTTGTTAACTACTGTCAAGTCAACTTCAACTTATGATGACCCCTTTTATGAGAGACCTCCAGGTCACTCTATCATCAAATACACTGCTCAGGTCCAGCAGACTCAGGGCTATGGCTTCATTGATTGAGTTTATTCAGCTGGAATGTGGTCTTCCTCTTTTCCTACTGCCTTCTACTTTACTAAGCATTATTGTCTTTTGTAGTGAATCATGTTCTCTCATTATATGGCCAAAGTATGACAGCCTCAATTTAGTCATCTTGGTTTCTAGGGAGAGTTCAGGCTTCATTTACTCCAGGACCCATTCACATTTTTTTAGTAGCCCAGGGTATCCACAAGACCCCTTCTCCATCACCACATTTCAAATGAATTTATTTTCTTCCTATCACTGTCCAGGTCTCACAGTCATAGGACATTATGATGACATTGACAGTCCTAACTTTTGTATTCAGTTATATATCTTGACACTTCAGGATCTTGTCTAGTTCTTTCATAGCTGCCCTTCATGATTTCTTGACTGCAAACTCCATTTTGATTAATGACTGAGCCATGTGGCATAGTGGTTTAAATGTTGGACTATAACTCTGCAGATCAGGGTTCGATTCTGTGCGTGGCCATGAAAACCACTGGGTGGCCTTGGGCAGGTCACAGCCTCAGGAGAAGGCAATGGCAAACTTACTCTAAACAAATGTTGCAAAAAAACAAAACAAAACAAAAAAACAAAACAAAACAAAAACACGCTAGGGTCTCCATAATTCAGAAACAAAGGCACACAACAACAACTAAGTGTGGAAAATATTGAACTATTTCAGTGACTTCATTGTCTGCTTTAAAGTTATGCAAATAATTTGTGGTCATTATTTTTAAATGCTTGCTATAGCAAAAAGCATTAGGAAAAGATGGAGGCTGCACTATGGTGGTCTTGACTGATTCAATCCATGAAACCACAGCCCTTTGGAAGACTTTGGAAGACCTTAATGACTGGAGCTTTGGGGACCATCCTATACCATAAATTGAAGTCAACTTGACAGCAAATAACGACAACAACTTAGGAGAAACATTCCAACAGTTAGAGCTGTTCAGCAAGTAGAGCAGGTTTTTTTTTCAGATGGTGATGGCTTCAATTTTACTGAATATATTTAAGCAAAGTCTGGATGGCCATCTGTAGCCGCATCTTGCATCACAGAGCAGAAGACTGGGCTGGAGTTGGAAGAATGATTGCCAAAGTCCTTTGATTCTGTGATTCAATGATCCCTCTTTGTGTTTAATGAAAGAAGGGGCCTATTCTTAGGAGTTTAGCACACAGGGAAAATTGAAAGTTTAAACTAGACAGAACCCGGGGTTATGCAGAGTATTAGGTACAATGCGCAATTAGTTTTCAGACAATGCTGCATGCAAACCGCTTGGAATCTGAACAGAAAATGACATGAATCAGGGAGTAGTCATTTTCAGGGAAAATACTGTGTTTTCATTTCCATTTCATTCATGAATTAACTTTCTTTGTGCAATTGCTGTAGTGTGAAAGCTATTTGTGGGATTCTTCCCATTTTTGTGCTTGTTGAAAGATTTCCTATGGTTCTTTGCTGCTTTGTTGTGCCGAGAGGGACACAGCCTTTTATGCTTCAGCCAGGTTCCTAAAGCATCAGCAGGTACATGTGTGTGCACGTATACACACATACACACACAGAGAGAGAAAAAGCTTGCTTCTCTCCCTCTCATGTAGCTCAAATGTCTCCTCCTCCTCCAGCCTCAGCCTCAGCCGGTGAGGGAAGGAACAGAAGGGATGCAGCAAAAGAGAAGTTTTCTCTTTCCTTTCCTACTTCTTTTGGGTAATGTTCTGTTCTTTTTACTTCGGGGCAAGTTTACTTCCTGGCTTTGTCATGTCCAACTGAAAACAGCTTCTGGGTCAAAGAGTGTTTTCCTCCCCATTTTCCCTTCCCTCTGGAGCATGTGTGCGTATGCACTTGGAAATGACAGTTTTGTCTTATGGGAGTTTGCAAATGGAAATCTCATCCTTCCTTCCTCTGAAATAGCTTCTGGGGCAAAGAGTGTTTTCCTCCCCATTTTCCCTTCTCTCTGGAGCATGTGTGCGTATGCACTTGGAAATGACAGTTTTGAGTGATGCAACGACAGTTTTGAGTGATGCAACTGGTGATGCAACTACTGCTTCTGTGTGCATGTGTAAAAAAGTTATTTTCAAACCATCAATGGGATTTGTCCACATTTTCTACCCACTTTCTCATATTAGTAATGTGCTTTTAACACTTGGTTGTGCTCTGCATATGAAAATCAATTGTGCGTTTGTGTGCTTTTCTGGGATGCAGATGTTTTAATCAATTTCAGGATGGAAGCACATAGGTCCCCATGTGATAAACTCCTTAGTCAGATTTGTGTAACTGAAGACTAAGAACTACTTAGCATCATGAGTTACTAATGAGAGATGTAGGGATCTTGTATCATGAAATGAAGAAGCCTAGCCCAGTTTGGTTATCTAAGGAGATTATTGCACCAGCTGTTTTTTCCAATCTGGGCACGGGCTGAGACCGTTCATTGCTAAGATTGGGAGAAGTCCCAATCAGGTATGGGATGCCTCTGATCTAGGCATGAAGCTGTGCCCAGATTTGGAGAAAAAGCTATGCAATAATCTCCTAAATCAACTTTATATTTTTAGAGACATATACCTAAGATGTTTCAAATGTATAGGGATGTAAAGTAGATATGTGAAAGAATAATTTTTGCACACTAGTGTATCACTTTGGGTAAATTCAACAGTTACTGGCTTCAGTTGTATAGGCAATCTTCTCTTTGCAGTGTGAGCTGATCTTTGAAATCTATTACTTTTAAAAATCTCAGTGAGATGGTATAAGAGATAGTGTGGTATATTGGTTTGAGTGTTGAACTAAAACTCTGAGAGATTAGGGTTCAAGTGCCTGTTTGGCAACAGAAACCCACTGGATGATCTTGGGCAAGTCACACACTCTCAGCCATAGAAGAAGAAATGAAAAACCCACTCTTAATAAATCTTGCCAAGAAAACCTTGTGGTTGGGTAGCCTTAGGCTCACCATAATGACTTGAAGGCACACAACAAAATAGTGTGAAGTAACACATTTTCTTGAAATGTTTATGAAGGCAATATTATAAACCAGCATTTCATTTTGCATCTCTATTTTTTCTTTAAAAAAAACCTTACTTTGACTTTTCAGCCTATTGCAAAATGCATAAATCATACCTACATGATGTAAATTCCAATCACTGTAGTCTCATATTTGCTTTTTTAATAATAATTATAAAGCCCTACACCAACTACAGCTGTTGCTGTCAGGTTTTTTTGGCTAAATCATCGGCAGGGCAAACTTCACATCTGCATCATGTAACATTTGGCAGGTAGGATAAGTGAGCTCATTAAGTTGAGTGTCACAGGAGGTGAAAGTTAGAAGGTTATCTCATCCCTGGTGGCTTGATTTTTTACAGAAGGATTTCCCTTTCTATCTAGAAGATGTCAGTCTGAGCATAAAACTCAACAGAAGTACTTCAAGCTCCCTTTCACAGCTCTATTCTCATTTTGGAACACAGTTGTTTCAAGGCTATCCATGTGTGAAGTTTAGCAGATAGAAAAACTGGACAGGGAATGGAAGATTTCTTCAGAAAAAGCAAGTTGACAGATATTAAAGATATTAATACTTTATATTTTTTGTCCTAGATCAACCAGCTGCAACAAGAGCACTTGTCTCAACTGAGCTGTTCCACATCCCACAACATTTCACCTATGGAAAGTCATAGAATCATAGAATCATAGAGTTGGAAGAGACACCAAGGGTGATCCAGTCTCTGGAGCAGAAGAAAACAAGTCGTTCCATCCTCAATGTGATACCTCTTCAAATATTTAAACAGGGCTTCATATCACCTATTAACTGTCTCTTTTCTAGGCTAAACATACCTAGCTCTTTAAGGGCTGATGCAGACGGTCCATAATGGGTGGCTCTGTGCCACCCCTGGGAGCACCGGATCGGGGCCATGGCAACAACTGCACAACCTGGTGGCGCAGTGGTTAATTGCCTGTACTGCTGCCACTCACTCATAGACCACAAGGTTGCAAGTTCAATATTAGCCAGGGCTCAGGCTAGACTCAGGCCTGCATCCTTCCGAGGTCGCTAAAATGAGTACTCAACTGTTGGGGGGCAATGAGCTTACAGTTGTTAACCGCTTAGACATCCCATAGTGCGATATGAAGCGGTATATAAATCAAGCTGCTTTTGGCCCGATCTGGCTTTTTGCCACTCTCAAAAGAGCAAGCAAATGCCGCTTCTTTTTGAGGCAGCAAAAAGCCAACCTTAGAGCTGCCACCATGGCTCTTTTGCACACCTTTGGCACAGATGC
The DNA here is from genome assembly GCA_020142125.1 of Phrynosoma platyrhinos. Taxonomy (NCBI): domain Eukaryota; kingdom Metazoa; phylum Chordata; class Lepidosauria; order Squamata; family Phrynosomatidae; genus Phrynosoma; species Phrynosoma platyrhinos. The sequence goes on from CM034701.1 coordinate 15,847,974, forward strand.
CATGCAGTCGGGAGCACAGTGTCTGGGTGAAGTCAGGGCGGCTGGTGTGTGGTCGCCTTGCCACAACACCACCCCCAGGCTGGCTCTTTAGGCCAGTCTGTATCAGCCCTAAGTCTCTCTTCGTAGGGCATGGTTTTCAGACCCTTCACCATTTTGGTTGACCTCCTCTGAACATACTCCAGCTTCTCAGCATCCTTTTTGAATTGTGGTGCCCAGAACTGGACACAGTATTCCAGTTGAGCCCTAACCAAAGCAGAATAGAGTGGTACTATTACTTCCTGCAATCTTGACACTATACTTCTATTGATGCAACCTAGAATCGTATTGGCTTTTTAAGCTGCCACATTATACTTCTGACTCATGTTGTTATCTTCAAGGACTCCTAGATCCCTTTGACATGTACAAGTGGGACATATGTGACCAAGTAACATCAGAGTATGGTCAGGATAGTAAAGAGGTATTACTGAGGAAGATCAGACAAGCTTAAAAAGAGAATAGCAGTTTGCTTTTGCCTGAGTCTACTGGGAAGAGCAAGATCCCACCTCTACTCTCTTTTTTGCTCTCCCATTGAGTACAAACTAATTTTGAATTTTGAACTTAGTCTGCATCAATTAAAGTAAATTGAAGACAAAGAGCGAAAGTATGAGGAGGAGAGAGAAACTGGGACATATGAAAATCAGCTGAAAAAGTAGGATGATAGAGAATTAACAGGGACTGTTCCTGCCAAATTGGAGCTGATAAAGTATTTTGGAATAGCTAGGCCTTGTGTGTGAAGTGAAGAAGATCCCTTGCTTTGATTTTAACTGCAGAAGTAATTTCCCAGTTAAGAAGAAAACCAATTTGTTGATTAAGGTCAACATTAGTGTTCATAGGACTCTGGGCCTCACCCTGACACTCCAGTTTTCATGAGTCATCTCCAGGCAGGAGCAAAGGTTCAAATTCTCCAGTTTTGGAGGACTCACTTTTAGACAAGAGGAAAGAGCTCTGTGCAAATCTCTAGCACAGCTAGTAGAGCCGCAGTTTGCTAATATTTCCACTACTAAAGGGGTTTATTGCTGCAAGTTACAAAGATTCTCCAAAGGGTTTCCATATTTACTTAGTTAACTTTCCCCCCCCAGTGATCACCCACTCTGGTGATAGCTATCACACAACAATGCCTCTGACCCATACTTGCTGCATCCTCCAACCACAATTAAGGCATCCCTTTTCATTGACAGAGGAAACGTGTCAATGTGCTCTCAGTTGCACAAGTAAAGTGTGAAATGTCACTCCTGGGGCAGTCGTACTATCTGCAGTCACATGGTGTCAGTGTCCCCTCTCCTCCTATCCCCTCTCCCCCTCACTATTCTCAAGTGCCCAATTACCTTTTTAATTTCTTATCTTTAAAAACAAACAAACAAAGCAAATCATAGAGCAGAGCTCTGCAGTTGTGCAAAACAGTGAAAATAAATAAAAAGAAAATAAAAAGAAACCCTGGAAAGTATGCTGTGTAAGGCATATGGCAGAGAGGTGAAGTTAAGGGGAAATCAGGACGCAAGTGTGATGGCATCAGTTGCATGATTGTGTGGAGATGTGTGGTGATCTGGTTCTACAAACAGGTATGATTCCATGTACAAGCAAGAATGGAACTCATGCAATAAAACCCTAAATGTTTCTTATCTCATCTGGGAACATTCCCTTTACCTAAAATTTCTGTTTTAGGAGCTTATTGCATGCCCTAAAGAGGCATTTTACCTCTTCTGGCTTCAATCCTTGATCGGGGATACAGCTTGACATTATCAGAGGAAATTTTCTGCCGATTCTGCCACAATGCCACTGGCTGAATGCAGCCCTGCTCAAAACCGTGCTCAGCTGGCACTTTTTCAGAAATTGAAGTTTTCTGATTTGAGAAATTGGCTGGCCGAGCAGTCCTTGGACCCGGCCTGCATTCGGCCAGTGGCATTGTGGCAGAATGGGCAGCGAATTATGTCTGACAATATCCGGCTGTATCCCTGATCAAGGATTGAAGCTGGAAGAGCTAAAATGCCTCTTAAAGCCATGTGATAAGCTCCAAAATTTCCAAACAGGAAAATATGATGTGTGTGTGTGTGTTAGAATGACAAACTGTGTGCATCTGTGGTTGGTACATACTGCAAAATGTTCATCAGGGATCTCTCTTATGTCATGAGTTTTGACCTGAAAAACATCATAGGGCCTTAGATGATCCTGAATTAGTATCCTTAGTCACCATGGCTGCCTTCTTTTTAATTCCCGTGACCTTTTGGTTCATCCTCTTATGGTGCAAGAAAAGATATGTAAATTGCATTATGCAATTTTGATTACTTTCAAGCGAGTTTAACTTGCAGCATTGCTAACTGAAACACAGAGTTTCAGACATGTGTAACTACATCTGAGAATATAATCATGCTTTTAAATATTTATTTTAAAAATGATACCTTACCTTTAAAAATGGATTCAAAGATGCTTCTAAACAGAAAGATCAGACAGTATGTTATATACATTCCTCTTTCCTTGCATTACTTTTTCATTTTTCCAGCTCCTTGGAGACAGAGCTCTATCTCTTTTTGTCTAGGTAACTCTGCAAGGTGGGGAGTATTGTACCACAATGGTTCTATATGAATAAAAGAAAAATAATAATACTACAGTTCTTATCTTTAAGTTTACATTTGCTCACAGCAGCAAGAACAAAAAGGAGCAATAACCAGAAAATAGAAAGAGAAACATGCCTAGATACCACAATTTGAATTAATCACTCCCCTCCTTTCATATTACATAACTTTTTAAAAAACTGTTATTCACAATCCAGGAAGAACAATGGGAATGACAAGAAATGCTGTCTGATGTCACTTGTGAAAATTGTTTCTGTAACATCATTTTGATTTTTTAAAAAGTAAATAAAATAACACACTGGAAAGTCTATAATCATAACATCTGCATACTGCCTCCATCTGCACTAGAGAGAAATTAATTGTTCTTAGAGCATCGGGGAGGATGGAAGGCATGGAGAGGAGAGAAGGTGTATTTGTGCTTAGTCTGTTTGTGATCTTTGATGTACTTATCAGTGCCTCCTTACAATATGTTCTGCTTATGAAACAGCACAGCCTGGTTATTGATGGTTACAAGAAAGGGAAGATAAACAGAACAGGTAAGCTGATTGGGATTCCACAAATAAAATTACACAGGTTGCAAAGAACAATGGTGTTCCACAAGCAGAGACAGAGATAATTCTGGTCTTTGGGGGGTGGGGGTGGGCAGGGACAATATGCGCAGTGAATCACACAAATCGATTCTCAAGGCAGAAAGAGAGGGGATGATCTTCAGAGATGGTTTCTTACTATTCTAAGTTGGATCACTTCTCCAAAGTCTGTGTTTCAGAGGTCAGTTGTTAAACTGCTACAGGAGCCATTCTTTTGGACACAGTAGCGAATCATTTCTCTATTCATATTGGCAGCAGACAATAAAGTAAAAACAGTTTTCTGCAGCAGCCTTAGGGAGTTTGCAGAAAAACTCTGTGCAAATATTAACTAGCTGTAGTACTTGGAAAGGGGTCTAGTATAGCCAAGAGTCTATTATGGGGAATTTTATTTAGCTTAAATTAAGAGGGGGTCAGCTACAAGGACCTTGTGAGACCATCTCCCACGTGTATACCAAGAGGCCGAGGGATCTAAGAATTGATGTAGAAACAGAATTCTCAAAATTATTTATTAAAGGGGAAAATCACACAGCAATTCACATACACACACACGCTCATTAAAGGCTCAGGAAGTTAGCTTGGAAAAGATGTTGAGGCAGAACTAAGGGTTGATACTTACTACAGATGAGGCTTTCTCTGGGATCCAATTGGGTGATGTGGCATGGGACACAACTGTTCTGAAAGTGTTGGTTTGAACAGAAGTGCCGGTAACTAGACCAGAGCTCACAGTGACATAGTGTCCCCATGAACTCCAAACTAGCAACACTGAGGGGGAAAATCCAGGGGTTTTTAAGGGCTAAAACTAGATGCAGGCCAAAGGTGTGAGATTGTATGGGTGGGGTAATCTGGTCTGGCAATATTCAAGGTGAATGGGAAAGGATTAAGTCGTTAGCTGGCCCATCAGGTGAGATAGCTAGGCAATATCACCCATTCTGATTATGGAGGTGATAATGGTCCATTTGCAACTCGCACACTATCTGCCTGGCTTTTGGGATGGGTTTTTTTCCAGTCTTCCAAGTAACCTTGGTATGAACTTCCTGTCATTGCCTTGGTTGCATTTGGGGTCCATTGCAGTGTACATCTGGGGTTATGTGGAATTCATACACACACCAAAATTCAGAAAAATGCAGTTTAGCTAACACTAGCTCATGAAAAAGGGAAGCGCAGCTATATTTGTGGTACTAGCTGCATGCCACACACACTTCTGGTTTCACTCACAAGATCCCCATGGGTGCAAAGGGACACCTATATGAGAACAGCTAAATGAGAATAGGTGCCTATAAATCAATGTTCCCTCCCAAATTCTATGTTTAGTACAGGGACATTGGGGATGGGGCTAGGAGAAAACATGTTGTGACCCCAACCCATTAGGTTTGCTCCAACTAGCATGGGGATGCTGGGAGTTATCATTCCAAGCTGAAACTAAGTAGATTATCACACTACAAAATAACACAACTGATCCCTGACAGGATATAGTCATGTTTTGGATTAAGCCAGTTACAATAATTCTTCATGAGGTGGCCACCATTACTTTCACTACAGGGTGTGTGTCTTATGCCTAGCAACAGCAACTGCCAGGAGAGGTAGTCTGTAATAGTGGAAGCTGTTATGGGTGAGTCAAGCCAGCCCAGATCATACATAGGTAATCAAAGGTATTCACTGAAGCTGACAGGGGAGATTGCAGCAGAGTCTCAGCTAATCTATCATAGCAAAAAATCTGTCATGGAATAAAAGTTATAAAACCTAAGCCAGTCCAGAGATCAAGAATCCAAAATAAACCCAGAAGCTTGAGTACTGGAAGCCTGCTAGAAGAACAGTTGCAAACAAAATTCTCCATAGCTTCTGAGAGATGTATAGCTGTCTGACCTTGCTATTCAGAAACACAGGTGTGCTAATCTGGAATATCAGTATGCAAATAGGTTTTGTATCACCTTTTGAGACCAACTGAGCAAAAGAAACTGTAGCATAAGCTTTTGTAGACTTGATCTGCGTCCTTAGAAGCATGGAGTGAAATGTTTTCCAGGAAGGACCTTTATAATCAGACTGTATGAATAGCCGTAGAAATGCAAAACTTGTGGATATGATGATGACTGTTGAGGAACAAAGGCAGAAGGAAAGATGTGGCCTAAGGCCAGGGTCAGTGGATGATATATGATAAACTGGCTAAGAGCATCCTTGTGAGGTTGGGGTGTTGCCCAGTGATATAATATGTATAATGTACAAAGAAGCCATTATCTCTGTTCTACTCACTATTGATTGAAGTTTGTGGCTATAATCTAATTCAACTGTTTCTCATTCCAATCTTCTTTTATAGATGCCCCCCAAAGACTGCTGTTCTGAGGCCAAGAAGACTGAAGTATTGTGCACCAGGGTTTGTTTGGTGGGTTTTGTTTGTTTGTTTGTTTGTTTGTTTGCATATTCTCATTCCTAATGTCTGATTTATGTCTATTTATTCCCTGGCATAAAGATTGGCCACTTCACTCAATGCAGAGTGCTGAAGAGCATTGTTGACAAAGGATGGCATATATCACATTAGAGGATGAGCAAGTGACATTGCCTATAATATTGTGGGTGATGTGATTCAGTCCTGTGCTGACATTTCCCAAGTAGAGGTGTGGGCAAAGTTGGCATCTGGGTTAGTGGCAAGTTCTTGTATTGCTATGCCACCTGGTTAATTGCTCAATATTTCTCAGTTAAGCTTCTACAAGAAACATTGACTTTTCTGATATTACTTCCCTTCTTATCAACATGCTGCAACATATGGGGGTGCCTTCCCAATGCCCACCAATCATGGCTGAGATAGAACAATAGATAGAACAACAGAATCATAGAGTTGGAAGAGATCACAAAGGCCATCCAGTCCAACCCCCTGCTGTGCAAGAATACATAGTCAAAGCACTCCTGACACATGACCATCCAGTCTCTGTTTAAAAACCTCCAAGGAAGGAGACTCAACCACTTTCCAAGGAAACATGTTCCACAGTGTAAGAACTCTTACCATCAGAAAGTTCTTCCTTATGTTTAGGTAGAATCTCTTTTTCTGTAGTTTGAATCTATTGTTACAAGTCCTAGTCTCTGGAGTAGCAGAAAACAAGCTCATTCCATTCCTAATATGACATCCAAATATTTAAACACGGCTATCATGTCACCTCTTAACCTTCTTTTCTCCAGGGTAAGCATACCCATCTACCTAAGAAGCTTATCACACTCTTAAATAAAATAACTTACCTGATCTGGGTTAAAATTTAAAGCAGACAGCATCCTGATCTTATCAGAAGAATTTAGGGGGGAAGCAGATGGTGCAAAGGGCTGTTTTGGGGACAAGGAAGGGGAGGTGCAGCCGCACGGTGGGCTCCCCAACCCCTTCCCAAAGGCATCATCGGAGCGCCGGCCCCTCTGCATGGCTGGCGCTCCAACAATGCCTTCCCGCCGCAGTGTCTGCACACGCTGCGGTGGAAAAGTCGCCAAAGGTGTGCTGCCAGCCTTTTGCGGCACACCTTCGGTGACTTGTGGAGGGAGTGCTATTTTAGCGTTCCTTCCTGGGGCGGCGAAGCTGCGTCGCAGGGCCGAGGTGTGGGGATACCTTGGCCCCACGGCGCAGCTTCCCGGGGTGGCCCAGGGCCGCCCGTCTGCTTCCCCCTTTAGTCACCGAAATTGCCACCCAGGTCCAGCCTGGGTCCATCCCTGATCCCAGGGGCACTCAGCACATCTCTTTTCAAAGCCAGTTTAAGAAAATAGCCTCCAGAGTGGCCCTTGAAGCAGGGATGGACCCAGGATGGACTCGGATGCTAAGATCAGGATGCTGCCTACTTTAAATTTTAACCTGGATCAGGTAAGTTGCTTTATTTAAGAGTGCAATAAGCGTCTAAGGGCCAATGCAGATGGCTCATAAGGGACAGCTCTGTGCCACCCTTGGGAGTGCTGGATCAGGGCCATGGCAACCACACGCTGTGGCCTTGATCTTCCTTTTTCCACTCCAAAAAGAGCTGGCAAATGCTGCTCCTTTTTGGGACAGCAAAAAGCCACCCTTAGAGCTGCCACCACAGCTCTTTTGCACCCCTTTGACACAGCATGTGTGCACACTGCAGCAACGGGACACCTTCATGCCATGTGCCATGCGATTGGGCCTGCGGTGTGATAGCAGAGTCAGGGTAGAGTCAGGGTGGCCGGTGTGTGTTCGCCCCACCCCAACTCTACCCCCAGGCCGGCCCTTTATGCTAGTCTGCATCGGCCCTAAGTCTCTCCTCATAGGGCATGGTTTGCTCCAGCTTGTCAACATCCTTTTTGAATTGTGATGTCCAGAACTGGATGCAGTATTATTCCAGGTGAGATCTAACAAAAGCAGGATAGAGTAGTACTATTACTTCCCTTGATCTAGATACCACACTCTTATTTATACAGTAGGTAGTTATCTATCTTCCCATTTTTTTTTTCATCATTTGCATCTATCACTAGCTGCTCAGATTCAGGGAGCTGTCATCTGAAGCCAGAAACCTTTTTAGCTCTGACTTCTCTGCATCAGGTTCCTCAGATTTCACAGGGTGAATAAGGATCATTTCAGGGTGTCTAGGATAGTAATAGAAGGTGCTGAATCTGTTTCGGAGATAGAGTTCAGCCCCTTGGAAAGTCCTTTAAAGCCTAGAATAAATTCACCACCACATCCCTGACACAGAAGCCATCAATTGCTGTTGTTCACAAAAGCTTTTCATTAGTTTTATAAGAACTAAGAGGAGGGAGGGGAAGCAACCTCCATTTGCAGTCCATATTTTTTTTTTCATCCAAACAATCCAGTGCATACCCTTTTTGTTGTTTTTCATAGACGTCGCTAAGGAAAGGAAGCTAAGCCTCTTCCTGCTGGGTCTTTTGTTTCTGTTGTGTATAAAATTACAGGTGCTGCCAAGACTCATTGTGAAAATGTGTCAAAAAGCCTTGCCCTGGCGAGACTGGGGGAAGATGGAGTGGGGAGGGTAGAGAAATAAATGACTCCCATAGAGTATTTGGATTATACTGCTTCAGCGGTGATTGGAAGAGTGAGGGAAACAGAGAGATCATGGAGGTTTAGCTTATCCCTCATTAACTCTTGAAGGGTTAAGCATTGAGCATGATTAGCAGTGCATGGCGCCTATCATTCGCTTTGCCCTTTGTTCAATCTAAAGAAAATATGGTGGTGCCTCATTCCATTAATAAATTTGACCCAGAGTGTAAACTATACCAGTTCTGACCAGAAAGAGAAATAATTGCAACTGATTTCTTCTTCTGGAGGGAAATAATTTCTGTCTCAAACAATAACATCACTCTTCCCCCCCTTGTTAATCTTCTTTTTTAATGTTTTGCTTAATTGTACAACATTAATACCTTATTAACCTGCATTCTTAGACACAGGGAAGCTTGTCATAACAAATCCTTTTGCTCTTATCTCCAGAAAGGCCCAGTGGTTAGACAGGTAGACTCAGGAGGTGGGGCTTTGGATACTATTAAGGGTGTGTGTGTGTGACTTCAAGTCGCCTGTTGATTTAAGTGGCTCAATTAATTTCATAGGGTTTTCTTAGGCAAAGAATACTCTGAGATGGTTTTGTCAGTTCCTTTCCTTAAGATATCACCTCCTAGAGCATCTGGTATTTATTGGTTGTCTCCTATCCAAATGATAACCAGGGCCAACCTGCTTAGCATCCAAGATCAGATGAGATCTGCTGCCTTTAGGGTATTTAGGGCAACTGCCATTAAAGGACAAGGAATTATAAATTGTTTCATATAATATTTTACTATTAGACCTTTTTGGATTTATTTATTTATTTGCCTCATGAAAAAGCAGAAAATCCTAGCTAATTCTTTATTTGACTTCCTGGGAGAGGCATTTGTAGGATCTGAGTCAGCCAGCCTTTAGTACTACTATACATCTTGATTGAAGTGAGTGTTTGTTTGTTGTTGTGTCACAGGCAGCAAAATGTCTTTACCTCCCTTAATGTTGTCACATTTTCAAAATAGCAATAAGGGACAGTTGAAATTCATGACATACAGAGTTGACAGTTAGGAAGTAGCTATTAACACGTTTGTGTTCTGCCTAAATACCAAATTAACACATTGATTTCAGTTAATAATAATAATAATAATAAGTTTTATTTTTAGCCCGCCTCTCTGC
>CM034701.1:15865455-15876926 GCA_020142125.1 Phrynosoma platyrhinos
AAGAGATTCCAGCTCAACATTAGGAAGAATGTCCTGACAGTAAGAGCTCTTTGACAGTGGAAGGCATTGCCATGGAGAGTAGTGGAGTCTCCTTCTTTGGAAGTTTTCAAACAGAGGCTCAATGGCCATTTGTTGGGAGTGCTTTGATTGTATATTCCTGCATGGCAGGAGGTTGGACTGGATGGCCCTTGGGGCTTCTTCCAGAACTATGAATACACAGATTATAAACCAGACACACAAATCAAGGAAAGTCCCTTATCATAATAAGCCAGACCTGGTCAGGTGGCTTCTCCTTGTGAGCTCTCTAAAGCTTTCTGTGTCAAGCTTTTTCTATCAGTACAGATTTCTCCCTTATAAATGCATCTGCACTATAGAGATAATGCAGGCTGACACCACTTTAACTGGCAGGCCCTGTCCAACAGAATCCTGGGATTTGTAGTTTTGTGTGGCACCAGCATGCATTTTCAGAGAAGGCTAAAGATCTTCAAATGTCAGGATTACATTGGATGGGGCTGCAGTACTTAAAGTGATATCAAACTGCATTATTTCTACAGCATGGATGAATCCTACATCTCTGACAGTTTTCAGGGAAAATGAAATGTAAAATTTCAGCTCAGGTTCTCTTTCTTTCTTTCTTTCTTTCTTTCTTTCTTTCTTTCCTTCCTTCCTTCCTTCCTTCCTTCCTTCCTTCCTTCCTTCCTTCCTTCCTTCCTCATCATTCATTCTTTCTCAGAATGATGGTAGACAACAAAGAGTCTGCTGCCCAAACAATGATGCTTTAACAATTTGGAACTGAGAGATTGTGAGAAGTCTGTATTCAAGTCTGCTGACACATGGTGATTTCTAATAATTAATACAGATATAGCCTGACAATCTGTGTTAGCTCCCTCCCCAACACACACTAATGTTCCTTTCTTTTAAAGACCCAACACATGCTTACATACTCTGGGAGAAAAAAAAAAGTGTAAGACTAGGTGTGACCTCACCATCTGGCAACTCCTCACATAATAAAAATGTGCCGTTTTGTGTGTTAAATAGATATCGTATGAGTGACAGAAAGGCAAGCTGGCAATGATGCTAGAGGCCTTCCTTCCAGCATGCCTCAGTCTGGAAATTAGAAATGCTCCTCCAAAGTCAACCCAATTAGTGTGCCATGGTAAAAGAGAGGACATCATGCTTCCTTCTCTCCTTCTCTTCCTCCCTCCCTCCCCATGCAATCTCTTTATATCTGAAATGTACTCTATATGGCACAAGGAGAACTAGATGATAGATATAATAGATGTGCCTGCTGAGCAATTTGTGTTGCCTGCCAGGCTTACTGTTGCCCCCACGCTGGGTGGTATTTTCTGACTGTTAGCTCTCATATGCAGAAATGTCATTTATTTGGTCTGCCTTGCATGCAGTTGCAATGCCTGATGGTGAAGCAGAGTGGAGAGAAATAATAATAATTAAAGGCATTCATACAGTATTGCCTAGGGATGAAGATTATGTTGGGAACATGTTTTCTCTTGCCAGATAGACAATGAACAGGAAGGCTCAAATAGCATTGGATGAACCATTCAGTGCATTGACAATGATCAAAAGATTTGCAGGCATGGCCTAATTTGAACCACAGCTAGGGCACTCCAACATAGCCTGTAATTTTGTATTCTGAAAGTTGGCAGAGGCAGGCAGCTACCAGACCATGGCAATCGTGAAGGCCTGGACTGCACCTCTATAAACATATATATATATTTTCCTGTTTTTAATCAGCACTGAACATTTGAGTCTTGGAGATTCCATTTGAATCCCCCACAATGCCAATGTGTCATCATTTGAGAGCATTATGGAAAATTAATATGGCAGTCCCAATCGGTAGATTGAAAGCTGCCATTTTAATTTTCATCATGTTGCTGATGTTTATTGAGGGCCATTCAGAAAACTTAGTTCTTATCCTATGATCCAGTCAGTGAGTGACCCAGGAACCCTCACTGCATATTAAGAAGTCTTGACAGTAAGCTGGGTTTTCCCATCAGTGCATACATGGCCTTGGACAGAACCTTAAAATGTTTTTAAAAAGTCCCCTTCACAACCACAATTACACAGAGTATGACATTGACAATCTAAAAGATGAGGAAAAATATATATATGCACTCTTTTCAAGGCTGTGGTCTTGCCCTGAGATTCCTCCCCTTCACTCTGAGGACTGGAATGGATGGCCTAGGCCCTGGAAAATCACAGCTAGGCCCTGAGATCTGAGAACTCTGTACAAGTTAGAAGGCAATAAACCCTCTGTGTGCAGCACAAGAGAAAACATTTTCCTTTGGGGGCCTACAAATTTCTCTGATTTCTTTGCAACCAACATCATCAATCTAGCTGTTTTAAGAAAGGCTTTAAAAGGTCTCATGGGAAGGGAAAAATAAACTTTTCATGCATTTACTTTTATATTCCCATTCTTCTGCAGTCATTGGCACAGGAACCCAAATCAAAAAATTTAGAGAGTGAAGTCTCCCATATACTATAGCAGCTCTTAGATCAAGCTTTTTCTCTTTTTTCAGCTAGCAGCTTTATAGACTCCACTGAATGCTGTCCTTCTTTCTCCTCCCTTTGTCCTCTCCTGCCATTAAACCCTATATTTCTCTACATAAAGATGCTTTGCCTCCATATGTTGGTAGTGCCAACAATGCAACAATAATTATACATAATTCCCATTTAAAAAAAAAAAAAAAGGCCCCACAAGAACCCATCAGTCTACAGACAAATGTGGCATGCCTTCTAAGCATTTCTAAATCAAAGACTGATAAATAAAACATGGGTTCAGTGTTAAAGGGCTGAGGATTGGGAGGGAAAGAGTCCTCTTAACAGATTAAAATGCTCACAATGCCTGACATGGTGAAGTAAGTGTGTAAATCCATGTGGCTGTTAAGATGTAAAAGTTGCTCTTACTGACAGTTACAGGCTGGAGCATGAGTCTTGGCAACAGCTGCCATCAGCAATGATAAGGGTCGCATAGCTGGAGACCTCTCCAAACTAAGATAATGTTGCTACAATAACTTTAGGTCTGCAGACAATTGGCTTCTCAAATGTCTTTGTTTGTGGGCAGAGAAAAGAGGGCAGCTGGGTGTGTATATTCAGGAGTAGTCATGCTGGCCAACTGAGCACTAAGATCAGAATCATCTAATCTTCTCTTCTTCAGGCTCCCTGGAGAGGTGGACAGTGAAGAAAGTGGATAAAAGAAAATCATCTCATTTGAGCTGTGGTGTTGGAGAAGAGTTCTGAGAATACTGTGGACAACCAAAAAGACAAACAAATGGGCCCTTGAACAGATCAAGCCTGAACTCTCCCTAGAAGCAAGGATGATTAAACTGAAGCTGTTGTACTTTGGCCACATCATGAGAAGACATGAATCACTGGAAAAAGCAATAATGCTAGATAAGGTGGAGGGAAGCAGAAAGAGAGGCATATCACACACCAGATGGATGGACTCAATCAATGAATGGACCAAAGCAGAGCATTGGAGAATAGGAGGACTTGGAGATGTCTCATCCATAGGGTTGCCATGTGTTGAGGTTGACTTGAGGGCAGCTAACAACATATTGGCCATGTAGTGAAACAAAACACAACCCAAAAGACACAAAAACAGTGATACTTTTAAGTACAAGGTACATCATACAAGCTTTCAAAGCTCCACCGGCTTCTTCATCAGGTAAAGATGTACAAAACCAAACAAGAGAAAACAGCAATGATGTTAAAGTCACAAGTCTACATTTTGTCTCAGATGTTACTTCTGCTGTCCGTTAGGATGGTATAGGGATATCAATGTTGGCAAAGATCACTCCCCCTCCTGGCCATGTAGGGACCAGTGACAAAACACAGGGTGCGATTTCACCAAATTTCTTAGTGGCAGAGAAATTCACCAACCATTCTCAGGGCTGGGCTTCATGAGTAGTAGTGGTAATATGGGCTTTTTTTTGGGGGGGGGAGGAGGGGTCAAACTTGGGTCTCTTGCTGAAAGTGGTAATACCTTGGCAACCTGGCAGCCATTTCATATTCCATATAGTGCCCTGGACTTAGGAATGTAATTCTTTGCCCATTCTTGAAGGCAGCAATGAGCAATATTAACAAATTTCTATCCACTGCAAGAAAACTGCACAGTTTTCAAATATTATTTGTGGTTCATTACTTATTCTGTACAAAATTCACATGTGGGCCAATTTTCAGCCAAAATGCTAAATTCTGTGCAAAAAAAGGTGGATTTTGTGCAGAATAGATTCAGATGCACAATGATGGGCAATATTTATGGAACATTTAGTAAAGTGTCCTTTTTCCAGGGGGCTGAGAAAAATATCAGAATTATTCTCAGGGAAAAAAGGGCTCTGGCACCCCAGCATTGTGATGTTTGATAGTTATAACATTGTCATGGGCTCAGAACAGTGTTATCTGAATACTCTGGAAAAAGCAAGTTAACAAAAGGTAGAAAAAATTAAATTACCACACTTGGAAATTGACCTAGCATTGCTAAACTATATAACAGTTTTGGATGATGAAATAGCGGGCATGCCTTTTATCAAATTAGCAGATGACACTGAGCAGAGGAAAAGAAGAGAATTCAAAATGACCTTAACAGATTGGAGAACTAGGCCAAAACTAACACAATCAATTTTAATAGTGAAAACTGTAAGGTATATCTAGGCAAGAAAAATGAAATACAGAAATTTAAGATGGGTGAAACCTGGTTTGAAAGAAACATATATGAAAAGGATCTTGGGATCTTAGCAGATCACAGTCAAAGTATGAGTGAACAGTGTCATGTGGTGGCCAAAAACAAAACAAAACAAAAACCCCAAACAAATGCAGTTCCAGGCCACATCAACAGAAACACAGTGTCCAGATCAAGGGAGGTAATAGTCCCACTCTATTTTACTTTGATCAGACTTTCCCTAGAATACTGTACCACAGTTCAATAAGTGTATTGACATGCTGGAACATGTCCAGAGGGGAGCAACCAAGATGGTCAAGTGTCTGAAAATAAAGTCCTATAAAGAAAGACTTAGGGAGCTGGTTATGTTTATCTTGGAGAAGAGAAGATTGACAAGTAATAGGAGGACTGTGTTTAAACATGTGAAGGGATGTCAGGTAGCTGATAGACGCAGCTTGTTTTCTGTTCTTCCATTCAAATTACAACATGGGGGGGGATCCTGATAGTAATAGCTGTTCGACAATTGAATAGACAGCCTCAGAGAGTGGGGAACAGTCCTTCTTTGGAGGTCAGATGGCCATTTCTCTTGAATACTAGTTATGTATTCTTGTATAGTAGAGGGTTGGACTAGATCAGTGGTTCCCAACAGTGGTCCTCCAAATGATTTGGACTTCAGCTCCCATGATTCCTGACTGTTGGCCAAGTTGCCTGGGGCTTCTGGAAGTGAAGTCCAAAACAAATGGAGGGACAGAGTTTGGGAACCACTAGACTAGATGTCTCTTCATTCCCTTCAAAGTCTATGATTCTATGAACATAAAAAGAGCTGGTGTGAACACAATGTGTTGAATAAGTTCTGCCTGACAAATTGAGGGCCTTTACAGACTGCCAGAAATAGTGCAAATTGAGGCCACTTTAACTGTCCTGGCTCAGTGCTAGGGAATCATGGGAACTGTATTTTTTTCTGGGACATTGAGCCTTCTCTGTCAGAGAGCTCTGGTGCCACAATAAACTACAGTTCCCATGATTCCTTAGCACTGAGCCAGGTCAGTTAAAGTGGCCTCAATTTGCATTATCTCTGGCAGTCTCTAAAGGCCTGAGTTACCTATCTAATCTATCTATCTATCTATCTATCTATCTATCTATCTATCTATCTATCTATCTATCTATCTATCTTTCTATCCATCCATCACACATATTAAGAAACATAACCAGAATAGACCATATTGATGGTGATTTTGCTTATGATTTCTATGAATCAGACATTTGACTGGTAATAGTCCATAAAATAGTCTCACACTGACTTCCATGAAAAGCCAGCAATTTTCTGGTGGGGAAAAGAAAAGGCAGTTTGCCAATCAATCCTGAAGCCTCGTGAAAATATTCAGGATGTCAACCAAAGTATAAATAACAAGTTTGCACAAAATTGTTTCATAAATAAACCTGAAGTGTTTATTCAGGTATCTGTGGTACTTGACAGACTGGGCCCAAACCTTATTATCATTTTCCTTTTGGTTCCATTAGTTACCATACCAAACATGTAGATTTTTGTAGTGTTGCAGGCAGGCAGGCAGCACACACTCACATACACACACACTTAAGACTTTACACATACAGCTGATTTGTTTGTGGTTCCCTGTTTGTTGTCCTTTAACACAGGCAAAAACCCTAACAGTGGAGGTCACAGAAAAATTCTCTTGAATATTTTATCAGCTCAGCATCTTGGCCTTTTGCCTACAAAGAGAACTACAGTCTGTGAAGGGCAAAGTAACTGGGGTATGTGGGTTAGAGGTGGGGGGTCGGTATAAGTAGCTGAATGTCTCTCAAAATTCCTTGTTTGCACTCAAAGCATATAAGCCAAGAACAGATCAAAGGTTTAGAAAGACAGGGCCATCTAATTCAGTAATGGGCAGAATCACCATAGCTATGGTCTTCCTAGCCACAGGATCCTCCATCACCAGATCATTTGTGAAGCAATGTTATGACCCTTGTTGGTGTCACAGGAACATTAAGACTCACTCATATGCCACTTCTTTATGCAACCATCCAAGTAACATTACAATCTGACCATAAATACGCAAACAAAGCAATCATCTTTCTGTCATTCAGTGGTGTGCATCGAGTTATGTGACCTGAGAGTGTCATAATGCAATGCCACATTACCATTAGCTATTTAGTAGGATTTCTCTCTCTCTATTGTACAGCTTTTCTTCAAAGATAAACAGAACAGCAGGGCAAATAATCCAAGGAGGGGAGAAGCCAACACAGTTGAACAGAATCATTTATCAAGAAAGTGTGGGTACAACTTGCTTCCAGAACACATTGCCTACCCCTTCATTTGTACTCTTGGATTAGGCTTTTCAACTGTAATAATTACTGTCTTTTTCACTAATGCCAATTTGTAGATATATTTATGAATTGTTTGTAAAGAGGGTTGGCTCAAGAGATTGAGCTGCCTGAAGCAAAGGACAAGATAATACCTGTGAAGGAGCACCTTCCACATTACTTATTTGCTTCTCATTCTGAACTTCTGTCACTCACCTTTCCTCTTCTTGTAAATCCTTCTCTGGCTCTTGCTATAGGGACTCTAAGGTGGTTCATAAACTGGACTGACGTGGGTTCTTTGAGTCTCTGATGATGCATGGCTGAATGAATCAATTCAGACAAGTTAACAAGAAAAGCGCTTTTTTAAAAAAAAATCTTTGTAACAAACATGCATCGAGGTAGTTAACTCCTTTCTGTCCATAGGGATGCAATTATTTGCCAGTTTTCTTCTTGAAGGAAGCAACATATGGTTTAAGCAATTTTCTTCTCACTGTGAGAAACTCTTTGAAACTGCACAGTTTTCAGACTACTCATAGTTCAAAATTTTGTCTGCACAATATTCTCATGGGGTATTTTTGCACAGAAAGCAGCATTTTCTGCTCTACAAAATTTGTAGAATTCGAAGGCATAGATGCATTAGTCTGGGAAATCAGTATAGAAAGGGATCTTGTAGTGCCATTTAGACTAACTGAAAGGGGAAAAAAAATTGGTAGCATAAGCTTTTGTAGACTTGAGCCTACCTCCTCAGATGCATGCCCCAAACTGTCATTAGGATTCTTCTTGTTAGTGTTTCTAAAAATTCAAGAAACAAATATTTCAACCATTTTCTGAATATTTTTGAAATTTCTTCCTATCACAATCTATCGGTGTTACAATTTGGATCTAGTGCAGGATGTTTACCAAAATCCAAAATACTACAGACTCTAAAATTAGCCGCATGGATGGTTGAGATAGTGACATCTTTGTTTTCTGATGGTTCAATGTACACAAATTTTGTTTTATGCACAAAATTATTGAAAATGTTATGTATAAAATTGCCTTCAGAGTATGTGAATTGTTGGAATATGGATGGGATATGCAGTCAAAACTGGAAATGTACAGATGTGTGAAAATCTCTTCTGAGAAAAGTTTCTAAGCTGGGAAAGAGTCTGCAGCTTGCAGGAGCAGTTTTCTGTAAACATACTTACACAGTACACAACAGCAAGGTGAAGAAACATGTCATGAAAAACCCATGATAGGTTTGCCTTAGGGTCACCATAAGTAGGAAACAATTTGAAGGCACACAACAACAACCAATCTCCAAAATATCTCATTATGTATATGCAAATATTTCAAAATCTGAAATATAACTGAAATCTGAAACACTTTTAGTCCCAAGCATTTCAGATAATGGAGACTCAACCTGTAGTACCACTCTATTCTGCTTTGAACAGACCTCAAGTCAAATACTGTGTTCAGTTCTGGGCATAACAGTTCAAGAAGGATATCAGTAGGCAGGAATGTGTCCATGGTCAAGATGATGAAAGTTCTGGAAAGCAAACTGTATGAGAAATATGCTAAGGACCTGGATATGTTCAGCTTGGAGAAGAGAAGACTGAGAGGTGACCTGACAACTATCTTCAATTATCTGAAGGGATGCCATGTGGAAGATGGGTCTAGCTTGTTTTTTGGTGTTACAGACACTAGAAAACAATCTTTTGGGTGTAAATTACAAGAAAAGTAATTCTACCTAAACAGTAGGAAAAATCTTATTACCATAAGAGCTGTTCTATGATGGAATATATTGCCTCAGAGGACAGTGGACTCTCCATCTTTGGTGATCTTTAAACAGAGAGTGGATGGACAACTTTAAGGAGGGCTTTAGCCAGGGGTAGGCAACCTTTCCCCTTTAAGGGCCGAGGGACTTCAGCTCCCAGAAGCCTCAGCCATGTTGGCCAATAGACCCATGTTGGTCAATAGCTCCTGGGATTCTGGGAGCTGAAGTCCCTTGGCCCTTAAAGGGGAAAGGTTGCCTACCCCTGGCTTTAGCTGTAGACTGGGGGAAATGGATTTTATGATTCTATGATCATTTCATTCACCAGGAAATGGAAAGAGGAAAGTGTAATCTTAGGAAGCAGAGTTAGAGGGAGATTTCCCCCTGCTTCCCTTCAGCATCTGATGCCTGGGTGTTTTCTTTCCCCTACCTACTCATAGGATCCCACCTTCCTGTAAAGAAATTCCCAGTAAAATGCAAAACATGGTGCACTGCATTCCACAAAGGATCAGCTTGTGTAACTCCTGCAAACGCCTGTTGGGCCATGACAAACAAACACTAAAGAGCTATTTCACCTCTTTTTATCGTCCTTTGAAATATTTACATTCCAACACTTTGTGTGAATGCACCTCAGGCCAGATTATAATATACTTAGGGAATGCATTATTAAAAGCAGAAAATAATAAAACACATAATAACTAAAAGCAGCAATCACATAGACAGATTCAAGACAGACCAGCAGGAAAATAATCCTATTAGTGTTGTTCAGATTCTATAACAGCTTGGTGCAGTTGTGAGAGGTGGAGGCTGGCTGGAGTCAACCAAACTATAGTATGAGAGTGGAGTAGAAGTGAGTACAAGAGCCACATTGGCCCCTCACTTGTTTAGAGTCTTTGCAGACTGCCAGAAATAGTGCAAATTGAGTGCACTTTAACTGCCCTGGCTCAGTGCTAGGGAATCATGGGAACTGTAGTTTATTGTGGCACCAGAGCTCTTTGACAGAGAAGGCTCAATGTCTCAGAAAAAAAATACAATTCCCATGATTCCCTAGCCCTGAGCCAGGGCAGTTAAAGTGTACTCAATTTGCACTATTTCTAAGTGGAGCCAAGTACCCTGTGCCTTCCATAAAGATAAAGTGAAGTTTTTAACTCCAAAGCCTGCAGACTCTATGGGTCATGGGGGACAGTTTTTCCATCCTTCACTCATACCCCAGTCTGAATTGTTTTCAGCCCAGGAGAGGCCTTTTCACAAAACTAAAGGTGAATGGGGAATGGATTTCTGTTTTGAAAAAAGCTCTGCCCTGGGCCTAAAACAGTCCAAGGGGAAAAACATAACAAAACAGTCCAAGGGGGGAAATATAACATACACCACCACAAGTCAGAAGCCAGTGGATGTTATTTCTATTAAGTAATAGATAAAATAAGGGAAGAGAAGGGGTTTGGGTCTATGGGGCCACAACATACCCTCAGGGACACATGCAGTAGGGTAGGACAAGCCTCCCCTATGACTGGGGCCCTTTTGCTCTTCACAATTATAGCACTGTGATTCAGCTTCCATGGATCCATTCTATGGAATCTTGAGAGCTGCAGTTTTGGGAGTAGAATTTAGAATTCCACACTAGAGAGCTCCACTGACTCATCACATTGCAAATTTCAGGATTTTATAGGATGTTGCATACCATAAAAAGGCCTGGAACAGAGGGTTATCCCCTTGTGTATCACAGTCTGGATCCTGATCTGTCCTTTTCTTGCCCCCTCTATATTTATTGTTGTTGCTAGCTGCCCTTGAGTCAACTTTGACTCATGGCAACCCTGTGAATGAGACATCTCCAAGTCTCTCTGTCCTCCACTGCTCTGCTCATTTCCTATAGACTGATGCCTGTGTCCTCCCTAATTGAGTCTAGCCATCTGGTTTGTGGTCTACCTCTCCTTCTACCCTCAACCTTTCCCAGCATTATTGTTTTTTTCCAATGAGTCATGCCTTGTCATGATGAGGTCAAAGTATGAAATCGTCAATTTAATCCTCCATATACAAAACAATTCCTCCTCCTCCTCCTCTTCTTTTTCTATTGTTTTAAAAAGCCACACAACTGGAAGTGACATGCTTCTTGTAATCTGCTTTTGATCCTGAGCTATATGACGTCTTAGGTAGAAATGCATCTACTGCTCCATCATGTAGAGTAGATCAGTGACCCTGCATGGGTGTGACCTGTAACAATTGGAAAAGTAGGAACATCTTCTTTTATTATTTATTTAATTATTTATTTGTATTCCAACTCCTAGAATTCCACAACCATCAAAATTAGCCCTTGGCCCCAAGTGACTTTCCCAAGCTCTGGCCTGCAGCAGGCATGAGATTCACACTTTTTCTGTGCCTGGGTTTACACGCAATTTTGAGCGCTGGTTGTTGGTGAGACAGATTTATGAGGTGAATTCAGCTGCCATGGAAACAAGCTTTGCTGAGGCCAACACCACTTATCTTCCTCTGTTCTCTGAGGGCAGTGAGTTGGTGTATGCGTGTACATGCCTTCAAGTTCCCGGTTGACTTATGGCAACCCCACAAATTCCATAGGGCTTTCTCAGGCAAGAAACACTTAGAGGTGGTTTGGCCAGTTCCTTCCTCTACAGCACTACTATTAATCCTTCCTCTCAAATATAGCCTACAGCACTACCACCTGAGGCTTGGGAAGAGCCGAGGACTCCTTCAAGCCCCTTTAAC
>CM034701.1:15909057-15922027 GCA_020142125.1 Phrynosoma platyrhinos
GGGATTCCTCCTAAACTTTAGGAAGAATTTCCTGATGGTAAGAGCTGTGTGACAGTGGAATATGTTGCCTCAGAGAGTGGTAGAGTCTCCTTATTTGGAGGTTTTTAAACAGAGGATGGTTGGCCATCTGTCAAGGGTGTTTTGATTGTGTGTTCCTGCATGTCAGGGGGTTGGACTGGGTGGCTTTTGTAGTCTCTTTTGACTCTGTGATTCTTCATTAATTGTACTACACAACCAGTGTGTTAAATGGTAACATTATGCAGCTGAACCAAGACACCAAATGTGAAACCAAATACACAACCAAATATGCTTGCACACACCAGTGACCATGTGCACCCACATGCAATGGTACTGCATGAACAACTCTGCTTCCACTACCTTCAACCAAATGAACTCCTTCCGTATCAGAGAAAAAATCTCCACCTGCTTCTGAAAGTGAACAGATATGTGGATTCAGACCTGTAGTATGTTCCAAAATGTAGTATTTCATGCCCAAATACTATATTTAACAACATAGTTTTTTTGATCAAAATTTCATAAAGTACTCCCAAAATAACACACTTGAAATTTTGCATTCTCATGTATGAGAATGAAATAAGTAGATTTCCATCCCTAGAGTGCATATGTATGAATGGAGTGTATGCATGCCATGTGTCCAAACAAGCATAAGAGGCATCATATAGCACAGCCTGGAGAAACCTGTTACATGCTGGATACCTCCTTGCATGATGCTACATCAAGTGCATACAGTAGTATAACCTTTGGTTATACTATTGTATGTCAAAAAGAAGATTCTAGTTAAAGTTTTTCTTATTCTTGAGTTCAGCAGGTGAAATTTCTCTTTCTCACGGTGTCCGTGGCTGGCATAAAATGAGACACCCGCTCCCATTTCCTTTAAAAATGGTGTTAACAATAGCTCAAGCTTTCTGTTGTGCAGGTCTGGAAAGAAATTAGTGTGTTCCAAACTCAAGGCTGTCTCCAATTGATCTTCACTAAGGAAAGATTTACCTGAAGATTTATTGCTGCTTTCAGCTTTTGCTTTCCCTTGGGAATACTCACAAATGATGCAGCAATCATGTTCCAGGAACACTGTACTTAAACATACTTCACTGACTACTTGCTATGCAGCCATTTAAAAAAAAAAAACTTTCTGAAGGATGGGAGATGTGAAGTGATCTAGCCCATTGGGTAAAACCACACCACAATTCTTATGAGAGATTTCCCACAGAGAGAGGTTAATGGAAAAGGCCTAGTAATATTTTTTTTAAAAAAGAAATGATTGTTTTTCACCTCTCTTTTTAGAAAGGAAGGGACATTGTTCCTGTTTAAAGATGCAGTTCAGTTGAGACAGATCCATTTTTGCAGGAAGCAAGCAATGAGCTTTTATGACATCTCACCAAATTCCAAATTAGAGAACTAATAGGATCATGATGCAATGTGGTTGAGTTTACTCAAACCACCAGATGAATCAACAAAATGATCATTGACAACATCTAGTTTTCTTTTTAGTTAAGAGTTTGTTTTTAAGTTGCTGGAATGACAATATTAATTACTTATGGGAAACTCTCCCACATCATAAAGGGAGGAAGAGAGGGGAAAAGGGAAAAGAAGGGGGAATGTAGCAGCACCTTTAAGACTAATTGGATTTTATTTTAGAATGGTTGCTTCTTTCCTGCAATGGAAATTTCCTACATTACAATCACATAATACACAGCCCCCCTAGACAAAGGCTTAGGCTTTGATGGAGCTCATAAGAATATCCACACTATATAATTATAACTATTTGAACAGGGCCACTTTAATTGTCATGGCTCCATTCTATGGAATTCTGATATTTGTAGTTTAATGATATACTTAGAATTATCAACTAGAAACTTTAGGTGTTGTAGATTAGGGAAGTGAAGAGATCTTGAGCAGAAAATCCTACTTGACCAATGTACCAATCAGGATTCTACAGGATAGAGCCATGGCAGTTGAATTAAGATCAAATTAATGCAATTATGTGTAATTGTATCCTGATCTCATGTTACAACAAAGCACAGAGTGCCAAAAGTGCAGTAGCTGAATGAACAAGCGGTGTCCAATAACAAACAGTTCAGGGCCAGGAGCTGTAAATCAGAGCAGAGTCCAAGTAGGAGTAGCAAGAGATATGAGCCAAGAAAGAGAGTCCAGGTGTGTTAAACGGCAACATTATGCAGCTGAACCAAGACACTAAACGTGAAACCAAATACACAACCAAATATGCTTGCACACCAGTGACCATGTGCACAGGGTCATATCTCACAGTAGATGCAGGCTGAGAGAGAAATCAAGTTGGCTTCCAGCAAACCAAATGGGGAAGGACCCCTGATTTATAAAGCCAGCCAACTCAGGCCCACAGCAGCT
This sequence comes from Phrynosoma platyrhinos, assembly GCA_020142125.1. Classification (NCBI taxonomy): domain Eukaryota; kingdom Metazoa; phylum Chordata; class Lepidosauria; order Squamata; family Phrynosomatidae; genus Phrynosoma; species Phrynosoma platyrhinos. Next base: position 15,911,443 of record CM034701.1, read on the forward strand.
TGTAGATCATATTTCAAGGAGGTGTTTTACAGCTGCTTGCACACAGCCTAACACTTAACCTATGGGAGAGGGACTGGGTTTGTGCCAAATACTGAAGCCTTAGCCTTTCCTGAGGGCTTGAGTTTTCTTTCCTATCTCCTCATCCTCTGGAGAATTTAGGTGGCTGTCTGAGTGAGTTAGAGGACAGCATGGTGGTGGTAGGTCTGTTTCATTTTCTGAAGCTGAAATCTCAAGAAGGTGCATGGCAATGTAGTGTAGATAGATCCCATTCCCATTGAACCACAAAACCTTCTGGGTGAACATGGACTGTCCTTTCTCTCCTTCTCTCCCTCTCTCTCCCCTCTCTTTGGCCTGGCTTACCTGACAGAGATCACCTGAGAAAAAAAGTTGTGGGAAGAGCCATAGTTCTTGAACTCATTGGAAGAAAAGATATAAATGTAATGTATGAATGAATCAGATGACCCAGAGGCAGGCCCCTTGGTGTTTCTGGAATGGTGGCAGAAAAAGTGTGTGTTGATATTAGTTAGTATTTAAATTTCTCATTTGTCATTGTTAATTGGCCTCAAGTTGACTTCAACCTCTGGTGACCCTGTGAATGAGGCATCTCCAAGACACCTTATCCTCAACAACCCTGCTTAGTTCCTGTAGAGTTAGGGCCATTTCTCATGTTACATTTCTCATAATAGCCTAGTATATCAATACTCTGTGCCATTGTGGGAAGTTTAAAAGGTAGCTAGGCCTGCTACTAATGCTGCTTGGAGCACCAAGCTAGAAGAAAAACATTAAAAGGGAGTCACAATATAGTGGTTTGAGTGTTGGACTAGGACTTGGAGTGCGTATGTGCATTTTAAGTTGACTGTCAATGTATCGTGACCCCTTAAATTTCATAAGGTTTTCTTAGGCAAGGAATATTCAGAGGTGGTTTTGCCAGTTCCTTCCTCTGAAATATAGCCTACAGAACATGATTTTCATTTATTGACACACTTCCAAATGTTTGACCCTGCTTAGCTGCCAAGATCAGATGGGAGATGGTGCATTTGGGATATTTAGATCCTTAAGGACTACATGTTGTAGTTAACTGACATTAAGTCAACCTTGATTTATGATGACCCTATTAATAAGAGACCTTGAAGTCACCCTACTTAGGTCTCCAGACTCAGGGGCATAGCTTTCTGTATTGACTGTATCCATCTGTAATGTGGTCTTCCTCTTTTCCTATTGCTTTCTACCTTACAAACATTATTGTATTTTTTAATGATCTCTTCTCTTGGCTTTTAGGCAGAGTTTAAGTTTGATTTGCTCTTGGACCCTTTCATTGGTCATTTTTTTATACAACTTTGAATGCAACTGCTCTATAACTTGTATGCATGGACAAAGAGAACAATTATAATAATCAATGCAGAGAAATAGAAAATAACAACAAAAAGGGGGAAAAACAATACACCTCTTCCACTAGATCTGAGAAATCAAAGAGAAATTTAAACCAAGAGTGGACATGCCCTACAACTAGCAGGGGAACACAGTATATGACCAACTGGCAATAGAAAGATTATGGAAACAATGCACAGAACAACTATATAAAAGAGATAAAAGGATGAACCATTTAAAGATGACACTACAATTTTAGAAAATGAAGTGGAAACTTCACTCAGAGCACTTGGGAAAAATATTTCACCAGGAACAGATGGCATACCAATAGAGCTGCCTCAAACTACAGAGACAGAATCTACTCTAGTTCTAATTAAAATCTGTCAACAACAATGGAAAACAAAAGAATGGCCCACAGACTGGAAATGCTCATGGCAACCACAGCTGCCACTGCATGGCTTGCTCAAACAACACATCTTATGCATCTGAGGAAGTAGACTGAAGTCTTATGAAAGCTCTTCTTTATTTCAATTAGTCTCAAAGATCTCCCTACATACAAAAACAACACTGTTGTTGTTGTTATGTCCCTTCTTTCCCCCAAAACTGGGACTCAGAGTGGCTTGCAAGATTAGAAACAGTACAATTAAAATGCAACAAATATAAGACACATCATATCTGTAGGTAAGTCTCCTTTACAGGAACTTCCCACCTGCATAATTTGTTGATGTTCTGCATCTTTTCAAGTTTACTGATTATAATCCTATCCTATCACAGGGTGGTTTTTTTTTTTGGTTTTTTTTGGCAAGATTGAATCAGAGATTTGACCTTCCTTCCTGTTAGGCTGAGAGAGTGAATCTTGCTCATGTTCACCCAATGGGTTTTTATGACTGAGTGGGGATTTGAAGCCTGGTCTTTCAGAGTCCTAATCCAACATTCAAGCCATATACCACTTTCACTTTTAAGTCCAACATACTGTCCTCTGTACTAATTCAACTGAAAGCCATGATCCATGGACAGGTGCTACTCTGAGAACCACTGGCTGCTGGTCCACAGTGTTTTTCCATGGAAGAAAACAACAAGTGTAGCATATGAGCTCAATTCAAGGTGCTGGCATTGACCAACAAAGCTCTAAATGACTTGGTGCCAAGGTATTTGAAAGATCATCTCTTTCAATATGAGTCTGCCAGAAACTGGAGCTCTTCAGAAAAGGCCCTGTTTCATGTACCAACATCTCATGAATATACGTAGGTTGGTGAGTACCCAGAACAAGGTTTTCTCTATAGCAGCACTTCAACTGTGGAAATCCCTACCCAAGGAAGGTAAATTGGCCCCATTTCTTTTAAGCTTCTGGCAGGCAGTCAAAACAGTGCTGTTCCACATGGTTTCTATGTTTGAAATTGCTGCTTTAATCATTTCAAAACTGAATTCTAGGATTGTTCTTAGATTGCTTTTAAGAGTTTTAAAGAGTATTTTAATGTTTTTATCTTTGCATTGTTTTAATTGGTTTTTAATTGTTCATTGGTTTGGGAGCCCTTGTGCAATTGCCCTTAAGGCAATACAAAAATACATTTATTTATTTATTTATTTATTTATTTATTTATTTATTTATTTATATTCCACCTTCCTCCCAGTATAGGGACTCAAGGAGGCTAAATAAATGTCAATAGGGCAGTTGACTCTGCTCTGGATTTTATCTTGCACTTTACAGAAAATCTCCAAGAGGGTCAAACCCTGTTTTCATAACAGTTTCAGCAAACAATAACAATGGCAGGAGTCAGTAGTAGATCCAGTCAAGATGATGCTCTGTTACGTTCCTGGTGCTGATACCAGCCATGCTTCTCCAGGTTGTCACTAATGCCCACTTTGTATGGAAGCTCAATGTCTCAAGTCTCTGAGGTTCATATTCTCAACCTCAGAAATATCACAAATGGAAAATGGAAAAGCAATTTCCATGTTATTTAAAGCTGATGTGAAGGAAATCTGCAGTTACTGCACCCAGCATCTTTCCATATCCAAGGACCCAAGAGTATGCAGAGCCTTCAAGTTCTCATATTCATATCCTGCTTAACACCCTTTGACGCATTCCTTGTTGACTTCTTTTTGTGTTTCTGTCACCAGGACACAAGTAAGAAAAGTAATTTGATGCTATCTGGCTTACTGGAGTTAATGAAATAGTTTAATCTCCAGGGAAGGTTGGCCTCAGAGGAGAGTCCCTGGACTACCAACTAAAATATTAAAAATACTTAATAGGATCTGCATGCAGGTTTGTGCTCTACCTCTTTCCAATTTATCAGTTCTGTTCCTGAAAACTATTTAGGGTTATCTCTGAATACACATATGCTGGGCAGAGGTGGGTGGGGGTGGAAGATAACCCAGTTGTAACTAGACTCCATCATATTTTGCAGGTGATTGCATTATTTTATCAAGGTCGATATCCTGTAAGTGATGTATGTGCACACCTCATTTTAGATGGGACATAGAGGGCATTCACTTTGAAAGTTTCAGCATGGACCTCACAAAATATGAAAAGAGTTTGTTTTTTACCTACAAATCTTACAATTCTTCCAGATAGTTCAAGATTTCCCATATCTAGCTAAGTCATTAGATAGAATGGAGACAACAGTCAGAAGGCCAGGACCTGGGTGGGAAGCTATGAGGGAACTAGACAGCTAATGAGGTGTCAAGATATATAATATATAATTGAATACTAAAGTTAGGATTGCCCTTGGCATCATATTTCCAATTTCTATGTATGGTTTCTGAAATTTGGACAGAGAAGAAAACAGATAGGAAGAGAATAAACACATTTGAGATGTGGTGCTGGAGAAGAGTTCTGTAGATACCATGGACTGCTAAAAAAGACAAATAAGTGGTTCCAAGAGCAAATCAAGCCTGAACTCTTCCTAGAAGCCATGATTACCAAACTGAAGCTGTCCTACTTTGGCCATATCATGAGAAGACATAACTCATTAGGAGAGACAATTATACTTGGTAAGGTAGAAGGCAATAGGAAAAGAGGAAGACCCAATTCCAAATGGATAGACTTAGGGTCTGTACAGATTGCCAGAAATAATCTATCTCGAGACTGCTTTAACTGCCCTGATTCAGTGCTAGGGAATCATGGGAACTGTAATTTATTGTGGCATCAGAGCTCTCTGACAGAGAAGGCTCAGTGCCTCAGGAAAAAAACAACCCTACACTTCCCATGATTCCCTAGCATTCAGCCAAGACAGTTAAAGTGGTCTCAAACTGGATTATTTCTTGCAGTCTGTAAAGGCCCATAATCAAGGAAACCAGAGCTAATTGTCTGCAAGACCTGAGCGGGGCTGTTGATGACAGGGTGACTTGCAAGTCTCTCATTCATAAGACTAGCATAAATCAAAGCCAGCTTAACAGCAGTTAAAAACAATAATTAAATCCTAACTCTAAATATTGTTGGAGGGAATCTTTAAACCCTATGTACTGAGAAATGGAGATATATGTATTTGTGCACATGTGCCTGCATCAAGATGAATATTATTGTATGTTTGTGTGTAGATATCTGCTGAAATGTGGGGAAGTGTTTAGATGCAGGAACATGCATGAGTGCACATCCTCTGCCTTCCCCATCCAATTCCAGATGAACCCCTTAGGATCAAAAGTGTTGCGCACTGAGGGTGAATGCCCTCAGGAAGTACCGGTACTCAATAATCTAAAAATAAAATAAAATAAATCCTGCCTAGTTGGCCCAGGTTTTGTGGCCAATTGTGTCACTCAGATATTCCAGTAGTATTTCTCAATGGATGAAGAAGTACCACTCCTGATACTGGATAATATGTAATGGCATAACAATAATTACGTGTTAGAACTGGAGTGAGCAACTGCAGCAGGTCCATGGGCTATTTTTGCACCTTAAGAACATCCAGAAGCCAGATTACTGAAAAATAAAATGAAATAGCCAACTTCTCCAGAAGTCTACTTCTCATTCTCAAATTTATTTGGATGTTATGTAATACATAACAATACTGCCAAACTAATGGTTTGAAAGCATGCAAATGCAAGTAGATAAATAGGTACCACTTTGGTGGGAAGGTAAACATCGTTCTGTGCAATCATGCTGGCCACGTGATCACAGAGTAGTCTCTGACAATGCTAGCTCTTTGGCTTAGTAACGAAGATGAGCACCGCTCCTTTATGGTCAGACACAACTTGATAACCTTGTCAACAGGGAATACCTTTAACTTTATGTAATACAAGGCCTTCTAAACTATCTAAAAAGCAAATCACTGTACCTGGAGGTCTCCAGGAGCAATAATTTGAGAAAGGTTGGTCTAGGATTTCTGGAGGTCTTGAGGGCCACAGAAACATCTTCAAGGCCACATGTGATCCACCTTGGGATAGAATAAGAAGCAGCCTGAAAACCTGTTATTTGAGCTGTCTGCCTCTTATCATTCAATGTGCCTCTGAATTTTGCAAAATTCAGTATTTTTTTACCAATTTCTATTAGTCTGGTTAAATCAGCCTATCAGTGGGGCCACCAAATCCCCATGATATGCCCACTGTAATTGACTTGCAGCATGAACTAATCCAGCTGTTCAGCTTGGTGAACACAAGACTGAGGGGGTGACATGAGTTCACTCTTTACATACCTCAAGGGCTGTCACAGAGAGTAGGGGGCAGGTCTGTTTTCTGATTCCACCTAAACATTAGGAAGAACTTTCTGATGGTAAGAGCTGTTTGACTGCCTCAGAGTGTGATGGAGTCTCCTTCTTTGGAGGTTTTGTTTTTTAAAATATTTTTATTGAGTATTCAGATTAAAACATAATACATTTATACATGCAAAACCCGCCACCATCTTCATATTTCTATTATAATCTCATTTATCTCTGTGTAATTATAGAGAGAGATAAGAGATATGGGTGACTAGAGTGGGGAATAGAGAGAAGGAAGATAGAAGAGGGAAGGAAAGGAAAGGACAGATCAAATGAATATGATATTGAAAAAACAAAGACATTTTATTTAAGTAGTAATTATAGTTTTGTTATAAGGTCAAAGAAATATGACGTACTAATATGACTTTGATGTGTTAACACAATTGTGATGTAACTTCTTTGGAGGTTTTAAAACAGAGGCCAGATCACCATCTGATGGGAGTGCTTTGATGGTGTATTCATGCAGAGCAGGCGTATACTCCCTATACTGAACAGGGAGTTGACTTGATGCCTCTGGGGAACCATTCCAGCTCTGTGACTCTAAGAACTCCCATGTGGCTGCCAATTCCTTGATTCTGCTTTACTGAAATTACTAGCCTTCCTGGAGTGCTCTTGACTTCAGTTCATGTAGCCAGAGCTAAACCACCTCCAGCTGAAGTCCCACACCTTTACCATCACATACACTCAGATTGCTGCCAGAGCTGAAGATTATTGTCAGCAGGGCATTGAGGGAATTGCTCTTCAGATTCTGACCCCTGAAAATAGGGAGCTGGCTCTGGTTCCCTTTGTTTTCCAGTAGACTGTTCCTAAGTCCAGCTCCAAATTGGGCCAGTATTTGCTGGTCCTCTGAGTTCACCTTTGATATCAGGATCCTGCCACTGAGACAGATCAGTGGTTGCAGGACCTAAGGCCCACATTTGTTGTGGTGTGGCAATATTGGCCCCCTCTTGATTATAGAAAGAAGGGCTGATAAGTCCTTCCTAGCATTGTCCTGGCTACTGTCATTCCAATCCTCTCAGTTCCCTCCTAAGAGAGATTTCTTTGGCTTCAGTTGAGGCTCCAGTAGAAAAACCTTCTTGGCCCAGTGCAGAGATTATTGCTGCAGCTTCCTCTACTTTTTCTGAGTTTCTCCCTTTGTCCTCCTGTTCCCAAGACATTTATTTTTCCCTAACCTCTTTCTTGAGCGGCTGCATCTGAAGCCCTCAGGTAATGCCAGGCAATTATCTGTCTGGCAGCCCTCCTCTAGATGTCTTTGGTCACATCGACACTGAGAGGAAAATCTAGCTTACCTTTAGTTTACCCCAATCCACAGTAACCGTGGGCTTGTCTACACACACAGAGGCAAGTTCAGGAGAACTGCCCATGTAGTCCTCCCTTTCAAACACATCTCAGTCCAATAAATCACAGTACGGGTGGTCACATGGCTGTGGCTGCTCTCCACCTCCTCCTCATGCATGCAACTGTTTGTATCTCTGAACTACTCCACCTGGCCTCACACTGATATCATATGGAATGCAGCCCACACACATGCATGCAAATATCCTGATTCTTTATCGAAAACCAGGACAAATCTCCATTTCCCCCTCCTCCGGATTAAAGCCTGAGGCAATGAAAAGACCTGGATTCAGCCCCAATTGTCCTGTACATCATTTGGAGAGTGCACTGTGAAAACTTCGAGACTGTTTTATTTGGCCTGTGTAGACAGGCCCTTTGAAGCTGAAGGTGCTGGAGAATCTATGGTGATTTGTGATGCCTTGCTACCAGACCTATGTCAGGTACTGATTGGGACATATTAGATACCAAAGGTAAATCTGATACAGGCTTTGGAAAAGTGTGGGCAACTCTTTTCTTACTTGGAGACTCCATAGCCACACGATGATGTGAAAGGCTGAGAGTGTTAGCTGTAGAAAAAATTATATTGCCATCTTATGTGCAGCTTCAAGTGCCTCATGTAGAATTCAGGGGAAAATGACAGTTTTGATCAGAAGTGCCTGTGTACATGTGCAGGTTTGTTTTAAAAAGAAGTCTACCCCAAGATAAAAGGTGAGATAACGGTATTTTTGGCTGAAAGTAGGTAAGTACAGTGTACCAAGTCAAAGGTGGCATCATCTAGACAGATTTCATGGGTTCCATTCCTTCAAGAAATGTACCACTGCAAACTGAGGTCAGTTAAGCCAGTAAAAATGGACCATTTCCCTGAACAACAAGCTGGTAGTTATCCTTGACAAATTGGGGAGGGGGTGTAGCTGACAGCTTCTCTGTCCTCGTATTAAATTACAGCTGCATCGACCTGTTCCCCAGAGAGCTGAACCTGTTCATAAGCTTGCTTTGACTTGTCTGCAAGAACATATTTTATGGAGCAGCAAAGGGTTAGCGACTAGGCTCTTGAATTCACCATAAGGGTTTCACAACTGCTCATTAACCCACAGCATAAAACAAATCTTCTGGCTTGTTCTTTTCTTTTGATCACATCCTTCATTTGCAGGTCAGTCCCTGAAAGGGTTTTGATGACAGGAATTCGACTGCATTAACAGGGTGGGAGATGTGTTGGGTTAAAGCTGACTTCTAGCCTCCACTAGAGTAGACCCACTGAATCAATGAAAGCTGGGTGAGTGTTGGCTTGCCAAGTTCCCCATGGGTCTCCTCTAGATGAGACTAGCACTTGGAATTCAGTCACAAAGGATAAAGTTATTCAAACAGAAGGCTCCTGTCCTGAGCAGAATGCTAAATGTATTGCAAAATTCCTTAGCTTTCTTCTTTAAAAACAGCAAAAATCACAAAAGGGGTCTGAAGAATATGTTGTACTCTTCTGCCTACACAATCACAATCACAATCCCTCTTCCTTTTTCTTACTAAATTTATGGGAAAGGCTCTTTCAGGGGTGGCAAGGGGTTTCCAGGTTAGCAAGACCTGATTCCACTCCAGGTTTTAGACTGAACTTTAAAAGAACTATCCAAGTTGCTGAGTTTATTTGGATGATAGTGTTCCACAGCTTAGATGGCTCCTGGAAAGCTTGGGGGGAAACCCAATGTGGATTCACTGACCCACTGACATGGAATCCACTAGCCACCAATAGACCTTGAATGGGATCTTATTGATTGTGGTATTGTAAATTGGATTTAGGACATCATAACTGCTTTGTATTCTCATTTGTGGTAGTGGCACTACTGTAACAACCACAAATGACTCCGAAACCCATGTTTATCCATCTCAAGTGATGGAATTCTGTGTTGCTTACAGGTGGAGTCCTGCAGGGTGCTGTAACCGAACCCTTCCTGCCAGTGAATGATACTGCGCTGAAGCAATGTGCCAGGGCATTAGGAAGAACTTCCTGACAGTGAAAGCTGTTCGACAGTGGAACACACTCCCTTGGCAAGAGATGGAGTCTCCTTCTTTGGAGGTTTTTAAACAGAGGCTGGATGGCCATCTCCTGGGAATACTTTGATTGTGTATTCCTGCATGACAGGGGGTTGGACTTGATGGCCCTTGAGGTCTCTTCCAACTTTATGATTCTATTCTATTCTATATATTCTATGAGTCCACAGGGTTCCAGAGTCTGCTCCTAAATTCAGGAAATGCTGTCAAAAGGAATGATACACCAGCGAGAATCCTGCACAATTTTCTCCTTGCATTCAAATGTCTTGAAGTGTTGAGGAGGGATTATTTTGTGTAGAAAAACAAATGGGCTGAGATGCTGCATTGTCAGGCATAATTATAATGATAGAACTCCATCACTGTAGTTATGACTCCCACCCCAAGAAAGCCAGTGTGGTGTAGTGGTTTGAGTGTTGGACTACAACTGTGGAGAACAGGGTTTGAATCCATGCTCAGCCATGGAAATCCATTAAGTGACCTTGGCAAGCAATATTCTCTTAGCCTCAGTGGAAGGCAAAGGCACCCCCCTCTCTGAACAAATCTGGACAAGAAACTGCCCCTGATAGGTTCACTTTAGTGTCACCACCAGTCAGAAATTACTTGAAGGCAACAACTGCCAGTCCACAAACCCCATCTTTTCAATATGGCAGTGTTGCAGCTGAAGGGTTTTTAAGGCACTTCATATCTGGGCACTGGGAGCTGGTGTTTGCAATACTCTCCTGGTTATGAGGCATGTCAAGAAGAGGCCAGTGGAGAGAACCCTGGGGGTCCTGTTATAGCTACTTATCTTAGTGTGCCCTGTGACTAGGAGAGCACTGCAGACATAATTTCCTAGCACCCTGATCTGTAGCAACTCAGAAACTCCTCAGTTGTGGTACTGAGGGTTTTTGTGGTTGATATTAATCATAAATGCAAGACTGCATCAGTTAACAACATTGTAACCGGTCACAGTCTTGTGACTCCTGAACAGGATGCCAGCCTGGTTTTCTGCACAAATTTTTCCCCCTGAAAAAAATGTTTTCAGTGCAGAAAACACAATTTCCTGCACAACCCTTCCACAACACTTCAAGATGCTCAAATGGAGGAGAGGAGAGGAACATTCACTTTCTCCTGCAACAGAGAGAAAACTATAGGTTTTTTGTGGGTTTTTT
>CM034701.1:15940543-15956413 GCA_020142125.1 Phrynosoma platyrhinos
TTTTCATTGAATGAGGCTGGATCTATGACTAGTCCTTAAAACCTGTGCAGGACTTTCTCAGAGTGATATAGTAAAAACTTTTTGTTTTTAAAAAAAATAGTGAGATAGTAAAATCATTCATTTCTTAACATTTCTTTCTTCTTAAAATAATAATAATAATAAAAAAAACAACCTTCCTACTGAGAAAGATGTAAGCCAGCTTGGCATGGTGGTTTGAGTGTTTCTTCATAAAATAAAAATAAATGACTCTGGAGACCAAGGTTCGATTCCCAGTTTGATCATAGAATCATAGAGTTGGAAGAGACCCCCCCCCCAGGACCATCCAGTTTAACCCCCTGCCATGCAGCCATACACAATCAAAACATCCCTGACAGATGACCATCCAGCCTTTGTTTAAAAATCTCTAAAGAAGGAGACTCCAGCACACTCCGAGAGAATGTGTTCCACTGTCAAACAACTTTTACTGTTAAGAACTTCTTCCTAATGTTGAGGTGGAATCTCTTTTCCTGTAGTTTGAATCCATTGCTCTGAGTCCTATTCTCTGGAGCAACAGAAAACAAACTTGCTGCCTCCTCAATATGACAGCCCTTCAAATATTTTAACAGTTATTAGGCCTGCCGCCCTGGTTGCACATTGGTTAAATGCCTGTACTGCAGCCACTCACTCACAAACCACAAGGTTACAAGTTCAGTACTTAGCTAGGGCTCAGGCTAGACTCAGGCCTGCATCCTTCCGAGGTCGCTAAAATGAGTACCCAACTGTTGGGGGGCAATGAGCTTACAGTTGTAAACTGCTTAGACACTCCATAGTGCTGTATGAAGCGGTATATAAGTGAAGCTGCTTTGCTTTCCCTCCATGACTACCGCACTGCCCTTGTTAGCCTGATAGTGTTGGGTGAGGGCAGTTTCATTAGTGGCAAGCAGGGGGTGAGCTTCTCACTTGCCACACCTCCTGCACTGTTGCGGTGCTGCCGCTCCTCCGCTTGGGCCAGGTGTTGCCAGTGGAGCTGCGAGGCAGACTCAGGAGGCGGCTCCTGGTCCCTCAGTCCCGGGGAGGCTAGGTTTGCTCCTCACTAGCCACCTCCTCCTGCACTGCTGCCAATCACTGCTGGGACATTCTGAACAGGAGGTTGATGTCAGCATTCTGCCTTGTCCCCATGAAACCAGAGTCAGTCATTGCTGTTCTTGTTCTGAACTGCATGGAGTTGTCAATGCAGGAGTCTCTTAAAGTCTCTTGCCCTCTTTTGCTCTGAGTGTCTCTGTCTCTCACACAATGGATGTCTGGATGCAGGGGAGATGTCTGAATGGCAGAAATGTGAACCAAGGATTTCTGCAATGCTGCCTAAAGTCTTTCTTTCTTTCTTTCTTTCTTTCTTTCTTTCTTTCTTTCTTTCTTTCTTTCTTTCTCCTTCCCTCCCTCCCTCCCTCCCTCCCTCCCTCCCAAAGAAAAGCACCACCAGGAAAGATGCTAAAAATTGCATCAATATAAGTAAAATTTGCATATACTCCCCTATATGTATTGTATAACACATATTTAGATATAATCACTGGAATGTAAGTAGATATCCCCAAAGTGGGGAAGTGTGAACAGGTGACCTGTATGATTCCTGTTGGCCATCTCCAGGTTCCTGGTGCTCTCCTTTTGAGTAGTTATCTTTAAACTGGACTAGAAATGTATGTTAAAAAGTACAATCGCCCCTCCGTTTTCATGGGAGGATCCATTCTGGACCCCACTATGAAATGAAAAACTACAAATACTCAAGTCTCATTGCCTTGAATGGTGGCATGCTCCTGTGTGTAGCCCTGCACAAGGACCATGGGGGCATGCACCATTTTATCCATTCTCACTTGCTGGTCCACAAAGGACCAAGACCGCAGACTTGAAGTCCATGAACAGGGAGGGACAACTGTACAGTTTATTACCCTAACATAATGCTGGCCAAACATTTACTGTGGGCAATACTTTTATGTGCTGGTTTTGTGGCATGAAAATCACAGGCTGTAATCATATGAGTAAGCAGCCCATTCAACATGTCCCATTGAACTTGGTGGTACTTACAGCTCTGTAGACACACATAGGGTTGTGGTCCATTATTTTGCTGCAGCAATTTAACCTGGCTGCTCATCTAAAAATAAAACAAAATCCTAAAGCTTCCCCACAAGGCCAATAAAATACAGTCAAACTAGTGTTAAAAAGAAAATATGGTCTCTCTCCACAAAATAATCTTGAAGCCTATAAAAGAAGATAGTTTACCATTCCTAATCAAAGCATTTTGAAGAGTAAGTGGTTTCTTGAGTGCAAGCATTAACCTTTCACCTCTGGCAGATCAGTAAACTGGTGACCATGATTGGTTAAAGTAAATTTTGTTGCTGTACATACAACCAAAAGAGACATGATGTCTATCCATAAAAAAATAAGAACTTTCTGAATAAAGTATCTTTACATATAAAAGCCATTCCCATCTCCTTCTCCCTAAATTTCATCCCACTCGTTCAACATCCCATCACACCCATAGGTGACCAAGAAAAAGAACTCTGGATTGGGCACTCCAGTTATAAGCAGGCTTGATTCTTAAAGGCTAGGATCATTAGGGAGAGATAAATGGTAAAGCTACACCAAAATGTCCCTGAGTATACACATTTACTTTCTTAAACATAAGTGAACAGTTATGGAGAAAAAAAATATTTAAAATTATTGTGAGGAAGGGATTTCTCTTTCATCTCTAAACTAAGCTCCTTTCTGATCCCTCCCCCATAGCACACATCCTCCAAAATAGTATAATGCAGCCATCCATATACACTCCACCTATCATCCTAATAGGCATTTCATAAGGGTAGGTGAATACCCACCTTGCATTGATGTGATTGGCAGATTAGAACCAATTAACACCCCCTCAAACTTTTTGGCCACTCTACCTGCAGCCAAGAGATACCTGGAAAGGTGTTAGTTTCTATAATAACTTGAAGACCATTAGAGCAGCTAATTTCCAATAAGATCTCTATAAACAATTCTCCTTCCCCAGCAGTGATCAGTGAAAGGAAAGTCAAAGCAAGAACTAGTGTTTGAAAATGTGAGATCTATTATTTATTCTCCTAGATTGATAGGTATTTATTATTTAGTTTGTTAGCTGTCTGGAACATGGCCCTTGTCTTCATGCCACTTGCATGGGGTTGCTGAAATATAAATAAATAATTATGTGCAATAAATATTTGATCACCATAGCTGAGAAATTTCTCTAGGAGGATATAGGCAAGACCTAAGGCCTCTTCCCCCATCATCACCCTCTCTTGATTGACAATGGTTATATGTCAAAGTAATTGCTCTTTGATGGAGTGCCATCTATCTACACTCCATCTATCAGCATAGTTTAAGATAGCAACCAAATTCCTTGCAGTCCATGCTGTTACTAAGGAGAGTATCCTGGATCCTCCCCAGTTATGAACTTTATCTTAATGATGCTCTTCACATTTAACAACATTTTATGTTCCAACTTCATATATACTATCTGAAACCAGTGCTAAGATACAAACCAAAACACACAGTGCTAAGATACAAACCAAAACACTGCTTGATCTTGGAGAACATAGTGGGAAGGATAGGTGGTCATCTACCCTATTGTACAAAGGACTTTTGTTTTCATGCCTACCTTTTGCTATCCAGATGTTAACTGCTAGTGGGTAACTTCAAGGTCCCTTCTTAGGGTTCTTTATTATTAAACTCAATTTCAGCTGAGAAGCATCTAAAATAGAGGATACTTTGAAATGAGTTGTCATCTGAAAATCAACATAGAACTTCAAATGGAACACCAAGCCACTCTAGATCATGTGAATTAAAGCCAGCCAGTTCTACTTCAGTCAGCAAATCCATAGTCCATCTTTCTGATGGACTTCTACTGCTATGATGTTCACACAGGAAAGGATAGATATATGAGAACTGCCGTTAGGTAGCCTGATATTGAACCCAAAAGGCATGGTTTATTTTATGGAAGCCAAGCATACTTCTGGATGCTATGTTCCATTAGTTACATGACCTATAAGACATCCTAACATGGTTCATTGGGGTTGAATTCACTCTGCTAGATGGTATGAAAAGGCTTTTTAACCATGAATATTTATATAGATATAAGTGATTAAATAAAAGTGAACAAATCACATGCATCAAAGAGCTAGCATTATCTGTCAGGCAGGTTAAGGAAATAATTCATCCTCACACTCCTAATATACCATTTAACTATTTGCCTTTTGGGAGACTTGCTTTCCTCTAAGGTATTGGTCAAGCTAGACAGTGTCAGACTTGATGGATAACTTGTCTGATCTGTTGTGGCAAATCCTATGGGTGTTAGCAATGGGAAGAGTCAATTTACACATTGGCAGCAGTGGCCAGGAGGAGGGGATGTTAATTTAAGTTTTTTCTTCAAAACCTTCTCAGCAAGAGAACTTTTAATTAAGAGTTTCATTCAGATAAACTACAGATTATAGAAATGATAGAATAGAATTCCCATATAGGGTAGTGCTTGTTACAAGAACTGGATAGTTATTTCTATGCATGACTCCAATGAATAATCTGTTTGGACTACACTGTAAATATTTTCATCAGCTAAAGGAATACTAATTTCTTATATGCATTTGACATGGTACTCTATTTTGCTCATGATGCACAAATGCAGTGTATTATTTAGCACATTTCATAGTTGCAAGCAAATCCAAAATGATGCCTTGACATTACTCCAAGAACAGAAATGATAACATTTATACACCCATTCAGTAACAAAGAGCTGAATCTCAGGACACACTTTACTGGACTATTAACAAATCCCCTAAACTGCAATGTGGCCTTCCCCAATGTGGAATCCTGGGTGAGATTAGAGGTCTTCTCTATGCAGCAATAGCAAGTACATTTCTATACTGCTTATCAGTGCACTTAAGCACTCCCTAAGCAGTTTACAATGTGTAAGCTAATTGCCCCCAACAAGCTGGGTACTCAAGCTGTGTATAGGAAAGAACTATGGGCAACTCAATCCAGCTCAGGACATGCACAGGCAGTCCAGAGAAGTTCATGGAAGATGAGGGGAGGCATGTTCTCAGCCAGAGCAAAAGTCATTATATGAAGCCAATACTCCAGATAACCTAGGTCAAAAAAGAATAAATCAAGGAATCATTAAGCTGAGGTAGTCCAGAGGTAAAGAATCCCAAGAAACCCACAGGTAGTGAGAGCACTACCAGCTAAGGAGACAGAATAGACGCCAGCAATGAGGACTCCAAGCAACTCACCAGGTGTGTTTCCTATTTAACAAATGCTGACTCTGACAAAACTACTCCTTCTCTCTTCATAGGACTTGAAAGGATGAAGATAACTCTTCAGCATCTATCAGGTCCTGCTGAAAGGAGAACCCCTCAGCTACTTTAGCCACCAGCTTCTCAGATGCAGGGAGTGAGCTGTTGCCAGGAGCCAGAAACTCCTTGCAATCCAATCTCTCTTCATCAGATTCCTCAGGTTCCAGAGAGTGAGTTATGACAGCCCCAGTGCTCTCTTCATAGCCCAGTGGCCTCCCTAGGGTTGGTTTCACCCGGTGTCAACCCCCCCATTGACCTCCTCCC
Organism: Phrynosoma platyrhinos; assembly: GCA_020142125.1. Lineage (NCBI taxonomy): Eukaryota > Metazoa > Chordata > Lepidosauria > Squamata > Phrynosomatidae > Phrynosoma > Phrynosoma platyrhinos. The sequence continues at coordinate 15,946,141 of CM034701.1, forward strand.
ATTTTACATCATACAGAATCCTTAGCAATGCTTTTTTTTTTTGCCCTAATGTTACTCACAAATTACAATTCCCATCTATCACTGAATGTAATGCTAATAACTGTGACATAAACAAGGAGCAAAATTAACATTATACCTTCAAATTACAATATCATACGCAAAACCTAAATGTATTTACATATAGATGGTGAAGATTTGGTTAAAATGTGATATTTTTAAAAGAAATTTAAAAAAAAATTTAAAAAATGTCAATTTTTTTTGGTGTGACACATGATGCCGGCGCGTTGGGCATTCCAAAATGGTGCCCGCCACCGTGCACATGCGTGCGCAAGCATGGCTGCCATTTTGGACACAAAAATGGTACCCATGCTCATGCGCACATGCACCCGCAAATGCGGGTGCCATTTTAGAAGGCCCCACGGTGGCTGCACTGTGCGAATTCGCATGGCGCAGCTGCTGTGGGGCCTTCCCTGGGCCTTGGGAATGCCCCCCCATGCATGCGCCGTGCGAATTCGCCCAGCACACAGGTGGGGTGGCATTTCCAAGGCCCAGGGAAGGCCTGCCCTCCCGTGTGCTGGGCCTATTCACATGACGCATGCCGGGGGGGCGTTCCCAAGGCCCAGGGAAGGCCCCCCCACCTGTGTGCCGGGCAAATTTGCATTCCACATGCGTGGAGGGGTGTTCCCAAGGCCCAGGGAAAGTCCCCCGCCCGTGCACTGGGCAAATTCGACGGGCCATCATGCGCATGCACGTGCGGGGGGAGCGCATGCGTGCACAAGCACACACATGCCTACCCAACCCCTGCACCATTCCCCCCCTCCCAGCCCCCCAGCAACAAAGGTTGCTGACCCCTGCCCTAGAAAGTCACAAATTTCTTGGTGTTGTCTGCTCTAGTCTGGTTACTCTTAGGGCAGCCCACAGTATCCTGGCCTCAGAGTTTCCCCGACCTCCCTCCATTACTTTAGCCTTCTGTTCTGACAATGAGCAGCTGTTTTCACAGTTGTCTCATTGTGCTGCCTGGTGCAACCACAGCAACAGTGAGTTGCCCGCTTCTGAGGCCAGAATGAGGTGCCCAGCCTTGATCACATATCTGGGCTCCTCATTCTGAACTCAGAGCAAAATGACCCATGGCAGCTGCTGATGCATTGGACATCACAATGGAATGCCCATGTGAACAACCACCCAGCATCAGAGCAGAGCAACTGGGGACTTTTTAAAATCTATGGTAAGGGGGGGGTATCTCCAATAAGCCTGACTGTTCACACGAGACTTAGGATTCAGCCTTGCATCATCCAGTCTCCACACTGAGAAGCTGTGGGAGGCCAGTTTATTTGTCCCATGCAGACAGGATCCCATCATTAGCACCCCCTCAGGCAAATATAAGAATATAGATAATATCAGCAATGGGTGATAGTAAGGTAATTCTGGTATCAATATGAAGTGTTCTCTCAAGTTTTAAAAAGTTACTTGTATCTTTCCAAATACTCGAATTCACCAAGAGGAATATTTTCCTGCCTCCATTTTCTACTTTCTTTCCTCTTCCCCCCTCCTCCCTCTTCTTCTACTGGAAAAAAAATCCTTCTGAAAATAAGGAACTGCAGCAATCCCAATAATAAACCTTTTAGTACAGAGCTTGTGCAGCCCTTTTCGGGAACGAATGTCCAATTCGTTCCAGCAGGCAGTGGGCTAAGTAATAGATCCACCTCCTTTAAACAAGTTGGATGATCTATCCAAACCAATTTCAGCTGATCCCAACCCCCAAATTCCCATAAAAAAACAGAAGACTCTGCGGGAAAGGCACAGTGCCAAAGCAAATAGCAATGGAGTTGGCAAAGAGGTGATCTATCTCTACCTGGGCTACTTGCCAAGGTAGGAGGATTTATAGCCACAAGGCATTATTAAAATCAATGGAACGAACTGTACATGAGAGGAACGTTTTGGTTGTGGAAGCATGCGACTCTTGGAATTCTGGAGGGAGCTAGGCAAGAATCAATATTGGCTATACTTGGCAGTACCAATCACCCAGTTTTGTGATGGAAGAGTGAAACTAATGACATCTGCTGCTTTTTAAATTACCTGCCCCCATTAATAAGGTGATCTGATATTTTAACATCTATGTAGTCTGTGGTGTTTGTTTGGCTTCTCTTAAAAAATCTGCAATGGCAACAGACATCTAGCAGAGCTGGATTTAGGCAAGGAGTTGTATGTTTCAATGTAGCTACAAGTTTTATATTTCCATGTTGCAGAAGTGATGAAACTATGTTCACAGAAGAGGTCCAGTGTAATAGCTTTCATCTTGTTGCAAAACCTGATGTTTATGAAGGGCACAACATAAATAGAAAAAGCAAATGGATGACATAGGAACCAAAAAGGAGACAAGTGAAGATGATACCTCAGCGGCCTTCTAGAGCAGGGGTCCCCAAATTTTTTGAGCTGGGGGCCAGTTTGCTGTCCCCCAGCTCATTGGAGGGCTGAAGTAAAAAAAAATGGTGCCCGGAGTCATGTGCACACGCGCATGATGCCGGGCACCATTTTGGAACAAAAATGGTGGCCACAGTCACACGCGCATACGCACGATGCCAGGCACCATTTTGCAACTAAAAATGGCAGCCGCAGTCACGTGCGCATGCATGAAAGGCGGCAGCAAAGGCAGGACCGGCCACGTGCTGGTCGAAAGGCCTCGACAGGCCAGGTTCAGCCCGCAGACCATAGTTTGGCAACCCCTTTTCTAGAGCAATCCCCTTCCTGACATAAAAGAGGATGGACTGGCATTGTTGTTGTTGCTGCTGCTATTTGCTGTCAAGTCAACTTCAGCATGATGACCCTGTGAATGAGAAACCTGGTCATCATCTGCCATGAACAGATCATACAAACTCAGGGCTATGGCATCTTTGATTGAATCAATTTGCCTGTAGTATGGCCTCCTTCTTTTTCTACTGCCTCCTGTTGTTGTTGTTGTTGTTGTTGTTGTGTTCCTTCAAGTCGTTTCCAACTTATGGTGATCCTAAGGTGAACCTATCATGGGCAAGATTTGTTCAGAAGAGGGTTGCCATTGCTTTCCCCTGAGGCTGAGAGTGTGTGACTTGTCCAAGGTCACCCAGTGGGTTTCATAGTCAAGCTAGGATTCAAGTTCTGCTGCAGTCCAATACTCAAACCATAACACCATGTGGACTTTACCAATATTATCATCTTTTCCAGTGAGTCATGTCATCACCCGATATGCCCAAAGTATGATAACCTCAGCTTGGTTGTTTTGGCTACTAGGGAATGTTCACTCTTGATTTGCTTTTAAATCTATTGATTTGTCTTCTTGGCATGATATGATGTCCACAGAACTCTCATCCAACACCACATTTCATGGCCCTTCAAATGATTCTGCAAATGTTGATAACAACCCAAAATTATTCATTGTAGCAGACAATTAATAGCAGATGGCATTCCCCAGATGTTCCCCAGTCAGCAAAGATGATGGGAGTTGTAGTCTGACACATCTGGTGGCTACCAACTTGTGGAAAGCTGCATGATAAGGTGCAGATAGTACTGTGGAAAAACATGCTTTGGATTTTCATTTGACATTGTACTTTTCCTTTAGAAATAAAATTCTGGTCAATTGTGATTTAGAGGCAGCTGAAATATCAGAGGACTGACATGGTTTGTAAGCATGTAGGACATCAGGAGAGACGGTGGCTGCAGCTACACTGCAGAATTAATGCAGTTTGACAATGCTTTAACTGCCATGGCTCAATGCTATGGAGTTCTGGTATTTATAGTTTAGTGAGCTATTTAGCTTTCTCCATCAGACAGCTCTGGTGCCACATCAATCTACAAATACCAAGATTTCATAGGATGGAGCCATGGACTGAATATAAAACTATTTCTTCTGGCAGGCCTGTCCAGATGATTTTTAAAATTATAAATTTTCAATGATGCATTTTAAATGTAGATTGTTTTAAGAATTTATTGCACAGATAATAAAACCGGGTTACCTGAGCCCACTTAAATTTTAAAACAGGCAGCATCCTGATGTTATCAGAAGGATTTAGCTGCTGTATCCTCTGCCCAGGCCCAGCCTGGGTCTGTCCCCGCTCCCAGGGCTGCTCCGGTGGCCATTTCCTTAAGCCGGAAAACTCCCAGCTTTGAAAAGAGGCGCTCTGAGTGCCCCTGAGAGTGGAGATGGACCTGGGTGGCAATTTTGGTGGATAAATCCTTCTGATAACATCAGAATGCCACACATTTTAAATTTTAAGCTGGCTCAGGTAAGCTGGTTTTATTATCTGTGTGATAAGCTCCTTAATGTGTACATGTCTAGTTTGATTTTTTAAATGGATGTGTGTTTTAACTGATGTTGTGGTACATTTGTTGGTCTGTTGTTGTTCCCTGCCTTGATCCATGGGGAGTGGCAAGTAAGAAATCGTAATAATTCTGCAGTGTGGCAGCAGCCTGAAACATCTCTCCTTCCTCACTCCCCAAATCCATCTTTGCTAATGCAGCTTCTTCCTCCAACACAGCTATTTATTGACCAGGAGAAAGTAGAGAAGAGCAGCAGTGGAATAGTGTTCTGCTCATTTTCCTGATCTCTTATGGATCTTTCAGGGATCTTTCAGAGAATGATGCTGTGCATCCTGCTAAAGGAACAGGGAGGGAAGCATCTCTGCTGCTTTCCCCCTGCTTTTCACTGGCCAGCAAACAGCCAAAGGGGTGAGCTGCATCAGTTTAAGGAATGTAAGGGAGAAGTGCCCAAGTTCCTCCTGGAAGAACTTTATAGTAAGCCTTCCTAAGGGAAGATCTGCTATATATTAAAGCATCAGGTGCCCTGTCCTGAATTCAACCTGGTAAATCTAGGATGGCTTCCCATGCATTTTGAAGAACTCCAAAACTGTTGATAATCTTGATCCTTGAACTGTCATTTGAAGAGGGAGTGTTGCTTCATGGTTCTGTGAGACCTTTCCTTCTTTATGTAGAGGGGAACAGCTGGAAAACATATATCAGCTTAAGCATGTATTAATTCAGTGATCTCATTTTCCTTGGTCTAGCTCTTTCAGACTCTTTTCTCCTCTGCTTAGTGGGAGGTTAGCGTGACTGGCATTCCACTTACAAGGGGGAGCTAATTCTATCCTCTCCTTCTGACTGTAAATCCTTTAATTTGGGGACCCAACCCATTTTGTCGCCAAAATAGTCGCAGCAGGCAAAGGGGCTAAGCTGCAGGGGTTTGGTTCCAAAATGTGCTTGTGAGTGAATATAAATGAAATTTGTTTTGGCCAAGGGCAAAATTTTGCCAGCCAGTCTCCAGCCAAGCCACTAATCCATGCAGGCTTGGCCTTAAATAAACCAGACACTAAACCTCTTTCTCCCCAGCGGCTCAAAGATCTTGGCCATTAAAACAATTGTTTTAATGGAACTGTAAGAAGCATTCTGACCTGTCTCCTCTGGCCACTGTTGCCACACTTCCCAATATTCCATGAGGGTTATATGAGGAAATATGTGACATTGGTACATAATATGATCCTTGCTATTTCTTTGTCAAGATGCTCAATCCATTATTAATGTTTGCCTTTCTATCCACAACACACAGCTTCTTTTCCAGTGAAAACTCATTATGTTATTTTGTTCCTATAGTAAGAAAAAGAGGAAGAGATCATTACAGGTTGATTGACTCAATCAAGGAAGTCATGGCCCTGAGTCTGAAAGACCTGAGGAGAGCTGTCCATAACAGGATGTCTCATTCATTAATGGCACATAACAAGACCAACAGTTTTATGTCCTATTGTTCAAGCATATAGGTCATATATTGAAAAGATGGATGGTGCAATCCTAATCATATTTACTCAAGTTCATTGAGCTCAAAAGACTTCTCTAGAAGCATGTTTTAGGAATGCAGGCAAATTAGAACCATGCTGTTGTTGTTGTGTGCCTTCATGTTGTTTCCAATATATAGCGGCCCTAAGGCAACCCTATCATGGGATTTTCTTGGCAAGTTTCTTCAGAGGAAGTTTGTTATTGATGTTCTCTGAGACTGAGATAATGTGACTTGTCTAAGGTCACCAAGTGGGGTTCCCTGGCCCATCAGGGAGTCAAACCCTGGTCAGTGGTAGATAGTATCTTTCATGTTAGTGCAGTCATGAATCTGCTCTGGGTTTTTTAAACTGACCTTTACAGAGCCAGGACTGAACCTACAAGACCCCTTTGTATACTGTTTGGGGAGGGCAGCATTCAGGTTTTAGACAGGTTTGTTACCATTTATCCCTTTCTCAATGCTGAACTAGAGTTCAAAGTATCAAAAGGAGAACCAAGGAAGCACGAGGCATCCTCTATTAAACAGTCCAGAGTCAGAAAGCTTTAAATTAGAGCAGAGTCCTGAGAGTCAAAGTAACAAGGTCCTTGAAACAGTCCAATGATCATAAATCAGTACTTTCAGAAGCCATCATCAAGTGGTGAATTGGACTGAATCCAGCTGTTTCACAGAGACAAGTTTCCTGCTTTTGAAGGCAGCCAGTTCAGCTGGCTCAGTAGATAGCTCAGAAGATGGCTGTGTTCTCTGGGAATGGTCTGAACCAAATGCTAGAGCCTCCACCTTTGCCTGGGTCTGGGGGAGCTCTCCTCCAGCTCCTCTTTCTGCTGCTGAACTAAAGAAGGACCCAGCTGGCTATCAGACATCTGCTCCAACTCCCCTGGAATGTCTCCTTCATCTTCCAAGGACAAAAAACTCAGGGGGTGGGTGGGAATATCACTTAATCTAAAATCCAGGGTGGATGTGCTATTGGACTGACTTGAAACCCACCAGCTGTCACTGACAATAGTCTTAACAAACAAGTAGAGAAGAATCCCAATTTCAAATTCCAAGCTACTTCCAAATCCAGTGATTCAACAAGTCTTGTACACAATCAAGAATACTTCTTATAGATTGCCCACTTTGACATCCCTCTGATTTTAGAAAGCTATCTGGGACATGAATAAATAGGACCTGCAAAATTGTGAAGTGTAGTGTGCTACTGCTTAGGATTCCTGGCAATCCATTCTCTTACCTCATCTCAACCTGCAGTTTACATTTCTCCACACCTCACACATCAGCATATCATGGCCACTCAGCATACCCATTTTGAACTGCATGTGCTGCTTTCCAGAGACCCTTTCCTAATGATTTTAGTAGTATTTTCAACCTTGAGATTTTCACCAATCTATTGATACCTTCCTATTGTACATCAGTGGTGTAGTCATGCCTCTATAAGTGATTGAGCTCATAGTCTGAATGGAAGAAATAGAGAAAATTGGTTTCATTAAATATATATCTCTATTTCTCCAGTTTCCCAAATGATCATTTTGACTTATATGAGTCATGTCTCATAAATTGAAAAAAAATAACAAATTCTATTTAAGTTTGATTGTTTGGGGGTATGTGAAATGCAATTTAGAGCTTGGAAATGTTACTTTTGTGGACGACAACCAACAGTATCCTAGAGAAGCCATGTAGGTTGGGAATGGTGAATTCTAGGGGTTATAATCCAGAAACATAACTTTGATGACCTCTGGAAAGGTTTTATAGTTCTTCTTTATCTCTAGAGCCACTATGTAAACCAAGGTAAGCTAAAATCTTGCATTGATATTATGACCGTTCTTTCTTGGTGGAAATCTGGGACCATCAAGGCATTCACAAGTTTTGAATGAAATAGTCAATCCACCTTTGGAGGGCCAGATTGTGAATCCTTTTTTGGAAGAAGATCTACTTCTTCCACCTGAAAGAACATCTTGAAACTCAGCTATGGTCTAAGCCCTAATGTGCCTCTATAGAATGAATAAACCCATAAATAACAAAAGAACACCAGAGGAATCCAAAGGCATAGGTTGGATATGGACCTGTGGAAAAATCACCTTCATTGGTTGCCCTGCCCTTCACCCTACCAGTTCTAATGGGCACCGGTTGCAACTAATGAGCAGATACAATACAAATACATAAAAATTCAGTTTCCTAGGGAACCCTTTCCACAAGTGCCCTGCTCATTGCAACCCCCTGAATTGATCCTAGTGTTTCATGATTACTTGAAAATAGGGATGAGCAAATGTCAGAGGTAGGGAGCTGTGTTGTCCTCCCTGGAGCCTTTAGGTCTAGGACCACACTCCCTGACACACTTCTGAAAAATGGTAAGTATTAACCCCAAGTGTATGCCCAGACCTTCCAGTCGGCTTTGGAGACAATTTTGCCATGCATTTGGTCCTCAATATTTCATTTTAGGCCCAGGAAATATACTTTTTCCAACAGAAAGTGACTTAGCTGTCCAAAGATTTGGGGTTTCCTTGTATCTTCATACATCCCTATCATACATTCCTAGCACAGACCCTTCCTGGATTAGGTTTCTTGATCACATTAGTGTTGATGTTATGCAACCAAACATCTGGCATGTATAGATAGAAATGGATATAGGAGATTCAGTGTAGTGTAGTGGTTTGAGTGTTGCGACATCAGGATTTGTATTCCTACTTGATCATGAAAATCCACTGGGTGATTTGGGGAAATCACATTCTCTCAGCCTCAGAGGAAGACAAAGGCCAACCCACTCTGAACAAATCTTGTCAAGAAAGCCCCATTTCCCTTAGGGTTGCTCTTCCTAATCTCCATATATATAAAGAGAAACAGAGAGAAAGAAATACATATATATATTCATGGGTAGTCGTGTTGGTCATACAGCAAAATAAAACAAAACATAAAATCCACAAAAGACTTGATACCTTTATTGGCCAACAAAAATGTACTAAACACATCATGCATTTTGAAGCTCCACTGGCTTCTTCATAAGAGAGAAAGAGAAATATGTAGAAGGCTTTAGACATGGCTTCACTTTGGTTCAGATAGGCCATGGCATAAGCATTAAAGAAGCAAATGTTGCAAGAACAAAGGAAGTTGCCCATTCAACACACCATGGTACATTCTTAGTGTTGGTTTCTCAAGAAAAGAGAACTAGGTATAGTCTGAGCTTAAGAAAGAATTTGTTACTAACTTGTTTAATGTTCAGTAATAAAACACTTAGGAGATCACTGCACTGACAAAATACCCAACTACTCCCCAACAGGATACAGTCAGGTTATGGGTTACTGGAGGATTCTGTCATACTTAATTTGCCGCCAAAGTCACCGGGTGATTGCAACTTGGCTACATCCTGGGTTCCATGATGGCTTGGAAAAATTGGCCTCTGAAGCACACATAGGATCTGGGATGCAGCCAGGTTGCTGTCACCTGATGGCATTGGTTGCAAATTAAGTATGATAGAACCCATTCACAACCCAACTATATCCTGTTGGGAAGCAGTTGGTTTTTCTGTCAGTGCAATAATGTCCTTAGTGACCAGTGTCCAAGGTTTAGCTGAGTGGTAAGTTATCCTGACATATATACAATGTACATGTAACTTTTAGAAAAACCGTATTAGAATGTGCAAGTCAAGAACTCAGGGTTCTCATTCTGCTTTGCAAACAATATGGACCTTATCGCACACTTAAATAAACTGGTTTACCTAATCTGGCTTAAAAATAAATGTGGGTTGTGTCCAGATCCTATTGCAAGGGTTTTACTGCCGAAATTGCCACCCGGAACCAACCTGGGGCCATCCCCACCCCTAGAGCCTCTCAGCATGGCTCTTTCCAAATCTGGAAGTTTTCCAGCTTGAGAAAATGGCTGCTAGAGCAGCTCCAGGAGTGGGGATGGCCCCAGGATGGTCCTGGGCAGTGATTTTGGCAACAAAACCCTTGTGATAAGGTCTGGACACCACCCACATTTATTTTTAAGCTAGATCAGGAAAACCAGTTTATTTAAGTGTGTAATAATCTTCTATGTCAGGGTGGTACAACAACATCCAAAATTGTAAGCCAGTGGGCCAAACAAAATGAACAGAATACATGTTGCAAGCTTTTGAAGCTCCACTGGCTTCTTCATCAGGCAAAGGTGTTAAAGTCATACAGGAGATAGAAAATTATGATGATGTTAGAGCCACAGGCCTGCAATTTGTGGAATTGTTGTTGTTTTTAGTTAAGATGTTATGGAGGGATATCCATGCAGGCAAGCCACTCCTCCTTCTGGCCAGGTGGGTTCTGGAAGACAAAGGGTTGTAAAGGAAATAAAATTTAAATTCTATTAGCAACTCAAAGTAATACTTCCTTTTGAGATCCAGGTTGCCTCCATCCTTTGTGAGCCTACCAACCCCCTTTTATAGGCAGAAACATTGCATTTCTCAAGAAGCCTTCATACTGTTGTATTATTAATAATAATAATAATAAATTTTATTTTTAT
>CM034701.1:15967194-15978635 GCA_020142125.1 Phrynosoma platyrhinos
AAGGATGGGGAGGCACTGGGGTACAGAGCACACACTACCCTTGGAAGCCTTATCCCCAGAAGCCCCATTCCCCACACTGGGTGACACCTGGTGCAGGAATACCACTGCTTCTGCCTCCATACTCGGAGCTTGGATTATGGTTATATCAATAGGGTTTTCCAGAGGTCTTATTCAGTCAGATTTTCATTTCCTGTGTAAAATGTGGTGTAATTAGCTGACTCAAAATGTCCAATTCCTATCAATTTGTTCACCAATGTTTATACATTCCATTTCTTATTTTACTATGGAGTTTATCACACAGGGGAAATCCCATGTGGAAATGGGGGTTTAAAGTAGAAAAACAAACAAACGCAAAAGCGGATGTTTTTTCGGACGACATCGCTGTTAAACTGGGGTTAAAATGGGGTTAATCCGAACGGAAACCCTTCATTGACTGCTTCTTTTTACTTTCAGGTTTTTCCGAAAGTAAAAAGAAGCAGTTTCTGTTCAGATTAACCCCATTTTAATATCGTTTTCACTTTTCACACTGGGGAATCCCGTTAATAAATTGTTTCCGCTTTTGCAGTTTTTTTTTCTACTTTAAAGCAGGTTTTCTGCACAGGATTCCCCGTATGATAAACTCCTATGTCTAGCTTCCCTTGATTCATGCTTCTCACATTCCATGTTCATATAATATGAGTTGTGCAGCTTTGGACTTTCCTTTTATGTTTTTTTTTCCCTCCTTCCCTTCTGAAATACTGTGTATCTTGAGCATGTCAACAGCTGAAGAATGTCCTTTTGGTTTGAGTCCATTTGCATCATTAGCCACAGTGCTACTTGTAGTTGTCCGTTGCTGTGTCCCAGTAGTGCATTGTATGCCATCCAACCTGAGAGTTTTGTCTTCTGGCACAATTTCTGGTTTTATTTTGGATTGTTTCAGCACAGGGTTTTCATAGTAAAAGACACTGAATAGGGGTTTACTGTGCTTCCTTCTGAACCAAAATAACAAGTGTTAGCTATGGTGCCAGAGCAGTTGGCTCTGAGGAATCCTCAACCAGTGTTAGCCCCCACTACGAATGCTGCCTAGTATCTGTTTGGCATATTTAGTCTGACTCCTCATCACAAGCTTGCTGACATGGAAGACCCCATCAGAAGCACTGCTGTTGTCGCATAGCCTCTTGCTTCACAGGAGCATGCAGTCCCACCACCATAGTGGTGGGATGATATATGACAGCACCAGTTTATTCAGTTGGTTTCTAACTAGAAATCAAGCTTGATTCACAAGTATTAGAATATGCCTTCAAGTCACCTGTTGATTTATGACAACTTAATGAATTTTGGGTTTTCTTAGGCAAGGAATACTTAGAAGTGTTTTGTCATTGTTTTCTCCTGAATATAGCCTACACCTGCTGGTATCTATGATTTTAGTTGTCATTATTATGATTTGGATGATGGTTTGGTTGCTATCCTAATCTCTGCATTGCTGATAACATTTTGATAGGACTCACCTTAGGTTTCAGCATAAAGAGTACCGATGGATTGCCTTATTATCGGAAATATACTCCAGCCTCCATTCCTCCTGGCATATGGAGTAGTTTGAGATTATTGCTTACATTTTTGGGAGGGTGGAGAATATGTGTGTAGTCAGTTAGAAGAAGCTTTATATATTGATTACCAACATTTGTGGCCAAAGGCTGAGAGGGAGGACACCAGATCCTTCCTGCCCTTGTTGGAGACCATTGCAACCAGAGGGCCAACAGGGAGGTCTCCAGATCCTTGCCACTCTTGCCTCTGCTGGAGACCATCACTGGATGATAGGTAGACACAACATTTCAGCAGGTATTGCTTGCTACCTGGTAGTATAACAAGCAATACCTGCTGAAAATCCCTCTTCTACACAATTATTAATGGTACAGGAGACCTCTCCAGTTTTCACTCTGTCATCCCTCAAATAAATATAATTATAGCAAAGCAAAAGACTACTTATTTCCTATGCTTTCAGACCTGATAGTAATGCTAATCCATACCATTTGTGACCTTGGCTTTAGCCTGATAAAGGTATTACTGGAGTTCATCACACCGTTAATTAAATTCCCTTTCCTGATTCAGTTTAAATTTTAAATCAGTCTGCATCTGAAGCCTATCACAAGGATTTAGCAGCCAAAATCACTGCCTGGGTACATCCTGAGTCCATCCCCGCTCCCAGGGCCACTCTGGCAGCCATTTTCTCAAGCCAGAAAACTCCCAGTTTCAGAAAAAAAAGCCATGCTGCGAGCCCCTGGGAGTGGGGATGGACCCAGAATGGACCCAAGTGGTGATTTCAGTGGCTAAATCCTTGTGATATGCTCTGAATGCAGCCTGATTTAAAATTTAAGCTGGATCAGATAAGGTGATTTAATTAATTGTGTGATAAGCTTCACCCTAATATGGATTTTGAATCTCCAGAATTATTCCTCTTAAGCGTGTCCTCATGTTTTTTTAATGGTTCTTGTCAATGACAAATGAAGTGTGCAGTGCGCATATTCACACAAGCCCTAAGATGTACTTCTATCCCCATTTTTGCTTCTCCCAAGGTGTTAAGAAAAGTAATTTACACATGCCCTGTCCTCTTTGCCAACCAAACTGCAGACAGTGACAGTGACAGTTCCTTGCGTCATTCACATTATTAGTTCAGGCTTGGTGAATCATATCATGATTTAGTGACCTTCCCAGATGCTGAGAAGCCTATATCTCTTTACTTTCCTCTACTGTAAGAAAAATAAAATGATTAAAAAAATTGGAGGTGGTCTTTTATCATCTCAGTATGTCACATTGTTATATGATGCTGTGCAGTGGCGTGCCACATCATGCTAAAGAGAATGTACTCTCCCTCATCATTTTGGTTTCCCCATTGAATATAGGCTTCTGTGTTTCAGTCACAAACTAGATGGGATGTAGAGTTCTCACATCTCAAGGACTGACCTTTTTTTCTGGTCTTTGGAGCAAGGAGGGAGAATCTTATGTGCACTATCTTGAAAGGTGTGTATGTGTGTGTACATATATTTCCCTCATTTGTTAGTCATGTTTTTTTTTTAATTGGAATGGCATACTCTGTGCAATGGTGGTTTAGGGAGGGAAAGAAATGAGGGTGTGCTTTTCTGGAGTGCACCAGGCTTTTCCTCCCACCCCTCCAAAGCTGAAAGCAGCCAGATCTTCATGGTCTGACTCATGTTCCCCCAGTCCCCTTTCCTTGGGTGAGGAGGAGCAGCAGAAGCTCCTCAGCTACAAAGGTACTGGTTTTGACAGGTTTGGAGATGTATCACAAGAGCAAAAACATAGCCCCTGTGCTCCATCCAAAAAGAGATTTGGACACGTAAGCTGCAATTATGGAGACAGAAGGCACTAACAGGATGCTGGCTATGTGTAAATGAATGCAAGGAACTTGTGTGTGGTGGTGGGGAGTAGAATTGTTGTCACAGGTACTGTCCTCAACCTAGACTCAGTCAATGGATGATGTAAAACAGAGTCATAATGTATGTAAACAGGTCTCAGTCCAACATCTCCTCAGTGGAGTTACACTATACTGTGCCATATACTCCCTTTTTACCAGGAATGTAACTACAGGATGCAGGAGGTGTAGACCACAATAGGTGACACTATAGAGAGCGACCTAGTGCACTGGTGCAAAGGGTATGCATTCCAGTGTGAGGTGTACTAATGCACCTGTCCACAGGTAGCTCGGACTCCCAGAGAGTGAAGGCCCTGAAGATGACAAAGGAGTTGTCTGGAATGCTGTTAGCACACCACAGCAAACTCCTGGATGCCTCTCCCATCACCAAATGGTGCATGGATCTCTTTGAGAGTTGTGAACAAGGTGGATAAACCAAAATGGCTTGGAACACAAAGTCCCTTTGGGTGTTCCAGTCCACCTCCCCATTGGCAACAAAGAAGGCCAGCCTCTCTTCATCAGTGGCCAAATTGACTATTCATGGCAGACTATTGGCTTTGCAGATCTAATCTACAGAAGAGGTCAAGCATCCAAGCTTTCTACAACAAGGGCTCCAGAAGTTTGCCTAAGAATTCCATCTTGCCTCCCTGTGGTTGCACAGTTGAACCTTCTACCTACTACCATTTCAGAATCCTGGGGGAACACCAAAAGAGTAAATGTGCCTGTGCATATCTCCTCATGGGATTGATCCCAGGCAACCTCCTCTACAGAGGTCTTGAGCATGCTATCTCCTGGACACCTTTCCCTTCACCTAATGGTGCATCAGCCCCCTTCAGGTCATGCAAATATGTTGGGTAGACTGGAATGACCAGGGACACAGACAGCCCCTTTGCGTGCCCCCATCCACCAGCCACTGGCTGCAAGGAAGCCAGCCTGTCTCTTCCACAGTGGCTTGATCTAATCCTGAGGAACCATTGGCTTGGCTAGGATGTGTGCCACGCATCCTGGGGGTGACAGCATGAATTATTCACTGGGATGTCACCAATCCTAGTGATGTCACTGCTCCCAACTTACTATAAGGCCCTTGAAGCTGTCCTACATGACTGTTCTGTGCTTTGAAGGCAGCAGGCAGATTGGGGAAGTGTTTGGCTACTCTCCCATAGCTGATGCACAATAATTTGAGAAGCACGAGACTGCAGGAAGACACCTTGCTCCCCCATGGATCTCAGCACTGATGTGATAATTTGATGCCTGGCCATGAGGAAGTAGCCAGATCCTGCCTTCTCTTTGTGAAGCATGGAATAGCTTCAGGGTTTTATTATAAATCCATGTGTTTGTGCATGCACACATGTGCACATGCATGTGCACGTGCACGCTTTGGGTAATGTGGAGGGAAGAAGAAAATACCAACCCCCACTGCACCCAAAAAAGGACATTCACATATGTAAGGGACACTTACACATGCATATATCCCTAAGAGAATTCAAGTCACTATTATCATGTATGCAAACTATATGCATAGGTGTGTTCACATAATAAGGTTTACAACCAATATTTGGAAAAGTTACGGGGGGGGGGGCTACAATGCCTAAATTTCTCTAGTAAATATAGCCAGTAGGCAATGCTGACTTTGAATTCTGGGATTTGTAGTTCCCTAAAGTAAATTTTCAAAGCTATGGTTACAATGCACACAGTGCCTTACATCTGCACAGTCCGTACACGCTTAGGACTTTCTTCACACAGTCCACTGAGCCTACAAAGATTGAAGGTACAGTCCACTGTCACTTCTCTTTCTTATCCATGCCACCCCATAATTTACTATGCCTGAATGGGTTTACTGTTGCATAGCCCATTGCCAGTTCTGTGAGCTCTGAAGCTTTTCCTTAAAGAGCAAGCCAACTCTTTCTCCATTATCTTCTCTTACTTCATTTGCATTGATTGTTTTAATGGCATCAAGTCCTGTGACTCAACCACAGTTCTATATTCCAGACTGGGATCTCCGATCATAAATCAAAGCTTTCACATCTTTAAAAATATTTAAGTGCAAAAAATTTTAAACTAATCCCTCCCTCCCAATAAGCTCATTAGATAAAGCACTCTTGGCTTTGCATTTACAAAGGAACTGCTACAGATTTAGAGGGCCTGGCACCTGTATTATTACAAATGAATCGGGAAGGATGAGGGGAAAAACTTCATATGAATTGTGATTCTAAAAATGGTAACTTGTGTTGAAAGGCTTCAGGAGCCATTTCATTTCTGTTTCTTCCAAAAGGATAAATCTGATTTAGAATAGGCCACCATAGTGCCAAAATCATGGGGAATGAGGGTAATATTTTGGAGTATATGAGAAGTTCAGTCTACTCAGTGCCAAGCTTTAAAGAGTCAAATGATTTATTAAGTAGAGAGAAGGAATCAGTGTCTTGCATCAAACCAGTGAAATAATTTCTTGCAATCACTTTGAGTGGCACTTTTACATAAAATTAGTCAGCTTTGCTTTCTCTCAGATTTGAATTTTGCAAATTTTGGTACATTTGGTACAACTGAAATGAAAATTTCAGACTTGGGGGTTATCTGTCCATTTTGTTTGCTTCCACCTTCACATTTGGTGAATTTTAATAAAAGACATCTCTCAGTCCAACATGTGCTAGACTTAACAGATAAGGCATTTTTCAGATTTCATCTACCATCATTCTCCCACTCATCTTGGCCACTGGATGGAAGATTCAAGAAGCTTTATTATGAAAATAACTTTCCCATGTCCTGTTTTCTGTTTTCTTTCCACATGTTCAGAGCACCATGCAGAAGGAATTTTGTTTGAGAGAAAGGGGAGAGGGGAAAGATGGAGAACTTATTTAATTATCTATTAGGGAAAGCCACATAACGGTGCATGCATGTGCATGTCCATACTTGTCTGTGAATGTCTATGCATATGTATGTCTCTCTCTGTCTCTCTGGGGGTATGCATCAGTAAGTGTTCACAGGGTGTGTGCATCCTAGGACAAAGCAAGTCTGATGATTTCATTAGCATCAGAAGTCAAATGGTTGTTCTTTTTTTTAAAAAAATCCTTCTTTTGCAATTTCTTGGAATTTATTATCACCCAGACAAGATTGAGTGATTGGCCCCATGCTGTCATTTCAGACACCATTCATCACAAAACCTCTCCCAGAGCCAAACTCATTGAAACAGACACATTTGTAGAGAACTCAGACTAGAGAATAGAAGCCAGCAAAATAGCATTGGATTGCACAGGCCATGGCTGTTCCAAAAAAAGGAAAGAAAAAAACCCAACTTGGAAGCACTCATTTTTTTAAAACAGCCTCATTGTTTAAGGAGCGCCAGATCATATTGCTTGAATCAAACAGATTCAGGAGAGAAAAACAGCTGGAAGATCATATTCCCAAAGGAGTCTGAGAAAGCTATTCCTGCTTGTTTGATTTCCTTCCTTCCTTCCTTCCTTCCTTCCTTCCTTCCTTCCTTCCTTCCTTCCTTCCTTCCTTCCTTCCTTCCTTCCTTCCTTCCTTCCTTCCTTCCTTCCGCATATTGCTTTATCCATCTGCAGTTTCCCTGGCTGCCCACACATCCTGACCTGAAAACAATAATAATGGCCAAAACGCTGTTGGAGACTTACCTCTTTGTAAGGAGCTCATCACATGGGGAAAAATTGGGGGTTTAAACAGGCATTTTTCCAGGAAAGTCATGCAATCGTGGTGAAGATTTTCACACACATTGTGGTTAGAGAGGAGTTATTCCAGGAATAACTAGAGGAAAACCTGTAACAAATCATTCATGGGGAAATACCGTATCTGTGGAGGTTCCCTGGAGGTCCCAGAAGATGATGAGGGATGATGAGGGATCGCTTTAGACATGAAGTGATTACTATAGCCAGGAAGAACAAAGAATACCTGATGGATATTTTTTAGGGAATACAGTTAGGTAAAATATACTTTTATTTCTTTTGACATGCTCTGACAATAACTTATGATATCATTTGTTTTTGTTATTTGTCATCAAGTCAATTTCAATTCATGGTGACCCTATTAATGAGTGACTTCCAAGGGCTTTGGTCCTCAGTTCAGGTCTTGCAAACTCATGGCTGTGGCTTTTTTGTTTGAATCAACCCCCCTGTAACATGATCTTCCTCTTTTCCTACTTTGCAAAGTATTATTATCTTTTTTTTTAAGTGAGTCACATCATTTCATGGTAAGTCCACAGTGTAACAGCCTCAGTAGAGTCATCTAGTGAGAGTGCAAGTCCGATTTGCTATATGACCTATGTATATGTCCAAGAGCAGCTGCAAAAATGATCTTTCAGAGGGAGTATAATGCCATCTATAACAGTTTGTAACCCTAGGTTGGGGTAATCACAACCCTAAATTATGACCAACAGAACTTTCCTCTTGTCTGGATTGAGCCTCAAGTTATTCACCTTCATCTAATCCTTCACTGCATCTAGGAAATGATTTAGGAACATCCACAGCTTCATCAGTTTCAGTTGTAAAAAAGACATAGAGACAGGTACCAGCCTGGTGTTTTAAGATACTGGCTGGTCTCCTGTCCAGTCATTATGAGATCATAAACTGGACTTATGATCTTGTAACTTTTGAGGATTCATGATCTTATAACTTTTGAGGATTCATGTTTATCTTTGTTAATGACCAAATTTGACCCCTCCCCCCAAAAGCCTACCTTTTCAACCATAACCAAAGGGCTTCCAAGATAAGTATTCTCTCATTCATGAGTTGCCTTGAAACAAGTAGTTATGGTAAGTCCCAAGGGGGTCTCTCCAGTTGCCTGTTGTCAATGTGCTCCATGACTGGGAGAGCACTGCAGACATCATTTCCCAATGTCTTGAGTTGCAGTGCTTCAGAAACCCTTTGGTTGGGAGACTGCATGACAGAAAAGCTAGGTTTTGGGGGGATGGGGTGGGGATGGCATCATCTGATATAATTATAATGACAGACCCAGTGACATCACTAGGGTTGGTGTCACCTAATGCTCTGACTCATTGATGTCACCCCCATTGACCTCCCCCTTCCATACCACACCCATACAGAATCCTTAGTAATGTTTTTTTTCCCCCTACTAATTTACTCATAAATTGTAATTCCTATATATATCCCTGTATGTAATGGTAATAGTTGTGACATAGAATAATTTGCAAAATTAAAATTATATATTTAAATTATAGTATCATACACACAGAATAAATTTGTTTGCATATATACATATATACATTTGGTAAAATGTGATATTATAAAGATTTTTTAAAATTAAAAATATACTTTTTTTAAAAAAAATAAATTTTGAAATTTTATTTTTTAAAAAACCCTAGGGCCTCTTCTTTTTCTTCCACTGAGCCTCACCCCACTCACCTCATCTTTTAAGCATTTTAAAGAGATAGAGGAGAATGTTTCAGCCTGTTTCTGCCCAAATACAGATGTCTGAGTAACAGGGGTGTCATCCCCCCCCCACAAGGTGTCACCTGGTAAGGTCTGCACCCCCTTAGTGATGCCACTGGGCAGACCTCTGTTATTGTAGTTACATCTGAGGATGTGGAATTTCAGCTGTTTTCTCAAATGGTCCCAATATTGGGGGGGGGGGGGTGTCCCTATACTTGTTCCAAGACTGGAATAGTTTTGCCTCCTCTCCATTCCTGGGGCACATTGGGAAGAAGAAAGGTATTTTTGATATGAGGGTTAAAAGGACTTCTCCAGTGTGTCCCAGCATACTCCTGTTTTGCCATTACTGCTATTGAATAACCAAAGTTCAAAACCATAGAGAAACTTGCTAAGGTGGACAGCTTCCCTTTGGACCTTGCAACAGCATTACAGGGGACATATGATTGCTGTCTTATCACCCATCCATCAATAAATTAATTAAAATTTAAGTGCACCTTTACACTAGAAAGCTCTCCTCCCCTTGTCAAATCCCCTTATTGGAAAATGATAAATCAGCGTGCATCACCGTATCTAGTGGTAATTTTTATTTTTTATTCTTTTGTAACTTAATGTTTCAGCTTCCTTAGTATAGAGATGTAACTCAGTAAAAGGATGTAAAGTTTAAAGTGCAGCTTTCCTAAAAAAAAGTTCAATGTCCATTTTAATTTTGAGGCTCACCCATCCATAATGCCCACCTTTATTGTCTGATAAATATGAACTGCACAGAACAATGAGGTACTACAGTGATTTTCAGTGTTAAACAATCAGGTAAGGGTCAAGAAGCATGAAATATCAATTTTGGCTTAAATCCAGTTGTGGATCCTGATTAGAGTAGGCCCATTGTATCAGTGGGATTTTCTGTGAAGGTTGAGTTGTGATTAGCACTTAATTCAATGGGTCAGTTCTGGTGGAAGATAGCAATTGGATATATGCCTCTGTGTCAAGGATAATCTAATCAGAAAACTATTTAAGAAGAAAATTTTTAAAGCAGTCTCTGAATATTATGTTACATTTGCAATCAATAATATTTACACTTATTAAATATCTGGTCCATCTGCTTCCTTAGCTGCATAGCCAGAACTAGTAAGCTAAAAAAATAATTAATTTGTTCTACTATGACATTGTTCCAATCTGAAGAAATTTAGAACCAAGAGGTGACATTTTGATATATATCAAAATTATATAAACTATTCCCTTTCTTGTTCTTTTTTTTTTTTTTTTTTTTTTTGAAAAGCCTGACATTTTGGAATCTGGCAACATTAATTTCCAATGCTGAATGCCAGCATTTTTCCACATGCAAAGTTGGTAATGCCAAAATAAAATTTCAAAACATTAAAAGCATTAGCATCATTTGGCAGAAGTAACCTTTCATGGGTGGTATGACCCTCAACCCTACCACTCTGAATAAAATTGATATTAATAAAAGAGAAGGTGCACAATGCCAGTATGAACTGGTGCTTGCTGCACTTGCCCATAATACTAGAACTTAAGAGTCATTAATTTGATTGATTATCTGTAGACTCAGGAAAACTGAACTAAAAAGTGCATGGGAAATACATTTATGGAATTTGTTGCCAAAGATATGTTGTTGACCCCTATCTTGGATAGCTCTGATGAGAAATTAGATATTGTTTACCTGGATTTTCAAGTGGTTTTAGATAAAGCACCTTCTCAAAGATTCTTGAGCAAACCTAGCAGTCCTAGGATAAGAGGAGAGATTCTCATATGGACTGGTAACTATAAGAAGGAGAGAGCAAGGCATAAATCTATTTGTTAGTCTCAACTAGAGAAGATCCACTGAATCAATGGAACTTACCTATGTGCTGACTTGCCAAATTCCCACTAATTCAGTAAGCCTCCTCTAGTTGGAACTAATGCTTGGATTGAGGTCTAGGAACAAACAAGGGATGTTACCTATCTACATCATGAGCAATTTTTTAAATCTTATTCACCAATGATCCAGTGTTCAGTGCATACTAAGGTCTCCATTAGGGTTGCCAGGTTTCAAAGTCTGGTCCCAATTCTCCAATCCTCAGGGTGAGAGGAAGGAATCTCAGGGCAAGAGTGCTCATCTACACTGGCCAGAATATTCTGGGCTGCTCCTGGGGGAATTCTGGCCCTAAAGCTGCCACTCATTTCTCCCATTACTTCTGCACCCCAGAGCAACACCAAGTAGATGTCTGCACATATGTCCTGCTGCTCTGCCCAGCATCACCACTGCCGGTGTAAGTTGATCCCTCCGAACTGAGAAATGAGGCACCCAGAGGTGATCACAATGCTGGGTACCTTGTTGTGACCTCAGAGGGAGCAACTTGTGCTAGTGGTGGCAGCACATGGCACAGAGGGACACATGTGTAGATAGCTGCCAGCACCACTGTGGAGTAATGCTGGATTTTCAAAATCTGGAGCAAAAGGTGAGGGTTTTTCCCGCCACTGGTTTAGCCTTCCCTTGTAAAGACCTCATATTATGTAAGTTCATATAATACAGTTTCATTTACATGCACTGGGAAAAATGTGCTCTCTAGGCATTTTCTAGGTTTTCCAGTGTGAGTTTAGAATCATAGAATCATAGAATCATAGAATCATAGAATCATAGA
>CM034701.1:15978735-15998978 GCA_020142125.1 Phrynosoma platyrhinos
TTCTTTTTCCTTTTGCTGCTGACATACCCCCAAAAGCCCTTTTTTATTTTTCTTAATCTCCCTAGCAAGCCTGATTTCATTCTGCACTTTAGCTTTTCTGACTTTACCCCTACACATGCTAGCTATTTGTTTGAATTCTTCTTTGGTGATTTCCCCATTTTTCCATTTCTTATACATGTTCCGTTTAAAACATAGTTCAGTTGCAAGTTCCTTAGTCATCCATCCTGGTTTCTTGAGACACCTCCCATTTTTCCTCCTCGTTGGAACGGTTTGAAACTGTGCCTTCAGTATCGTATCTCCCTTTTGAGAAACTCCCATCCGTCTTGAACTCCCTTCTCTTTTAGTATTCCTGTCCATGGGATCACCCCCAGTATTTCTCTAAGTTTAGTAAAATCAGCTTTCCTAAAGTCTAGAATGCGTGTCTGACTATACCTGGCTTCTCCTTTCCACTGTATAATAAACTCCAGGAGGACATGATCACTCCCGCCTAAGGATCCAACCACTTGCACCCCATTAACTAGGTCTTCCCTGTTAGTTAGGATCAGATCCAAAATAGCTGATTCCCTCGTTGCCTCTTCCATCTTTTGAATAATGAAATTGTCTTCGAGGCAAGTATACAGTATGCTTATGCTGGCAGTTGACTATATAGTCACTCTGGAGGACCAGGAAAAGGCAAAAAGAAGCATACCATATAATCATGCTTGAGGATCTATAAAATGCCTAGACAGAACACTTCACCACTCATTTCAAGTAAGAGAAATAGTATTCCATATTATACACAGAAATTGTGTTCATATGAAGGTCCCAGGATGGATCCATTGCATAATACATGATCTTACTGTATGTTTATATTTTTTTCCTTTTTCATGTGGCTTTATGTTTTTATGTTGATCTATCTATATCTAATTAGAGATACATCTGTGATGCATGCATCATATGCACGCTACTCTCATTCACCTTATTGAAAACTCTTTCATTATCCTTGGAATTTGCAGCTAATTCTCCCATATAGAGCCCATCACTTTTGTTTCAGATTTCACTTTACAGAATATATGGAAGCAATTTAGAACTGGACAAAAATTCCTTATGAGCCAAACCTATTGTAGTGCTTT
The DNA here is from genome assembly GCA_020142125.1 of Phrynosoma platyrhinos. Taxonomy (NCBI): domain Eukaryota; kingdom Metazoa; phylum Chordata; class Lepidosauria; order Squamata; family Phrynosomatidae; genus Phrynosoma; species Phrynosoma platyrhinos. The sequence goes on from CM034701.1 coordinate 15,979,848, forward strand.
GGACATTCTTATAGACCCTCCACCTGCCTAGCATCCTTCATCTTCATCTTTATTTCTTCATATACAAATTTCAGTGATGATGCTAATTGTTAGTTACATACAGTAGAGTATTGTGAATTCCTTATTTCTTCTTCTTTCAGTGTTGAGAAGAAAACTTAAGAATATATGTTCCATCGTGATCCCTTTTACCAGCTGTTCTGACCAGCAGGTTTCCTACCTGCAATTGCTCACCGGGGGCCAGTACAAAGAAGACCACAAAGCACATGGCTCCTTTCACATATGTTCCTCTGTCATTTGGTCTCATAAATCCTTTAAAAAGCAATCATCCAAGGCCAATGTGCTTAGAATGTTAATGCTCCTCATTCTGAAACTGGACAAGCCTTCTCAATAAAGGGATGACAATCTGATCCCAAACTAAGAGCCTCTGCATACAAATACTCATTTTAAAAAAAAATCTTGAAAGTCCTTTGAATAAATTACTGCTATTGAAGAGCAAATGCATTAATATCAAGGACACCTGCATAGTATTCCCAGATCATAGTTCCCTTGGTTGGTGATTTATAGACATTTGAAGGGACACACTGATGTTTCCTGCAACCAAGAAATATAGTCACAGGTCAGAAGACCAATAATCTAACATTTGCTCTCACCAATCCTAACAAGCTCGAAGGGTAAGAACAATCTCTTTTCATTAACTGACTGCTGATACATAAAACCAAAAAGTACCCTCAATGTTGATAGATTTATAGCCATTCTAAACAAAAAATGGTTGGTGCTTGCTCACTGCACCTCTGCAGCATTGTATCAACTTCCAGCTCAACAGGGACATTAACAGATTTGCCTGATATGAATTCCAGAATGGGAGATATATTCTAAGGGGGTATTTTGGATATAAGCTTATACTGGGGGAAAGTGAAAACAAAGCTTTTTTATTTAATGGGATATAGAGGGAAGTGATGAGTTGAGTGTCCCATAGTTCTGTTCTGGGTCGAATTTTGTTCCACAACTTTGTAAGCAACCTGGATGATGGAGTAAAGAGCATGTCAATCCAATCTGAAATGAAACCAAACTGGGAGAGGTAGCTAATCTCTTAGAAGACAAAATCAGGATGACTTTAATAGATTGGAGAGCTGGGCAAAAGGTAACAAAATGAATTTTAACAGGGATAAATGTAAGAGACTACATTTGGGCAGAGAAAAATCACATGCACAAATAAAAATGTGTGAAACTTGTGAAAAGGATCTAGATCACAAAGTTAATAGATTCCAGCAGTGTGATGTGGCAGCAAAAAGGGCCAATTAAATTCTAACTTGTATCAATAAAATTATCATGTCCACATAAAGAAACACAATAGTACCACTCTATTTTGCATTGGTCAGAACTCACCTGGAATACCATGCCCAGTTCTGGACACCACAGTTTAAGAAATATATTAACAAGCTGGAACATGTCCAGAGCAGGGTGACCAAAGTGGTAAAAGATTTGATGCCAAGGAATATGAGTAACAGTTGAGGAACGTGGGTGAGTTTAGACTAAATAAAAAAAAGACAGAGATTGTAGAAGTTCTTATAGCCCTCTTCAAATAAACTGCAGAGTTATGTAGAAGATGGAGTGAACTTGTTTTATTGCTGCTCAAAATGGTGGGGCCTAAGCCAATGGGTTCAAAGGACAACAATTGAGATTCTAACCAAACATTATGGGGAAAGAGCTATTCAACAGTGAAGTAGACTGATTCAGAAGGTGATGGGCTCTCCTTCCATAGAGTTTTTAAAATACAGGTTGGATGTCGTCTTCTTAGATTCCTTAACTCCATGATGTTAGACAAGGTGGTCCTTTCAGACACTTTCCAACTTTATAATTCTATTCTTCTTTCCCAGGAGGATAGATTTTCTGTGACTAGTGTCAGATCATGGAGTAAGTATCAGGCAGGAGTGGGACTCCTCATCCTACCATTGCAAAGTTGCAAAGATATGGCAATTCTTCACAATGGGAAGAGTTTGACAGCTTCAGACTGCAAAACCCTAGCATTTCAGAAAAGAATGAAAATCCTGGAATGAGTTTTTGGAACCACATGCATTAAACTTCTAAAGAAAGCGTGATGATTGCTCAGGGATTATTCAGATTGTTTGCGGGGTTATTAAAACCTGTTTCTTATTCTCTGAAATAACTCCATATAACTATTAGGAAGGAAGATAGACAAGAGATCACATCTGCTACTACCCTAAGCAACTGGAATTATTGCCTTTTTTCCCTTCTCCCCTCTCTTTTCCAACACAAAAGTGGTAGCGAAACTGTATGAGTATTCCTTCATGTAATTTGTGAGCCTGCCACCATCTGCTACCTTTGGCACCAACGGCATGCTTGAAATCCTCTTTATAAATGTGCCCTCAACCAGGAAACTGATTCAGATGAGAACCAATTAGCATTCCCACCTCCCAAAGCACATGCCAATGTATATGCAAGTGCATGTTTTCCTTTGGCTTCCATTTAAAAATGCACTGGTCTCCAGGAACACACATGTTTGAATTTGTTTGAACAGGATGATATCACAGTTCCAAGCTAAGAGATGTGGAGACTTTCTCTATCAATAATTATCCAAGGATTAGGTCTGTGTACCTGTGGATAGGCTCTCTGATCTCTTTCTTTGCATTTTCAATCAATATTTTTGATATCTTTATATATGGTAGTTATCCCTCCATTTTTGTTGGGGATCCTTTCTAGATCCCCCCCCAAAATGGAAATCCGCAAATAATAAAACCCCATAGGCTTGAATCACAGCATGTTTCTGCATGTGGCTCTGTGTGTGTGTCATGGACACATGCACCATTTTAACCCTCCCCGCTTGCCAGTCCATGAAGAACTGAAACCACGGATCCAAAGTCCACAAGAATGGAGGAATGAGTATACACATAAATAACATACATAAACAAACACAATCCCTAACCCAACCCTATCCCTTAACAGATGCAAACAGACTAAATACACTACTTCCTACACTCCAAGACCAAAGACAGAAATATAAAATTCTCATGCTCTTCTTCATTTTTACTCCAAGATAACATACACGCCATCCATAAATAAATTGGTGAAAGCAAAAGGTTTACTATTCAATACTCAAAAGCCACAAATAGTCTTTCCTTCTGTCTTCTTTACAAATTGTATAAAAGATCCCCAATCTTTCACAAAACTATCTAATGATTTCTCTTCAATGAAAGTAAATAATATATCCATTTCCACCATTTCGGGAGTTTTCAACATCCAGTCTTCTTTTGGTGGGATTTCTGTGTTCTTCCATTTAGTTGCATAGAGCAGTCTAGCTTCCAAAGACCATAATCTGTTCTCTTTCTTTGCATTTTTAACCATGTAATTAAGGACATCGATATGTTCACAATGTAAATAGAAACTATTTCCCTCATTTTGTTGTTCACCAGTCAGAAAACTGAAAACAAACAAACCTTTCTTCTTCTTTTTTGATCAATTGATTCAAATAAAATATTTCAAAGGCACCCTCTCTATGTTTTCCCCTCCTGAAAATGAGTTTTGATGTTGCTTTGTTGACAAATTACTGGCTACAATTGTTTTATGAATTAGAATTACAATGAGCTTGGAAAGGGAATTCTCTTAATTGAACTGTGCTTATATTTTCCTGCTTAAATTTTTAGCTAGCACTCTCACATCAAGACGGCACTGAAAAGGGCCAAAGACTTCCTTGTCCTGCAAGGAAGAAGTCATTTTTATCTAATTTTGTTGGCTTAAAAGAGAGTTTTAGGCCACCTCTCAGCTATGTCTACCAAGTCACCTATCCAAAGAGAGTGGGGGGGAAATTAAAAACCAAAATAACAATGAATTAACAAACAATGGGAGGACAGTAAAAAACAAAACAAAACCAAAGCTGGAAGAATACCAGTATCTTTTAAATTTAATGTTATTGCTTTTTAATATACTTATTACAAAAGAAAAACATTACATTTAACATACATTCATCCCTTTCTCTCCCCCCTTTAAACCCTCCTGTTAAACAACATATAACAACAAACACTATTACAATCATGACTGGATACTGGAAGAATACCAGTATCGTTGTCTAGCACTGAAAAGACTTGAGAGTCAGTGTACAACCCAGATGCAAGGAATCTGTATTACATATGAAGAAGTGGATTTCTATCCATGAAAGCTCATCATGCTTTCTCCTTTTTACACTGTAACAAAGTAAAATGGCTACATCTTTGAAAACTAGCCCAAGTCAAAATTCCAAGACATCAGTATTCTTAAGTACTCCTTCCAGTTTGCTGATCACCCAAATGGGCTCTGTATGCAAAATCATAATATGTCCAAAGTATGGAGGTGAAATTAGAGAACCATGCAGTCACAAATATTTAAGGGTTGTCAGGCATATGGCCCTACTTTTTGTCAATAGTGTCAGTAACATCATTTTCTGCACAGAAAAGAACATTTCTGCACAGAAATATTATTTTGTGTACAAACACTGCCATTTATTGCCTAGAAAATGCTATCATTGGGGGAATTAGTCTGTGAAAAACTCACAAATTTTTGTGCAGACTACAAGTATTTCTTTGCAGTAATCAGCATTTTCTACATGGAAAATAATATTTCTTTTTTTAACATTAATAATATTTATTGTTTAAAAACAGTCAACACACATTAACATCACCAAAACAAACAACACAATTCAAAAATACATAGATACAAATCAAAAATACAAATCCACAAAAACAAACATACGCAAAGAAAAATAAAAACCTAAATATACAACAAAAGCATACACATACCCGGACTTCCTAAGCCCTGAGAGGGGCATCTTCTCTGCTTCAAAACCTTTCTGCGCCAAAAATTATAAAGAAAAAAAAACTTATTAAAAGAAAGGAACTTCAAAAATATCCCAGTTAAATACAACTGGACCCGAATATCATTTAGCAAATTAAATCTTTTACCAGCTCTTTATGGTCACTAGCTTCCAAAATATTTATTAAGGGTTCCCAAATCTTTCTTTATTCCTCCCAGGATTCTCCCCTAAGCAGTTGTGTGAGTTTATCTACACTTATGCAGTCTACCAGTTTATGTAACCACTCAGTGAACGTCGGCAAGCTTCATTCATTTCTGGTTTTGAATAAAGGCCCCCTCTGAAATTGAACTACATCACGTGACAAGCAGATTTTTGCCCCAGAGAACTTTAGGAAGGAAGAACATTAGCCTCCTGAAGTTTTTGTAGTAGAGGGGGACACCCCACCACTACCTGCATGACTTCCCTCTATGACCTGTATTCAGAGACTGACCCTCTCCCTTGGCAATCAATATAGGTCAGCTAGAAGCAGCTCATCACAAAGAAGGACAAGGCACTACAAAATATATGACATTCAAGAAAAATGGAGGCCATTACAAAATAAGAGCTAAAAACAGTCATAGAAATATAAATTCATGCTTCTTTGTCATGCTCAAAATGGAGGACATTTGGGAATTCCTCCCGCACAGAAGGCTGAAATGTAGGATATGTCTGGGAACAGAAGGACCTCTGGTCACCCTGAGCAGCTCCCAGAGGCATGGGAATTTTGACAAAGAATTGGGAAAGCTGTTTACCTGGCTCATAGATTTAAAGGTACTCTTTTGCTCTGTCTCCTCTGAGAAGCTCATGGCACAATGGGTCTGTATCCAGGGTTTGTATACAGCCACCATCACCATCTTTGTTGGAGGACTTGCATTTTACCTGTGACTTCTCCTGGTGCCACTCACCAGTCCCTCTCATTCCCACCCTCCAATTCTTTGGCACTAATACATTGCTTTGCTCACCCACAGCTTCCTAGGAAGCCCTGATTGTGCAGTTATTAAATGCTGGTACTGCAGCTACAAGGTTGTGAGTTTGATCCCAGGTCTCCAAGGTTGACTCAGGATTTTATTGCACTCAGTTTTCTTAACCATCTGGGCACTGGCTGGTGCTGCGTGTGAACACATGTGAGCAAGGGAAAATGGATTTTATTACACTCAAAACTGTTGGTAAGTCGTCTCCATGTCATCGCTCGACCACAACCCATCCTCGAGCCATGCTGAGCTGGCCGATTTTGCTCATTCAGAAAGCATCTGTCCTTGCAAAATCTGCTGACTCAGCATGGCTCGGGGATAGGTTGTGGTCAAGCGATGGCATGGGAATGGTTTGCCAACTGTTTTGAGTGTGATAAATCCATTTCTCCTCATTCACACGCAAGCCTAGGCAGTGCCCAGATCGTTAACAAAAGTGAGTGTGTTAAACTCCTAAGCCTTCCATCCTTTCATAGGTCAGTAAAAGGAGTACACAGCTTGTTGGAGGCAATTGGCTTACAGATTGTAAACTGCTTAGAGATTGCTGAGTTCACCATGAAGTGATATAGAAATGTAAATGTTATTGCTATTCCTTTCTCTTACTTGGGCCCAAACCTGCTGTTTTTTTCAAGCAAAGGCAGACTAGATAAAAATCTTCAGGAATATAAAATATCGCATATCATTATTTTCTTAGAAATTCACACATTGTATAATGAATATCAAGGGCAATAGACAAATAATGTTAATATTGAGAATGACAATAACATATATAATATAGTAATATGTTGAACATATGTTACTATATATGTAATATAGAAACATCATTCCAGAACACCAGGTTCCAATAATTTGTATCAGCTTCACCCCTCCCTAGTCATCCCTGTTTGCCACACCCCACTGAATGTCTGAACCATTGAAATCTGAACAAACATTGTTAGGATCAGGCTGCAAGTTCTATTAAACAGTAGAATCTGTGTTCATTCACCCCAAAGATGCATGAGGTTGTCAACACTCTTCCATTATGTAAAGTGTGATTATCCAGGCTGTATCTTTTGCTTTTACTTAGATGATTGCTTACAATATTCCAATTACCACCAACTAGGCAACCCTATCACTCCATTCACACAGTTGCATTAATGAATAATTTAAGCTACTGTGCTTCATTTGCTTCAGAATTATTTTATGATGCAATTGAATGTTTTAATGATATTATGAAGGCTTTGTGATGATCCAAGTGGCTGGTTGCAGAAGGGGATAAATAGGAATGTTTTCAGGATTTAGAAAAATAGATAGTAATAATTTGAAGGGTCTGTCTTACAAATGGAATAATGCATTTGCCATGTTTGTACAAATGGGTCTTCTTGAATTCAGTACATCCTAACTTATCTATGCTATGGGAAGAATGCCTTCCAATATCTTGAGTATTAATCAAATAATGAAGAATAGAAAGGGAGACAGCAGCAAACATGAGGCATGCAATCTTTGCTGCTGCAAAATTTGCAAGTGGATGCAGCAGAATATTGAAGGATAGATCAGAGAAACTTTAGAATGGAGGAACCTTTGGTCCATAGGTTAATGCTAGCCTTGTAAATCTATGCCCACATGAGCCAAATAAAATGTTATCCCCCCCATTCCCACAGAGAGATGTCCAGACAATGCATGGCCCAATCCTTGATTCTGGTGTGAACTGTCTGGACAATATTTGTCCAGTTCATCACTGAACCTGCTGTGTTGTTGTGGTTGTTGTTGTTGTTGTGTGGCTTCAAGTCATTTCTTGATGGTGGCACAGTGTTTAAATGCCTGTACGGCAGCCACAAGCTTGTGAGTTCGATCCCAGAGGCTTCAAGGGCCACTCCGCCTTGCATCTTTCTATAGGTCACTAAAATGAGCAGCTTGTTGGGGACAATTAGCTTGCACATTGTAAATCACTCAGGGAGTGCTTACTTTACTGATAAGCAGTATAGAAATGTACTTGCTATTGCTATTACTATTTCTGATTCATGATGACCCAAAGGTGAAACTGTCATGGGGTTTTCTTGGCAAGATTTGTTCAGAGGAGATTTGCCATTGCTCTCCCCTGAGGGTAAGAGCATGTGACTTACTCAAAGACACCCAGTGGGTTTCTGGCTGAGCAGGGAATTGAACCCTGGTCTCCAGAGTGCAGCATTCAGACCACTACATTACACTGGAACCTGCCATATACTCCACTTAAAATTTTGTAAAATAACTCATATTTTGCTCCGGATCTTCTAGTAAGATCCAGAGCCCTCCATTGTGATGCTGGGTGGCTGTTTATAATGTGTCACATTGTGCCACCCACCACTGCCAAAGTTGCTGTGTGTCACTCCCTCTGAGATCAGAACAAGGCACCCAGCCATGTGATCGAGGCTGGGCATCTCAGTTTTGGCATCAGAGGGAGGGGCGTGAGGCAGCAGTGAGTGGCACAGTGGGATGCACATGCGAACAGCCATCCGATGTTGAAACAGAGGGCTTCAGGTAATGTGGGGATGTCAGAGCATCTCAGGGCCAGAATACTCAAAGTTGTTCCCAGATTATTATGGTCCATACAAAACCTGGCCTAAGTGTCCAAATCCAGCTCCTACATGTGTGGGGAGAAGCCTGTAAGTATCAACAGACAGTGCTTCACCACTGTTTCCCTTTTCCACATGGTGAAGGGAGGGAGGAAGAATGAATCTGGATTTTCAAGTAAAATATTGGTTGAAGAAGACCCAAATGGTGCATCATCTATAAATCTAATAATATTGATGGGATCTTTATAGCATAGGGCAACTGATGACTGATCAGAGAATGACACTCTGCTGGGTTCTGATTCTCTGCTGATACATTGCTCCCAAGCCACAATCATGGTACATCTTTCTTTTTCCTCTTTAGTCATGATAATGTTTGCTTCTTCCTCATAAAGGTAAAGGTAGTCCCTCGACATAAATGTCTGATTGTAATCAATTATGCTCATTTCTGTTACTAAGCCGAAGAGCTACCATTGTCCAGAGATAAATCTGATGGTCATGTGGCCAGCATAACTAACCCAAATGTTGTTACCTTTACACTGAACTGGTACCTATTTATCTACTTGCATGCTTTCAAATTGCTAGGTTGGCAGAAGCTGGGACTAGTGACAGGAGATCACCCCCTCATGCAGCCCTTGGGCCACGAACTGCCAACCTTCCTATCTTCCAATCATCAGAATTGGCAATCTTAACCATTAAGTCACTGCATCCTTCTTCCTTAGGGAAATCCTATTCTAAAGCATTTAAGAGCTTCTAAATCTCATAATGGAGCTTTATAAGCTAACAAAAAGCAACATTATAGGAGAATTTAGAGGGTTCCTCTTAGTTTGAACAATCACAGGAAAATTCAGAAAAGAATGGCAAGATCAGCAATATTTCCCAGCAATCTTTTGGATATTACCATGTTACCATCTACATTCTGCCTAATAGCAATAGCAACTGAAGGCCCTCTCAACCCTTGCCCATCATGGTTGGCCGTTCAGGGGCGGGGGAGATGCATTGAGGATATTCCTTAGGGATATCCTAAGGAATTGCAGCTTGCATCCATTGTTTAGGGTCCTAGTCTCTGGAGCAGCAGAAAACAAGCTTGTTCCCTCCTCGATATGACATCCCTTCAAATATTTAAACATGGCTATCATATCACCTCTCAGCCTCCTCTTCTCCAGGCTAAACATCCCCAGCTCCCTAAGTCGTTCCTCATAGGGCTTGGTTTCCAGACCCTTCACCATTTTAGTTGCCCTCCTTTGGACACGCTCCAGTTTCTCCACATCCTTTTTGAATTGTGGTGCCCAGAACTGGACACAGTATTCCAGGTGAGGCCTGACCAAAGCAGAATAGAGTGGCACTATTACTTCTCTTGACCTAGACACTATACTTCTACTGATGCAGCCTAAAATTGCATTGGCCTTTTTAGCTGCTGCATCACACTGTTGACTCATGTTCAACTTGTGGTCCACCTGGATTCCTAGATCCCTTGAGAGGGTGGATGCTCTTCAACTCCAAGCTGTCTTGGATGAAACCGATTATCTAGACCCATTTCAAACCGGCTTCAGGACAGGCTTTGGGGTTGAGACTGCCATGATTGTCTTGACCGACAATCTGCATCTGAGCATTGACAGGGGTAGTGTGACCCTGTTGGTGCTCCTAGACCTCTCAGCGGCTTTTGATACAATAGATCATGGCATCCTCTTGGACCGCCTGAGGGGGTTAGGTATCGGAGGCACTGTATTGCAGTGGTTCCGGTCCTTCTTCTCAGGTAGGTCCCAGAGGGTGCTTCTTGGGGACAGTAGCTCAAGTAAAAGGGAGCTCACCTGTGGGGTTCCACAGGGTGCTATTCTGTCCCCGATGTTATTTAACATCTATATGAAGCTGCTGGGTGAGATTATACAGAGTTATGGAGCTGGGTGTTATCAGTATGCTGATAAAGCCCAGATCTATTTCTCTGTGTTTTGTTCCTCGGCCTTGAATTCCAATGGCATCTCTTCTCTCAATGAATGTCTTTGGGCAGTAATGGGCTGGATGAGGAAAAATACATTGAAGCTAAATCCAGATAAGACGGAGGTGCTCAAGGTAGCGGCCCCGAAACCAAGAATTGGGTTGCAACCTCCAGTCCTGGATGGGGTCACACTCTCCTCCAGTGACTGTGTTCACAGTCTGGGGGTGCTCCTTGACTCGTCGCTCCTGATGACAAATAAGGTTAATGCAACAGTCAGGAGCGCCTGTTATCAGCTTCGGCTGATACGCCAGCTGTGCCCTTTTCTGGAAGTAAGGGATCTCGAGACTGTTGTTCACGCACTGGTAACCTCATGCCTAGATTTCTGTAATGCGTTCTACATGGGGTTACCCTTGTGCTTGGTTCAGAAACTACAGCTGGTGCAAAATATGTCAACAAGACTAATATCAGGAACATCCAGGAGGGACAACATTAATCCAGTACTAAAGTCCCTCTACTGGCTGCCTATCAGCTTCCGGGCTCAGTACAAGGTGTTGGTTATCACCTTTAAAGCCTTAAATGGCTTGGGTCCAAACTATCTTAGGGACCACCTTCTCCCTTATAATACTCCCCGCACTCTCCGGTCCTCTAGGAGGAATTTGCTGCAGCCTCAAAAATCTTTGTGGAATGGCTTGCTAGACAAGATCCACCAATTAACATCTTTAGACAGCTTTAAAAAAGCTGTCAAGATGGATCTCTTCCAGCAAGCCTTCCCAGGATAGAACATCCTGGCCTCAGTCCCCTCCCTTCTTTAGGGGAGCCCTATGTGTCTCCCCGAAAACGATGTATTACATTACTGCAGTTCTCTGTTGCTTTATTGCACACCGGTGGTTGTTGTTTTAACTTTGTTTATTTTAACTTGTAATTAATTTAACAACTTTTTAAGGGGTAGGTGGGAGGTAATTTGCTTTTATTGTTGTACTGCACTTTTTACTGTAAGCTGCCCCGATTGATCTCAAAGGGGTGGGGTATAAATAAATTTTATTATTTATTTATTATTATTATTAAACACGTGCAGGACTTTGGGGTTTGGTTAGCAAATGTCAAACTCAATTGTATGAGATGTTCATTGCTAGCTAGTTAAGGCAGCCCATGGAGTTTAGGCTGAGTGAGTAAAGAAGAGTAATCGGTATCTCCTCAGGGTACATTGATTGGAACTCCTTAGAAAATGTAGTTACATCTAGCATTGAAATGACTGTGGTAAGCTCTTTATTCAAGACACCATCTCTGAATTGGATCATTTCAAACCAATCTGACCTTTTGGGGCAATCTTTCTTGTGCATATATATGCACAATACATATGGATGTTAACAATACATTTACTTCCCTTGATCTAGATACTATATTTCTATTAATACAGCCTAAAATTGCATTGGCCTTTTTAGCTGTGGCATCACACTGCTGACTCATGTTCAGCTTGTGGTCTACTAGGATTCCTAGATCCCTTTCACACATAGTCTCATTAAGCCAGGTGTCCCCCATCTTATATCTTTCATTTTCATTTTATTTATTTTTTGCCCTAAGTGCAGTACCTTACATTTTTCTGTGATGAAATTAATTTTGTTAGCTTTGGCCCAGCTTTATAATCTATTAAGGGCATTTTGAATTTTCATCCTATCTTCTAGGATATTAGCTATTCCTCCTAATTTGGTGTCATCTGCAAATTTGAGAAGTGTGCCCCCTATTCTTTCATCCAAATCATTGATAAAGATGTTGAATACTCTGGGCCCAGGACAGAACTCTGTGGCACCCCACTGGTCACATCTCTCCAAGATGAAGAGGAGCCTTTGCTGAACACTCTTTGGATTTTTTCTGGTCAACCCATTACAAATCCATTTAGCAGTTGCATTGTCTAGCCCCCATTTTGTTAGCTTGTTTGTCAGAACATCATGGGGGACCTTGTCAAAGGCCTTACTGAAATCAAGATATGCTATGTCTACATCATTCCCTTCATCTACCAAACTAATAATTTTATCAAAAAAAGAAATCAGGTTAGTCTGGCATGACTAGTTTCTCTGAAACCCATGCTGGCTTTTTGTGATTATGGCATTCCCTTCTAAATGTTCACAGGCTCTTTGTTTAATGATCTGTTCTAGAATCTTTCATGGTGTTGATGTCAGACTAACTGGATGATAAGTGTTGGGATCCTCCTTTTTTTTTTTTTTCTTTTTGAAGATGAGGACAACATTTTACCTCCTATAGTTTGTTGGGATTTCTCCTGTTCTCCAAGAGTTGTCAAAGATTATTGTCAATGTCTCTGACAATAATTTGCCAGATCTTTTAATACCCTTGGAAGTAGTTCATCTAGTCCAGGAGACTTAAATTCATTTAGATTAAACAGGTATTCCTGTACCACCTCTTTACTTATTCTGTGCTGCATATACCCTATTGTGTCCTCTGCTCCATTTTCCTCATGAAAGCACCTTGTTCTTCCTCACTGGTGTCACCTAGACAAGTCAGTATGAGACAGACTGGTCAGAGGGGATTTGGGGAAGCAAGCCAGAGAAACAGAGCCTACTGAGTATCTGTAGTTGTCTCCACAGTTGCAGTAGTGTCCTGCTGTTAGAGAAGCATGGTAGGAGGGTAAGGAGAAGGAAGGCTAGATCATTGTCTAGCCTGGGGCAATGGCTCAAGTTAGGCTAAAGAGAGCCAAATGCCAAAATGAGAGGCCATGGGAGTCAAAGTGAGAGGCCAAGGGAGCAGCTACTTACTTTTGATTTATAGCTGAGAGGAAGAGCTCTTTTTTGTTGTTGGACTATGTCTAGGAGTGAGAGGGCGAGTTCAACCCCGCTCAGCAGAGAGTGTGTGTTTCTTCTTGATCAAGTCAAAATCTTATCAATTTCTGCCCCAACATCTGTGCAATGGAAGCACCCAGGAGTGGGGTATGTAATGCACATATCAACTCCACTCCAGGAACACAAGCCTTAAGTAGGTCCAGCAAAGCTTTATTCAGCAAGCAGATCAGATCACAGCACATAGTTGTTATCAGCCCTGATGAATTATTCCAGTTGCACAGTATACCTAAAGTTTAAACAGTTCACAAAGGCCTTTTTTTCCATTTCTTAGCAACTCAAAACATACAGTCTTCCCAGGTCTCACCCCTCTTATTTTCCCCTCCAGACCAAGCTACAGCTTCCCACAAGAAAGATCTTAGTAAATGGCAGCTCATACATCTGCCCTACATATCTACTCAAGTGATATATAATATTTTCTTTTCCCAGCATCACCAATATAATAGCACACTCCCATCATCCCAAATTAACACATATATATTCAAGCACAGCAATTAAGCATGGCAGGACCATGCCTGGGCCATGATCCTAATATGGCATTTCCACATGGAGGAGTCATGGAATATGAAAACAGAGTTTCCCCCATTAATTAAAAGGTGTGGCAGAGAAACTGGTTGTATACACAGCAGCTATAGGATCATCATGATGTCATATGATAATATTCAATCATAAGTGTGACTATGCTGCTATGTTTGATAATCTTCAACATGTCATTGTGTGTGTGTGTGTGTGTGTGTGTAAAATAACAACAGAGTCCTGCATTCTGAAATGAAGAGAAAAGTAAAAGAAAAACCTTGAACATAATTGGTTCATATTAAAATACAATCCAAATTGACCCCCTATCTCTATCTTGGGAAAGATGTATTTCAAACCAGGTCTCATGGGTTTCAGGACCTGTTCTACTTCTAAATACATGGAGACACAGACATACTAGTTAAATCATCCCTATGACTGCTTTCATTTATTTTATTTTATTTTTAATTTTAAAATTGAGATTATCCACATCATATTAAGACTTGCTTCTCCCACCTTTTTGCTCTCAGATATAGAAACCTGTCTGGAAGTGAGAGGGACGTATGTGTATGATCTACTGCTTGTCCTTTTGAAATACACAGATGTGGCAAATGGGAAAAGAAACATGTCTCTGCTTCCATAAATTTTTAACTGAGGCATCAGTGGGGGAAGGCTGAGGTTGTACAGCAGCCCAGAGTCCTTTGCTTTTACCTCTGAGATGACAGCACAGCATCAGGCTGCCAAAGTGGTCCTCATTTGAGATCCTTATCTGTTGTAAACCTACATTGTCCCATGAATTGACAATGAGCTGATACCAGTTTTGCAGCCGTAAAGGGCCTGCTTGATTAAGAGTGTAGCAGTTTTAATACAGTTTGTGACTCATGGGTCAGTTTGGGGATATAACTATAAATGGAAGTTTGCTTAGCCGTACTCTATAAATCTCATACAGCAATTCTGGCTGATGAGCTGGGCTATTGTCTTTTACCGCATGCATCAGACAAGGGATTACAGTAAGTAATTTGTTTTGGAAGGCTGGTAGCTCTAATGGGCCATGCCTGATAGTGTTCAAAGGTTGCGATTAGGTACAGTCCTCCATGATGGTCTTTCATTTCACAATTCCAAAATGAAGGATTTGGGAGGGGTAGGGAGACATATGTCCTCCTTTTAGCAAAGCCTTTTCTATACAACTTTTGCCTGTTTAGTAACAAGATGTTATCAACTCAGGAATAGGGATGAAATAATCTGTCAGCTTCACTTCTTGCTGCATTCAGTTGTGTACGATTCTCATGTTCTTTTCATCTCAAATACCAATAAATGTGATATTTTTGTCAATCATATTCAAGAGGACGAAATCCTCATCTATCTCCACTTACCTCCCAGCATGAATAACTTTGTATTTGCCTAAAGAAGCCAGTGAAACTTCAAAAGCTCACATGATATATTTTGTGCATTTTAGTTGCCCTGATAACTGTTTTACATCACTGTTTGATGGGTTTTGGATTTTGTTGTATATCTGTTTCAGTTTCACCATTGTTCATTTAAAAAAGAAAATCTGAAATATTTTCTATGGCAAATGCAAAGAATTTTAAAAATGGTCATGCCTGAAAAGAGAAATTCTCACCCAGTCCTATTCAGTATTAGTGTGCTATCAAAGGCAAGGGCTGCCTGTAAAAAGCTTATCAGAATCATGGCCTTCCCTTTCCCCTGTCCTGTCAAACTGAATATAACTAATTCATTTCACAATTCATTTAGAACCTATATAAGGACTATAATTCTTCATAAAGCTACAGTCCTTCAGGAAGCCAGTAAGATGCCTATGTGGAGTTAGCATGATAATATTAATGTCTGTAATTCATATGGGCCATCTCTTAGCTCTTAGATATGAATTGCAACCTAGAGGGATTCTTCTCCAATACCAAGGTGGGCTTGATTTTTTTCCTCCTCTGCCAGCTACAGAGAAGCTTGGCTGGAGATCAAAGACTTCTCCACATCAACATTGACATTCTGTCAAAGATGCATCAGGGACCCCTTATTATTATCCAGAAAGTTGTGGTTCGGTGGAACTTCCCTTGAACCTAGAAGAGTATCAACAAGGCCCCTTGGCTGACTTCACAGCATGGTTGCAGGCATTAAGTAGCATTAGCCAGACCAGATCGAAGTAGGGCACACCTTTCCGTTGTTATGCTTGTCATTAATCCTCACAATGGTCTCAGTTCCAAGAGAACAAAATCGGAAAGCAGACTTTTATCATCTCATTGATTTTTGAAAGTGGATGGGGGGAGGGGAGAGAGAGACGCTTTACTCTACTTTACACTATTTCTGCATCTAAGAATGTATTGTTTCTAAAGCCAGCAATTTAATAAGTGAATTATAAACAAGAAGGCAAGCAGCCAAAAACAAGCACTTTGGATATTCCCTTATTACAACAATCCAGGGCTCACTGACTATGAGTGTAACAATTTGTGTTTTCACTTATTATTCCTACAGGATGTGAGGTGTTGGTAACAGTTTTGATTGATTCTGGGTAAGATGTAGTCAGTCTGAAACCAACAGTGTAGCATCCCCCCAACACTAGCTTGTACATCCTACACTCCCAGGTATGTATCCACACTGCAGAATGAAAGCAGTTTGACAAGTCAGAAAGCTCTGGTGCCTAACCAAATTACAAACCCCATGATTCTGTAGGACAGAGTCATGGCAGTTAAAATGGTGTTAAACTGCTTTAATTCTGCTGTGTGGCTATATCCCCAAGGCCTTGTCTGCATGGGCTAAAAGGCCCATCCATGCCCTGTTCTGGCATCCTGTTCACAGCCCAAACACTGGTTCTAGGGCAGGTAGTCCAGATGACATCTGCCATATTTCACACCAGAACCAGGATATAGCAATGTTAACATAGAGTAAAAAACTTACCTATGACCCACTGGGCTGCCTGGCATGTCTGCCACTACCATAGGTTCTTCCTTCTGAGTTCAAAATGAGGCATCCAGCATGTGACCATTGCTGGGTGCCTTGTTCTGACTTGAGAAGTGCGTGGACACCCATGCAGACAGCCATCATGGTGTAGAAATGGAGACAAAAGTAAGAGGGGCAGGTTGAGGCAACTGTAGGGCCAGGATAGTCTGGGCTGCCCCTGAATATCCTAGCAAATGCAGACAAGGCCCAAGGTAGATACTCACAAAGGCATGGTAGCCAAAGGAAAGAACTGCAGGAGCATAAGAGCAGTTAGACATTCCTTGAGTGCCACCAAAAAGAGAATTCCCACATGAGGGAATTGTAGAGGCCAGACTTCAATAGTATAGTTCTGTCAACAAATGTGGTTTCATCTGTGGAAATGAAGGAAGTTGTTCCCCCTTTCCCATTGCCTGCATGCTGTCAAGATCTACTACAGAGAGCTGGGCACCCTCCAAAGAACATTTTTGAGATGGTGAACATGGATGCAGTAGAAGGCAGAAGGAGAAAGCACTTTTGAGGGTGTGTGGAAGCTAGAGGGGAAGGTGTATTCAGCAGATTTCAATACCAGGAAAGGTTCTAGAACAGATCATTAGCACACTTAGAAAGGAATGCTGTAGTTATTAAGGGTTTATCCACACTGCAGAATTAAAGCAGTTTGACATGACTGTAAGTGCCAAACTCTATCCTACAGAATCAACTAGGTGCACAATAATCTCACTGCTGAGTCAGCAAGCTTGGCTAGAGAGAAAATTCATCCCTTAAAAAATATTTTTTTTTAATTAAAGAAAGACATTTTGAGGAAAAAGTGAGTTCAGCAAAAGAGATTTGGTGGCTGAATGGATCACCAGCCAACCCATACAGAATTCCAGGATTTGTAGTCTGGTGAGGTATACATCCTGGTGTGTCAGAGAGCACTGGTGCCTCACCCAACTACAAATCTTCAGGATTCTCTAGTATATAGTCATTGGAGTTAAGGTGCTGTCAAACTGCTTTAATTCTGCAGTGTTGATACATCCTAAGAGCAGGCATGCCAAATTTAAAAATCTCTCTTCTCTTTTTCTATACAGTTAAAACCCTTGGTAGATCATGGAAGTGTTGTGAATGCAATATGCCCTGATTTTAGTTAGGCTTTTGCTCAAGTCCTCAGTGACCCCAAATTGACCCCCCAAAATCTGAATCAATGTAAGTATTGTACTTTAAGTCTTATTTGAAAGATTATTTAAAAGAACATAATTTCTCCTGGGACTTTATCACATGGGGATAATTGGGGGTTTAAACAGGAATTTTCCTGGGAAAGCTGCGCAATCGCGGTGAAGGTTTTCACATGATGTCACAATTAGAGAGGACTTATCCTGGGAATAACCAGGAAATAACCAGCAACAAATCATTCACAGGGAAAGCCCATGGTTATTGCCAGGATAAGTCCTCTCTCATTGCAATGTGTGTGAAAATCTTCACCTTGATTGTGCAAAAATGCCTGTTTAAACCCCCAATTCTCCCCCCATGTATTAACCTTCCTGGGAGCACTGACCTTCTTTCTACTCTCTCATCCATCAAGACTTATAATCAGTTATGTCTGCTGGAGTTTTGTAAGTTCTTTGACATCAACTTATCCATATTTTCAGGAAGCTTGGGTGGGAGGTTTTCATTCATAATAATGGGTATCTAAATCCACAGCCTACGTCTGCCTTTGTGATTAGTATATAAGGCAGATGCCATCCTGCTACATATTTTGGCAACCAGTAGCTTGTATATTTTCAAATGTCAGAGGTAATTTTGTCTTGATGGGCTTCATGAGACACAGAGGCCATCTCAATTTCAACCTCCAGTGGGCAGTGCCAACCACGTCGCATGTTCCAGCACTGTCTGTAAACATACAAATACCTGATTACACAGTTGTGTTGTGAGTTGCATAGATACTATGATCTGGTTTGGGAAGATAGAAGCCAGTTCATCCTTGGTGCCCATTTTGTCATAAAAACTGTTTTGATGTGAGGATATTTCTTGTGCAATTGCATCCATAAATTCTCCAGAATGTAGAAGTCTTATTAATAAGGCACCTTTTCCATGTCTTTCACCAATTTCTTGGAGTGCTTTTGTAATCTTTCTATTTCTTCCTGATTAGAAATTCTGTACTAATCTTCAGAGGAGATGCAGAAACCTGTCATGTAAGGTGAAATCCTCTAATCCTTTCTTCGCCATAAAAACTATGGACCCATGCCCTTCAAGGAGATGAAGCCAAATCACTGTAAGTTGAAATCAGGAAGTCAATATAGAAAGAAACCATTTGAAGCCATTCCATTGTGGCATTTATACTGTAAGTTGCTCCAGGGTAATGTTTTGTCATTTCTTTTTTACACTTGACAAATTTTAATGATTATATTTCTGGGATGAGTGTCTGTATAGTGCCATTAAACTCCTACTATTGTGGCTTTGTTTGAAGGCTACCTTGTTGTGTCTATTTAATTTACAGTACATTAAACTAATCGCAGTACATGACCTGCTTCACAATTTGGGCAGGAAAGGTAGCAATGGTGCCATG
>CM034701.1:16009846-16031942 GCA_020142125.1 Phrynosoma platyrhinos
TACAGACTTTTCACCATTTTGGTCACCCTCCTTGCACATGCTCCAGCTTGTCAATATCATTTTTGAATTGTGGTGCCCAAAACTGGACACAGTATTCCAGGTGAGGCCAGACCAAAGCGGAATAGAGTGACACTGTTAACTTTCCTTGATCTAGACACTATACTTCTATTAATGCAGCCTAGAATCACATTGGCTTTTTTAGCTTCCACATCACACTGATGACTCACATTCACCTTGTCATCTACTTCAACTCCTAGATGATTTTTCTAGATAGTGGAATAAGAGAAGACAGAGGCCTTGTCTAGCTTCCTGTGGAATGGAATTCCACAATCTGGAATGAATCAACAAGAAAGCCCATAAAGATATACCTGTGGGGGGTGGCCAGCCCAAAAGAAATCCTTCTGCTGAATATTTTAAAATTATAACAGGTTCATATGGGAAAACCTTGTCTTCCAATTTAACAAAGTTTCACCTATTTTTATCTCACATTACCTTTATTGTGCATGATAGTAGCTAAAAGAAGCACTTGATTTTCTTCTTGTATGGCTGGAAAGTCAAGATATCCATATTTTGCTGAAAGAAATAATATTGTGATTTCTTCTGTAGTTTTACAGTCCAAAACCTAAAAGGCACACTTCTGTTTCTGATTTTGTATCATAAATGTGTGGATGAAGCACTCACAACTTAGTGTCTTATAGAACGAGAAAGATCAAGTATAAAAATCCCATTAACTGATTACTTTCAGCTGACAGTTCTGGTCTAGCATCTGATGAAAGTCAATACCTTATAAAAGAAACTCATAAAGATGTAAGTGGATTATTTTAATAAGTTTTCAACAAAGCCTAACATGGACACCTTTTTGTACTTGCCAGGAAGGTTGGTAATCATGAGTGTG
The DNA here is from genome assembly GCA_020142125.1 of Phrynosoma platyrhinos. Classification (NCBI taxonomy): domain Eukaryota; kingdom Metazoa; phylum Chordata; class Lepidosauria; order Squamata; family Phrynosomatidae; genus Phrynosoma; species Phrynosoma platyrhinos. Next base: position 16,010,742 of record CM034701.1, read on the forward strand.
GAATAAATGTAAAGGAGGCAATGGTCATGAGAATGACAGAAGAAGGAAAATGAGGGCTACTAAGGAAATGTAAAGAATTATAAGGAAGATCAACTAATGGCAATGGAGAGAAGCTGCTCTCATTACAGATGAGTGGCTGGCATCCTCCTAGGCAGTTAGGAGGTTATAAGTAGCTTTATGATCTTGTAACTGTGCTGTTGTTGTGGTGGTGGTGTGCTTTCAAGTCATTTCCAACCTATGGTGACCCTAAGGTTTGGACATGATAGGTTCTATCATGGAGTTTTCTTGGCAAGATTTGCACAGGGGAGGTTTGCCATTGTCTTCCTCTGAAGCTGAAAGCATGTGCCCTGTGGGTCTCATGGCTGAGCTGGGAATCAAACCCTGGTCTCCAGATTCATAGTCCAACATTCAAACCACTAGGCCACACTGGTTCTGTTTAGTACTCACATTTATGATTGTGGCACCAATGTCATGACTGGAAATGCCCTCAAACCCACCTTAAAATCCAGGCAACCATACCAAGGGACATAGGTCTGTGGCATGGGAAAGTAGGGCACCGAAGGATGGCATGTCCGGCCCCTTACTGCTAGTGAGCAGAAATGCAACAAGGACTTGTGTGACAGGACCATGCAGGGGTCCCTGGTTCTGCTTATCACACTGCTGCTTGCTGTCAGGAGAGAGCGGATGTGTCACCCTTCAGTGCCTTGCTTGTCAGCATCACAGAAGTTTGCCCATCAGTACAGCTGCCTGGATTTTAAAATGTGTTTTGGGTTTTAGGTTAGGAGATGAACCATAGCCATGACATGGTAGCTATTTGTTAAATGCTGGATCTCAGTTCAGTGTTTTATTAATAGGTCTGAGCTAAAACTTTGCTGGAAGTGGTTGTTCCTCCACCCCTTCCTCTTCTTCTCATCTCAAAATAGGACCTTACCTTTCTCTTTTCACCATCTTTTGCTGCCCTAATACTGCAAAGCATGAGAAAGTTATTTTATTGGATTAAAACTGTCACTTGAGAGTTATTTCAAATGTTCAGGTGGAGTCTCTTTTCTTCTACTTCGAAATCATTTGTTCACGTCCAAGTCTTTTCAGCAGGGGAAAGCTTACTCCATCTTAAGCATCACATCCCTTCAAATATTTAAAGATGGCTATCATAGAATTGGAAGGGTCATCCAATCCAACCCTCTGCCATGTCACCTCTCAATTTCATATCAATTTCCCCAAGCTAAATATACATAGTTCTTTCACCTCTTCCTCACAAGTCTTAGATTCCAGACATTAAAAGGTAATGTTTTCAAGTTGTGACAGCATGGTGGCAGTGTTTCTGCTCCCCACCACTTCTGAACAATATTTTACAAATACTTTTAACCCAATTAGAAGTTGATCCATGCCCTCATTCTCATTTGCCTTCATGTAATCTAGCTACATAGTGATTCCTGAAGCCACATCCCAATGAGAGAAATGTCTCTATACCTTGGAAAAGTTCATTTTCTGGCTTACAATGTCCACAATCCTCCACTCAGCATTAGAGACAGCCAAACTCTCCTGCCACTTGTTGTATGAAGAAGAATCCTTCCCCTCTGTTATGCTGTATGGTAGTGACAGCTCTGCTTCAGGACACAGTTGTAGACCATGTGTGTGTGGTTTGCCTTTGTTTCCAATTTATGGTGACCCTAAGGATAAGGGAATGTGACTCATCCAAGATCACCCAGTGGGTTTTGTAGCCCTTGCCCTACCTCCACATTAGGACTCCCCAATGCCAGGGCCTGGATCTTCTTCTCCACTCCTTAAGGGTAAGGTTGCCAGATCTCAGGATCTGGCCCTGAGTCTCCAGTTTTTATGAGTCATTACGATAATGAAGTACAGATTGTCCAGTTTTGGAGGGCTCCACTCAAGGATATGGCTGGGTCTAAATCTCCAGCTCAGGTATTAAAGCAGCAGCTTGCTACAGTTTGCAAGGCTTAGTAACAGTAATTTGTTGCTGCTACTTTCAAAGACTCTTCAGAATGTCCATTTGCTTCCTTCCCTGTTGTTGTAACATAAGATTGTACCCTCTATTCTGCTGTGCATCCACTTTTGTCAAGTAGGCTAGGTTAAATGTTTCTTATCTTGTCTCCCTTAGTGAGAAGCAATAATTCCCTCATTTTACCTTGCCCTGGGAACAACCCCTTTCGGTAACACCTCTGACAATTTCTAAAAAGGAAAACACACTGTGTGTGTGTTGTGTGTGTAAGAAACAAAAGTTGTGAGCAAGTGTAGTTGATATGTAATGCATAAAGCTAATGAAGCATCAGAAGCTAGGACCATTCTGAAATGGCAACCAGAAACCTCTGGAGATAGGACCATGGTGAAACGGCAACACTACACATGACAAAGGAGCTATAGTCTCAGAGTGGGAACATTGCTTGAAAATGACAAATATATTATACTGTATATTCTTATTCTTCTCCCAATCCACTCCCTGTGTCTATTGCTGTAGGCTACTTTGGAGTGTTTACTACAGACTATTTGGAGCAAAGTTTGGTAAACTTTGGTTAGACTACAATTCCCATGTGATCTTAAGAGCAGTGCTTGCAAAGCTGTTTGAAATAGACCTAGGAAAATGTGTTTTTTAAAGTTATTTGTAACTAACTACTTCCTTCTTTGGGAAACACTGGGGCTGCTTCCACACTGCAGAATTAATGCAGTTTTGATGCCACATTAACTGACATGGCTCAGTGCTATGGAATTCTGTGAGTTGTAGTTTGGTGAGATATTTTGCTTTCTCTAACAGATAACTCTAGTGCTGCAACAAACTATAAAACCCATGATTCCATAGGATGGAGCTATGACAGTTAAAGCAGAGTCAAATTGCATTAATTCTGCAGTGTGACAGCAACCTAGGCTGAATCCAGTTGATAGTTTCAATTAAAGTAGACCTATTAAGTCAATAGGATTCGCATAAGCCTTGAGATTAAACAGAGGAGAATATACAGGAACACCAGAAGCATTTTGGATTTTAGATTGTTGGGATTTTGGAATATTATCATATACATAAAGAGATATCTTGAAGATGGGTATCTTGATATCTTGAAGATATCTTGGAGATAGGACCCAAGTCTAAAAATGAAATTTATTTATGTTTCATATGCACCTTATACACATAGCCTGAAAGTAATTTTATACACACATTTTAATTACATTGTGCATTTTGTATTTTGGACCATCAGAAAGCAAAGGTGCCATTATCTCAGCCACAATTTTGGATTCTGGAGTATTTTGGATTTTAGAATTCTGGATAAGAGATACTCAATCTGTATAAATATATTAATAAAAATAAATAAATAAAAGTGTTCATTTGCCATTCAACCAATTATTCAATAGATTTATTCTAGCATAGCTTGGACTAACCAATAAGATCTAGGCTGCCATCAATAAGCACAGAAATTTGACAGTAACATATCTGCCTCTTGATATATTCCACACACAATCGCACCAGTAATTGTTAGCAAAGGTTGAAACATTCCAACTAGAAATGTCATTGCAAAAGGCCACATAATCCATCAGCAAACTGTTCCCATGCCAGAGCTGCAACCCAGGTGCCACCACAGCCCGCCATTCTAGCATTCAGGCTAAATCCTTAAATCTGAGCAGCAAAGCAAGACTTCATCCCTAAAGAAGGATCACCGTATGAAAGACGGGTCCTCCCCAGCCTATTCCAGACATTGAGTTTAGAATCGCACAGCTGCCAGTAACACACCCGAGGGAATAGGGCTTCTCTGGGCAGGCTAAAGAAATGGGCAAAGCGGACGAATGAAGAATAGGCAATGACAGTAACAGATGAGAGCGAATATTGTCAACATATGTGTGTATGCACCAAGGTAGCTTCTAATTGACTAGTTAGGCCTTTCAAAGGATAATTACTGAACTTAACACACCCAGCCTTCTCTATGAGTGCTAATGCAATTGTCACCAACAAAGACATCAGCTAGTAATGCAGCTTCTTGTATATTTGTAGAAGAGTGATTTATTTATTTAGGTAGTGAGGCACACAAACTAAGCATGGGACAGAGAGACCTGTTAGGTGCTAAAAATTAACATTGCTCTTTTACATGTCTCACCTGCTTTTCTTCCTCTTCTCCTTTCTCCCCTCTTCTTTTAAAACTCTCCAGCAAAAAGATGAGCAACACAGGAACATGAACTACCACATATACAGTGGGCCTTTGGTATCGGTTGGGGTTTGATTTCAGGACCCTTCATTGTTAGCAAAATCTGGGGATGCTCAAGTCCCGCTAAATATAATGGCATGGTAAAATGGTGTCCCTTGTATAAAATGGGGAAAAATCAAGGTTTGCTTATTATAAATTGCATATTTTTAAATATTTTCAAGCCATGGATGGTTGAATCTGTGGATTAAAAAAAATTCTGTTGATACGGAGGGCTGACTGTACTTGCCTATAAGTCAACCTCATGTATAAATCAAGGGCAGGTTTTGGGGCCACAATTATGGATTTTGATATGATCTGTGGATAAGCCAAGGGTAAAACTTAGGGGCATGTGACTAAGGCTGTAAAGGATGAAGCAAAGGAGAACTGTACCAAAGAACTTACAAAATTCTGGCAGGTGTAACTGTTTGTGCTCACCCCAAAGGCTGGGTGGATGAGGAATGAACTACGGTAAACAGTGGCTGTGTGATATGTGTGGGAGGCAATCAGACACAGGCAGGGCTAAGAAAACGCACACATGTCAAAAAGAATGAAAAAGTAAAGCAAAGAAAATGGTGACTTATGTTAGCAGTGATTAAAGCCTTTATCTTTAATGGGATAACTTTGCCTGATTTTAAGCTAGAAAAGCTGACAAACATACACAAATATCTTATTCAAATCCTTCAAAGTGTGATTTCTCTTGGCATTCCTTTGAGGCATTCAAAAAGGTTAGAAATGTCACCCTGGTGGAGAAAATAGAGGGAATCAGTGGTTCTTTTAGGTATTCCTGATATGGACTAAGCATTTATTTTTTTAGTTAGTTAGTTATTTCATTTGTATGCTGCCTTTCTCCCAGGAGAAACCCAAGGCAGCTCACAGATAAAAAAAAAATTAAAATCTCAAAAAAATTCGAAACAATTAAAATCATCTACACACAATATAAAATCCCATAAAAATATACAAAAGTTAAAAGCATAACTAAAACCCACCTGCTCCATGAAAACCACCCTGATATGAATTGATATGAATGATATGATATTGTAATTGAAAGGTACAATTTGAATTTTGCTAGTTGTTTATGTCACAACTGTTACATTCAGTGATATACGGAAATTATGATTTATGTATAAAAAAATTATTAAAGATTCTGTATGGTGTGGCCTGGGAGGAGGTCAATGGTGAGGGTGACACCATGAAGTACCACACTGGGTAAACCCTCCTTCTTTGAAGGTCTTTAAACCAAGATGGGCATCTTTCAGGAGTGCTTTGGTTGACAGAGGTTGAACTAGATGACCCTCGTGCTCCCTACAAACTGTAAGATTCTCTGATTCTACAACCAAATCTCTTGAGGCAGTCTATCCCACAAAATGATTTTTGTGTAAACACTTTGTTTCTCTTCACAGCATCCTTGTAAACAGAGCCTGGATGTTGCTTCATAGATTAAAGATGGACAACCAGTTTTCTACCCATTAAAAAAGAGTATGGGATAGTATGGGGTAGTGACCAAACTTCTTAGCAACACAAGATTCTGCCCTGCTAAGTATTCCAGACTATGGTATATACTTTGTATAGTAGAGGAAGCTATTGGAAATGTCCCATGATAGATTTCTTATGCATTGATATGAAAAAGGGAGGCATTTATTAATACATGTCCTCTTTTTTGGAAGAGGGGAATGCTTAAGTGGCCATTCAACTTGGAACAATAACTTTAACTAATTATTTTTAAGAGTAGCCTTTCAAACTCTATCTAACAAGTGACTAACTATGAACTCAATACACACTAGTTTGTCTTCTTTCTCTTGTCCATTTTTTTCCTGTTTTTCTTTCACAACATTCTAGGGAAGAAAAGAAACACTTCCAATTTTATTAGGCAGGAAATATGAGTAAGTTTAAAACTTGGCCTCTCCTATGATATGGAGCAGAAGTTGGGAGTGCCAATAAAACTTTAAGTACTGGCAATTCCATGGCTGAGTGGATTTTCTTTTTCTTCCTGAATCTGTCATTTGCTATAAAAGATTTGTTTTCACACTAGTATTATATACTATTATTTCTGTTTCTGAACCTCCTTATTTTTGCCATGGAAGATGAGCCACAGACAAAGATGTGATATTTGGATGGGGAAAGGAAGCAGTGTATAGCCAAGGCATGGAGGTTCAGGTTGAATCTCCCTTATCTGAAATTCCAAAATCTGAAATATTCTAAAAACCAAAACTTTCTTCATGGGTGGACGAGCTAGTGACCCCTTTGTTTTCTGATGGTTCAATATATACACATTTTTATTTCATGTGCACATTTTAAAAATATTGTATAAAATTACCTTCAGGCAATGTACATAAGGTATATATGAAACATAAATGAATTTTCTGTTTAGACTTGGGTCCCATCTTCAAGATATCACATTATGTATGTATATGTAAAAACAAGTATTCTGAAATTTAAAAAAGGCCAAAATCTAAAACACATCTGGGCCCAAGCATTTCAGATAAGGGAGACTCAATCTGTAATGGGGAACTCACTGTGGGGAAGTACTTACCTGGATGATGCAGTGGAGCAAAAAACTGCCTGTGGACTGGAGGAAGTGATGGTGTCCAGGGAAGAGGAAACAGAGATATTCACTTTCTGTCCCAGCCACAGCAAGGGATGAGAACCTTCTGAAGATAAAGGGGAGAAGGAGGAGATAGAAATCAAGAGTAGGGAGTTGAAAAGGGGAGAGGAGGTTAGTGGTGAGGAGACAGGAAAGCCAGGTGGGAAGGTGACAGCGGACCCATCTTGGAGGGTCAGGTGGGAAAATCCTGGGCCTGGAACTGGCTCCTCACCTCAGTGACAGAGGAAGCCATGAAAAAAGAGAAAGAGATAAAGAGCAGGCACATGGCAAGAAGGCGTGGTGGAGCTACCCTAGGGTTTGGAGGTTGGAGAAGCTAAACTGGTGGGCAGAAGTTTTCAGCTGGAGTGGAGCCAGAGCAGCTTAAGAGTACAAGTGAGCATTCATGATGTAGGGATGATAGGTAGAGGCCAGTGGAGAGACCAGTGAGCCTAAGGAGAAAATCCTGAATGAGATTGCTCAGAGAAGGTAGTGTCAAATAGTGATGAAGTACTGCAGAACATGAATGGGGAAGAGGATTTGCAGTAACAAGAGCTGGAATCCTGTTAGGGATTTCAGTCTTAGTAAGTGGACTTACGTCTGTGAGAATTAGAACTTGGCAGTTCTGTAATGTCTGTATCCAGTAAGGAGTTGATGTTATGTCACTATGTAGGGAAGCTGGCAAAGTGAGCAATGTGCATTGGGACCAATGCATAACATCACCAATGTGCATCAGTTCCATTGTGCATTGGGACAACAGATTAGAGTGCCGGTGTGGATTGGTAGAGCCCAGCACACATCAAGACACTCTTGCTGGGGTCTTGCTATGCATCTTCACAATTCACCAACAGGGTTTCTTAGAATCATAGAATCCTATGGCTGGGAGAGATCCAAGGACCATCCAGTCCATTCCCATTCTGTCATGCAGGAATACACAATCAAACCACTCATGACAGATGCCCATCCAGCCTCTGTTTAAAGACCTCCAAAGAAGGAGACTCCACTACAGGCTGAGGCCACATGTGCCACTGTCAAACAGTTCCTACTATCAGGAATATCTTCCTAATGTTTAGGTGGAACCTCTTTTCCTGTAGTTTGAACCCATTGTTATGTGTCCTAGCATCTGGAGTAGCAGAAAACAAGCTTGCTCTGTACTTTCAAATATTTGAAATATGGCTATCATTTCACCCCTTAACCATCTCTTCCCCAGGTATACTCAGTCCCTAAGCCAGCTCCAGACCTTTCAATATTTTGGTCATGCCTCTGCTACATGGCTAAGTATATATAAAGTTACAAAATGTAGACCATGATAGAGGATTACCTAGGAAGATTGCTTGAAAGGAGTGGCAAGACATCAGAATGGGACTTACCTGGATGTTTACTTTACGCTGATATTTACCTGGTGAAGCAACTAGAGGAGGACAACCCAATCTTAGAACTGCAGTTAGAAGCTTTTCACACAGGAGAGAAAATGCTACAGCAGTGCGATTGGTGGCTATTGAAGGGCTTTGTTCAGCAATGAAAAGGTGTGCACAGCTGCAGGTGGATTATAAACCAGCCAGAGGTATCATAACATTGTCTGAGAAAGTTCATCCATAGACACTACTATCCTGCTTCAATTCCATTTTCTTCCCTCATGGAATAATCTCCTAATACTTAAAGTCGATTGCCCTACTGACATGGAAACCATTGCCATCAGAAGAGTTAACTTTGAGGGCTACAGTTTCCAGACTCCCCCAGGTAACTATGCTACCTAGAAAATCCTTGAAGTTCTAGACATCTTCTGAGATCTCTTGAGGATATACTACAACATTTTGTTGTCAATCTCACTGATAGTTTCTAGTATTCACTAGCCAGGAGATCCAACTGTGGTCTAAATCCTATTGGTGAATTGCAATTACAGTAGACACACTGACATACTGCTTTTAGTCCCTATATCATGAGAAAGGTGGGATATAACAAAATAAAATAAAATGGTAATGGTAATGGTAATGGTAATGGTAATGGTAATGGTAATGGTAATGGTAATGGTAATGGTAGACATATGGATTCAGTTGCTAAATGGTGAATCAATACAGAGGTATATCCTTTTGATTCAATGGGTCTAGTCCAGTGGTTCCCAAACTTTGATACCCCCGAGAAGGCCCAGCCAACTTGGCCAACAGTCAGGATTTCTAGGAGCTGAAGTCCAAAACATCTGGAGGACCAAAATGTGAATCAAAATGTAATTAAGACTAACAATAGGATTTAACCTGATATCTTCCAACTTTTAGATTTGTTTTTAACAAGATTAATGTGCCTCTACAGTAAGACAGAAATGCAGCACTTTTTGATTTGCCTAGAATGTCTGTCTATCTCTATCTATCTATCTATCTATCTATCTATCTATCTATCTATCTATCTATCTATCTATTTTTCTATCTATCTATCTATCTATCTATCTATCTATCTATTTTGCCTGTAGATTAGCTTTTTTTTTTTTTGGGCAGGGGGGAATCTGGATTTTATCAGCAACCAGAAGGGTTCACCTGTGGCACTAGGGCCCACACACTACACTCCCCATCCCAGACAATTGTGTAGTTTGACCTTGGGCTGCAAAAGAGCAACAATATCCTTACAGATGGCTTTTTCCCCATGAATTAAGCCAAAGATAAGACGTTTTTCTTTTCTTTTTTTCCTTTTTTACAGATGGAAACTGAACCACGCATTTTGCACAAACTATTTAGCTCTTGCAAATAATGGAACAGACCCAAAACGACTTCACTTCCCTACTTTCATCCATGTCCAAAAGTAACACTCTCAAATCACAAGTGGGATGAAGGATGTGTTTACAGTGTCATGTTCATGGTGATTTACTGCTGTTAATGCTAGGAAACGATTTGTTCATTTCTAACATTTATGTACTATTGTTTCCATAACATAGTTTTCAATAGAGGGTTTTAGCAGCTGCTCTAGAGGGAATAGCAATGTGAGATGTCCCTCTTTTCCTTTTCCAAAGAGCTTTATTTTCAACATAAAAAGTAGGAAAGGGAGATTTGAGACTAATATGGTTATCTCTGAAAATATGTTCTGTATATGTCCCCTAGAGTGGATGCAGGGATGGAAACTCCAGCGTTCATTTGTAGCTTCCAAGTCAGTGAGGGGACTCTTTCATTTAGATTGACCTTCAGTAGAGATGTCCAAAGTGCTGAACTTACTTTGGGCTTAGATCTTGGACAGCTCCTTTAAGTTCTGACCATTTATAATCAGCCCTCCATATCCATGGACTTTTTTTTATCAACAGATTCAACCATCTACAGACTTAAAATCTTTCAAAAATGTATAAATTCTAAAAAACAAACATCAGTTTTGCCATTTTATATAAGGGACTGTGCCATTGTATTTAATGGAACTTGAGCATCCATGGATTTTGGTATCCATGAAGGGTCTTGAAACTGAACCCCAGTGGATACCAAGGGACTAATGTACCATTTATTTTATTTTATTTGTATGCTGCATTTCTACCAAGGTGGGACCCAAAGCAGCTCCCAGAAAGAGTCACTAAAACAAATCAGAACAATGAAATGTTTTAAAACAATTTTTATTCTGACTAAAACCCCAGAACAGATTCACTATCCCACTGTAGTAGAAGGCATGAGCTGCCAGTGGAAAACCTTATACTCTTATTCCCCATCCCTCCCTTGTTATCTACACAGAATTAGCTGTAATTCTGCGGCTAAGAAAAAAGTCACCATCACACTTGTTAATAATAATAATAATAATAATAATAATAATAATAATAATAATAATAATAATTTTTATTTATATCCCGCCCCTCTGCTAGGCAATCGGGGCGGCGTACAGCATTTCAAAACATCAAAACAAACATCAAAGCAAATAAATCAAATTCGAATCCCATCCCTCCTTCCTATTCCAGGCCCAATGGTGCTGGGCCTAGTGTCCTCTCCCCCAGATGACACTGGATGGAATGGAGGGAGGGCTCTTCTTCTTACTCTAGGCCCGATGGTGCTTGGCCTAGTGTCCTCTCCCCCAGATGACACCAGATGGAATGGAGGGAGGGCTCTTCTTCTTACTCCAGTTAAATAGGACTCCCAAATTCTAGTCCTAGCAAATGCTCTAGGGTCTCTGTTTTTCCTACATATCCTTGGGTGCATCTACATTGTAGGGAAAAAATCAGTTGGATACCACTTTAAGTGCTGTAGTTCCATCCTATGGTCTTTAGCCTTCTCTGCCAAAGAGTGTTGGTGGCTCACAAAGCTACAGTTCCCAGGATTCTGCAGGATGCAACCATGGCAGTTAAAATGGTGTCAAACTGCATTATTTCTACAGTGTAGAGGCAACCTCTGTTTGTTGGTTGAACTCCAAGTCACAGAATATTCTCCAATAGCAAGCACCTGTTAAGTGGAATCTGTCAGGATATTTTTTAAAAAATCAGCTGGCATCCTGTTTAGCAGTTACAATATTATAAACTGGACTTACGATATCCTAACAATGAAGGATTTTGGCCATCATTTACTGGGGGAAAAAGAAAGGAATGTTTCAAAAGCAAAGACCAATAATTACAGCTATATACAAATGAATAAATAAATAAATAAATAAATAATCCCAGACAATTCTCTCAGACTTATGACTCCATAAGAACTCCACTTGCTTGGCCAGGCATAAAATGGAAGAGAGAAGTCAAGATGGAAAAGAAATGTGTACTTCTCAGCATTTAAAATAAAATTATGCACATCATGGTCTACAAGACTATTACTGAAACCTTCACTTTCCTATTATTGGAATGAAAAAAACTATATATGGGAGTTATATATGCAGAAACATATGTGCAAGTCAAAATGTATGTCTTTAAAAACTGAATGCAAATATGTTTTGGTCAATGGTGAAAATGCAAACAAAATGCATAAATTAAAAGAAATGCCATTAAAATTCCATACGTTAAGGAAAGTGTACCAAAATTCACATGCATACACAAATGGAGATGGATCTGGGAGAAATATAAAGAAACTGAGATCAAGATTTTTCAAATCTGTAGGGACAATATAGCTGCACTGTGGCAACTACAGAGAACATATTTTTCCAGATGTTCTAATGTCCTGATTTAGAAGAACTGGATCTGAGCCTTCAAAGATGACCTCAACAGTTAGCTCAGAAGACCTTAGAAGGGGAGAGATTCTCTATGTGTGAGATGTCATTCACTGTATCAGCTTCTCTTGAGGAAAAGACATATAGGCTTTTCAGTGAGTCAGAATGTTTTGCTTCATTTTGCATCTATGTCCAGAACTGGAGGAATGTACTAAATTCCAGTCTTGTTTCAGCACTTGAGAATGTGATTTTGAAGTACAATCTGGCCATGCTGAAGGGAGGATTCTGAGAGTTGTTGTCTTAAAAACAAAAACAACAACTTTATGCATTCAGTCTCAAAACACATTTTACTCCACTTTGATAAAGAGAAAACATCTCTGATAACAGAGAATGAATGACCCAAAATCTGTGCCCTTTCTCCTTCCTAAAGGTAAAGAGAGAAGGAGAACCCTGGAAGCACAACTTGGAAAACAAAGTGCTTGGTCTTCAGCACCCAGAATCCCCCATCCACCAGTCACACATTGTAATTTCCCAGTCATGTCTAGGAACCAAATTCTCCCACCATCACCTGTAATAGCATAATAAGAAACCACTTGATATTATAGGGGACCCTTTTGGACAGACCATAGCCATCTTCTTAAGAAACACAAAAGACAATAATCCAAAAGCTCAGAAGCTTATATTGTTCTGAGAAGAGCCAAGGGCTGCTTTCATTCCATATGGAACTATCATCCACTACTACTACCATCTCAACAAGGCCAATCCCAATTCCTCTTCTTTTTGGATTCAGCTAAGGATGGAACAAAATTCATTGATGTCCCAACTGAGGTCATATTTGGAGTTCCCAACCATTTGATAAACTTAAGCAGGAAGAAAAACAGCACATCAAAATTATAGTAATTTATTTCCCTACATAACAACAATGGTGCAATTTTTTAGAAGCGGGCAAGAGTTTGAGAAACTGTGCAGGTTTGCTATCAAAACCTACATTCACAGGGTTGTTTGCTGTCTTTTTACTACACACAGAAAACTGCACAGCTTCCTGAGTAGGGGGAAATGTGATTCTACTTGCATCGTTTTTCACTATATCCTTGGGGAAAGTGCAGAAATGCCAAACTAAATTGCACACTATACCCCTGTATAAACAACGTGGTAATGCATTTGACATCATGGCTGCAGCCTTTGCCAGTTGAAAGTTGCCCAACTCATATGCTGGGACTTGGGGAAATCTAGATTTACCTTCCCTAGCCTCAGGCAATATTGTTAGACTGTGGCTGAAGTAACCTCATGAGTGATAGAGGCAGCTAGGATGTCTAAGCAGCTGGCATGAGAGATGACCAAGTTCTACCCACAGTATGGACCTGAAAGATTGTATTCTCCCATATGAGCCTGCCTGTGTTTTGAGATTTTCTGGGAATGCTCTTCTGTTCATCCCACCACTCCCACAGGTATATCTATTGGGAAGATGAGAAAGGACCTTTTCAGTGGCTGTCCCCAGGAACTTGAACACCCTTCCTAGAGTGGCTTGCTATTGTTCTGTAGGCAGGTTAATAATTTTGAGTTTAAGTGGATCTTTGAAGATGTATTGTTTATGGAGAAAGAGCCTTTAATAATGTTCTGTGCTGTCTATTATTTTCGTTTTTTCAAAAAAATTATGTATGGTTAAAATTAGAATAATAAAATCATAGAGCTGGAAGAGACCACTGTCTAACCCCTGCCATATGGGTGGAGAGGAGCAGCTGGGCAGCAGAGTCTTGGGATAAAATGGAAATGACCACCGCACTGGGTGCTTAGCCTCCTCTGGAGTGTCACCCAATGTGGTCTGCACCACCTTCACCTCCCTATTGATGGCCCTGTGTCTGACCTGTGGGTAAGAGTCTTGAGATAGATGGGACCAACCACTCCACTGAGTATTCAACCCCCTCTGGAGTGTCACCCAATTTGGTCTGGACCCCACTTGCCTCCCTAATCGGTCTGACCAAATCTGTTTGATTTTTTTTTTTTTAAAAAATGTTGTTGCTGTTGTTGCTGTTGTTGTGCCTTCAAGTCATTTCTGACTTATGGTGACACTATTATGGGGTTTTCTTGGCAACGTTTGTTCAGAGGAGGTTTGCCATTGCCTTGCCCTGAGGCTAAGAGAAAGTGACTTGCCCAAAGTCACCCAGTAGGTATCATGGCCAAGCTGGGAATAGAACCCTTGTTGTAGTCCAACAGAGTTGTAGTCCAACACTCAAACCACTACACCTATTGAAAGTTTAATTACATTTTAACTTTTGCAAGATGTGAACTTTTAGCTTCATCTATTCCAACATTTGTAAGCTGCCCTTCGTCCCAGGGCTGGGACAAAGGCAGGAAACAAACAAATATGTCTTTGCCTGTAAATGTAATAAACAACTTTCATCTCCTCCTTCTATGTCTCTTCCTTTGTTCTCCACTGTGTCAAGGAATGCAGGAGGGGCATACTTTGATTCCCCTTAGTCTGGGATAAGCACCACGGCTGGTTGACTACCAGGGTAGAAAAAAGATCAATACCAAATGTGGAACAAAGACAGCTGTCTACACATTCTATTGCTTGAGTAATATTTTCCATAGCAGCCTCCTGAAGGAAATTCATATTTCCTCTTCAATACTTTCAAAAACAATAGAGAAACTGCAAAAACACAGCCGATCCCTTTGGGGAGAGCCCAAATTTCACACCAGGTCTAAAAGAAGTGTTAGATCAAGAGGATATATTGTGTCTGCAGGCTTCATGTGCCCCCTGGATCCAACATATGTGGCTAATGAAGACCCTCATCAATTGCCTGAAGGTCTCCAACCCTCAATTTTTTTTAAAAAAAGAAAAGAAATTGCATAACTTTTAAGAAATTCTTGCTCCCAAACCATTAAAAAAAACCCTCATAACATGTGAAACTATCTAAAAATACTTCATCCACTTCAAATATCCCAGAACCCTGTATTATGCCCAGATACTTCCATTTGATAAATAAAAACCTCAATCTGACAAAATTCTCCATCTGCAAAATGCTACCAGGAGACAGAGAAAAGGCAGAACTGCTCAACACCTTCTTTGCTTCAATCTTCTCAGAAAAGAAGAAACCTGAGGAAAATGGAACAGAGGACACAATAGGAGAAACACAGCACAGAATAAGTAAAGAGATAGTACAGGAATATATGGTTAATCTAAGGACCTCTGAAGACAGGTGACTCTGGGCTACCCCAGGAAGAGGTGAATTGGGGCTGCGGCAACCCCATGCTGCAGCCCCAATCCTCCCTTTTGCCACTCCTTTTAGGGGCGACAAAAGGCTGTCCTAAGAGCTGGCACACAGCTCTTCCTTACCCTTTTCAGTGCAACATGTCAGAACACTGCGCCTGGAGGGCATCCTGACACCGTGCACCATGTGTAATGGCGCGTGGGGTCAGGACAGCGTTGACGTGAGGTTGGGGCAGCTGGCATGCAGCTGCCCTGCCCCAACTCTACTTCCAGTCTGCAGAGGCCCTCTATGAATCTGGTTAATCTAAATGAATTTAAGTCTCCAGGATCAGATGAACTACATCCAAGAGTATTAAAAGAGCTGGCAAATGTCATCTCAGAGACATTGGCAATAATCTTTGCAAACTCCTGGATAATAGGAGAAGTCCCAGCAGACTGGAGAAGGGCAAACGTTGTCTCCATCTTCAAAAAAGGGGAAAAAGAGGATCCCAACAATTATCACCCAGTTAGGCTGACATCAATACCAGGAAAGCTTCTAGGGCAGCTCATTAAACAGAGTCTATGAACATTTGGAAGGGAATGCCATAATCACAAAAAGTCAACATAGGTTTCTCAAAAACAAGTCATGCCAGACTAGCCTGATCTCTTTTTTAAGATAAAATTACCAGCTTGGCAGATGAAGCTATATACATAATGCCTCTATAGACTGGCATAAAACACCAGCATCGGGGTGGAGTGGGGGCATGGCGACCACATACTGCATGCCCCAACTCCACCCTGACGCCAGTCATGCCATTTCTTTGGTGCATCATTTACATAGTCTGCGCTAAAGAAATGCCAAAAAATGTCACTGTGGCAGTGGCAAGGGCGGTTTTTTGCTGCTCTAAAAAGGAGTGGCATTTTGCTGTTTCTTTTTGGTGTGGCAAAGCATTGAATCAGGCCCACAGTGCATGGTTGCCACAACCCCAATCTGGCAAGGAAAGGGCCAGCATGGAGCCGCTCCTTTGGGGGCATCTGTCAAGCACTATAGCAAATCAAATGTGCAGATTACACCAAATTAGGAGGAGTAGCTAATACCCCAGAGGCAAGGATCAACATTCAAAATGACCTTAATAGGTTAGAAAGCTAGGCCAAAACTAACAAAATGAGTTTCAACTCAGAGAAATGTAAGGTACTGCAATTAGGGCAAATATATATATATGAAATGCATAGATATGGGATGGGGAACACCTGGGTTAATGAGACTACGTATGAAAGGGATCTAGGAGTCCTGATAGACCATAAGTTGAAGAGGAGTCAACGGTGTGATGCAGCAGCTAAAAAGGTCAATGCAATTCTAGACTGCATCAATAGTATTATAGTGTCTAGATCAGGGATAGGCAAACTACGGCCTGGGGGCCAGATGTGGCCCCCGATGCCTTTGGACCAGTCCTAGGCCAGTCCTGCCACCACCACTGCTGCTGCTGACCCCCGCCGAGTCCTTCCGCAGCCACTGCCCGCCGCTGCCCACCATGATGATATTGATTATTGTTGTTATTATTTGTTCTTGGGGTTTTCTTGGCAAATTCTCCACAGGGGTTTTGCCATCATGGCTTTTCTGGGGCTGAGAGAGTGTGCATGCATCCCTGCTTGTCTGTGGGCCTGCCTTCCAGTCATTTCCATGATGATAATGATTATTGTTGTTATTACTTGTTCTTGGGGGTTTCTTGGCAAAATCTCCACAGGGGTTTTGCCATGGCTTTTCTGAGGCTGAGAGAGTGTGCATGCATATTTTTTAAAATTTTTTAAAATTTATTTATTTATTTGTTTGTTTGTTTGTTTCAGCCCCCCAATTGTCTGAGGGACAGCAACCTGTCCCACAGCTCAAAAAGGTTGCCTACCCCTGTTCTAGATCAAGAGAAGTAATAGTGCCACTCTATTCTGCTTTGCTCAGGCCCCACTTGGAATACTGGGGCCAGTTGTGGGTACCACAATTCAAAAAGGATGTTGGAAAACTGGAGCGTGTCCAGAGGAGGGTGACTAAAATGGTGAAGGGTCTGGAAACCATACCCTATGAGGAACGACTCATATATGTGTGTGTGTGTGTGATCTGATACACCACATATTCGGGCAGCAGTAGGATCACAATACCCATAGGGCTGCCATTTGAAAAGAAAAAGTTAGGTGAAGGAGAGGCTCTTCACATAAATTGGTGACAGCTGTGGCATGAAAAGGGCCCATGGTATTGCCACAATAGTTGTGCCTGTTACACCCCTAACTTCTGATACAGCTATTTTAATTTATTTGTTACTTGTTGTTTAGTTGTTATTTTAAAGTATGTTTTATGACTGTTTAATTGTATTTTAGGGGAGGGGCTGTTGAGAGATGGGATTGTATGTTTTAGTGTGCAAGCCACCCCAGTTGTGTTACACAGAGAGGAGAGATATAAATAAATTTTATTATTTATTATTATTACAATAGGAAAATAGTTGGGTGAGTAGAACTCTCTGTGATAACAACAACCTCCATAGCTTCACAAATCTAAAACAGATGCATTACTAAAGGAAGGAAAATCAATCATAAAGAAAACCACCTTCTACTTCCCTGATGTTTCCCCCCAAATCAAGCCCCTCCTTTGTTTAGTAAGTCACCCCCGTTTTATTATGTTTTCCATTTTGGGGTGGAAAATCACATTAACCAAGTTATTTTCATGGAACATGGAAAATTCCACTTGTGATATTTATGGTGTGTTAAGAGCAGGGTGGTGGCAGGGAGAAACCAAGGTTTGCTCTGTTTATGGACAAAAAGCCTTGTTTATTCAGCAGTGCATGGTGCAAGCCTGACCACCCTTCCCTTGATTTCAAATGGCCTTTGAAATCCCCCCACAAGCCAGAATGATTTATTGATAGAAATATCCTTTCATTTAACAAATAACTAATCTTTTCCAAAACACTGTGTTGTTTTATTAATGTAAGAAACCGGGAGGCTGTGTTTTGGTTTGGATGCAGGATATTGCAGGCAGATCTTTTCTTTGTGATAAATGTGATGCCTCTTTGATGGAAAGAGAAGTTTGAAAATAATTGATGGTATAAGACCACGTATATTGATTTTTCTTCCTTAAGATATCTGTGCACAAGATTTGGTGAAAGAGATTGTAACTCCATGAGAAACACATGCAGTAGTGCCATCAGGGCAGAATTTGGCAGGTACTTGTCTAGGGGCTTAGCAGAATGAACAGAGAGCGTTTCCAAAAGACCATGGCTGGCTTACCACATGTTGGTTGGACTTCAGATAGGATATCCACATGTGTAAATTTTCCTTACTTGTGCAGATGTATTTTAGGGTACTGCAGGAGTTTGCGATCCTATTCTTTCTGGGTAGCACCCCCCCAACTTAGTGTAAAGCCCCATAGCCAACTGAAACCTATATGTGCATTCTATGCTTTACAAAAAGCAAGCAGCCAGGATCAGAGAAGTGTCTGGCAACCCTCCACCCAACCAGATTCACAATTATTATACAAATACTTAAACTCCTGAAGGATCCCCACAGATGTCATGATTGTACATCTGGCTTTGGGGTGGGGGTAGCCAGAACTTCTCTGACCTGGTTGCTTACTATGAAGCACAGAACGACTATTTGAGATGGTTTGGAGCTTTGTAGTAAGTCAAGAGGGTGATATGCAGTTCAGTGTAATGTAGGAATGCAGGAGGACATTTACACTACACTGAGGGGGATGCTGAATTGAGGACATTATCAGTCAAGTTATACGATCTTTCTACTGTCTTAAAGATTATTACATTAAAAACTCTTCCCCTACTGTCACATTACTGAATCCTCCTGCCTCAATTGGTTTTCCATAGACAGAAGACACAGGCATAGACATATTTTTTTCCTGCAAATGTCAAAAAGTATTTGGCATGCTTTGAATTTTCACTGGCAACTAGTCAAATGTCCTGTACCTCCCAAGGGTATCTCCATCCAAACATTGTAGTAACAGCTTTCTCATTTCCGTGCCTTGCGTACTTCTTTTTATGGCCATGTGCCTGGTATCACATTGAACTCTCACCTCTTATTTGTACTTGGCTGGGCTCCTAGTGCTAGGAACAGCCCCTTTCCCCATCCATCATTGAATGTTCTCTGAGGACATTGACCCTTTTGACATCCACAATAACTTAACTACATTTCTCCCTGGTATCCGACAGCCATTCTAATCTGTGCTGATCTCAGCTGGTGTACAATGTTACCTGAGATACAATGGGATGTGCCTTCATCACATTTGTTGTATATGGATCTATGCTCAGTAACAGCATGCCAAATTTTGTTTACTAGGTTACAAATTGGCTGGTGCTGTTTACATAGTCTTTGATTAATATACACTGCATTTTATTTTAGGTCCATGAACCAGGGATTCAGGAATTATGAAGGATGCAAGAAATGGTTTCACTTTGTGGGAAGTGAACGAATATAATCATTTCTTAACTTTGAATCTGTTTTGAATCCTGTACTGGGAGAAATTAAGGAACTGTACAAATTAAGGAATAAAATACCTAAAAACATGGAAAACCAGTAATACCAAGTGAAGGCATTGGTACATCTAGTT
Organism: Phrynosoma platyrhinos; assembly: GCA_020142125.1. Taxonomy (NCBI): domain Eukaryota; kingdom Metazoa; phylum Chordata; class Lepidosauria; order Squamata; family Phrynosomatidae; genus Phrynosoma; species Phrynosoma platyrhinos. The sequence goes on from CM034701.1 coordinate 16,030,379, forward strand.
CACTATCATATACATTAGGGTAGCATCCAGACTACTCATTTATAACAGTCTGATTCCCCTCTAAAAGTAATGGCTCAGTCAGTCCTATAGAATCCTGAGATTTGTAGTTTAGTGAGATATTCTGTATTCTCTGTAAGAAAGATCTGGTCTGTTCCCCTGAACTACAGCACAGTTCTTTGGCAGAGAATTCTACATATATCTTTAACCCATAAATCCCAGGATTTCATAATATGGAATAATAGGCAATAAAGTATAAAAATACTATAGTTTGCCTACAGGCCCACATCAGCCTGTGATGCTCCCTGATAATGTGGGCACATTCATCTCCTGACATTACATACCACAACTTTCTGTAGTACTTAGGAGATTTCATTTTGTTATTGTTTTAGGGATATAAACCCATATCTGTACCATTTTTGTATACAAGAATAAGCAACTGTAGAAAATTCACTTCCTTTGTGAGATGGTCAAGATATCTTCTTTTGGTCTCAAGACATTTTTGACATCCATGAGAATAATTTTTTGCCTTAATTCTGTAAATTCACAAACTGCATAGCTGAAACTATGGAGTTTATCACACGGGAGGCTAAGTGCCCAAATCCCATGCAGAAACTGGATTTAAATTCTGGGAATATCCTGCAAAAGCGGTGTCTGAAAACGATCTCACTTTTGCAGGATTTGTCCACTTTCTGTGCAGGTTAATTTCAGATTAATGCTCAATGCATCTGAAAATGATCCTGCTTTTGTGGATTTAAATCCTGCTTCTGCATGGGGTTTGGCTGATTTCCTCCCATGTTGATAGCAACTGCTGTGTTGCATGGACTTAAAAATAAATAAATTACAACATCAAATGGGCTTTTTACATGTTATTGATCAATCAGCCAGTCCCCCTGTGCTTGCTAAGTGGATGTAAAGTACTTTGTTTCACAAAACAGAGGCACTTTTGTGTAGATTACAAAAATCTTCAGAAACCTCTCCTTATTCTTGAGTAAGAAAAAGGAACTCTCACAGAGGCTGGTGATTTCTCAATACAGAGAACCCTTCTTGTGAAGAGCATATATTGTGTGCAAAAGATATCAGCTGAGAACCTACTTCAAGAATAATTTCTATGCTCACAGGCTGAAATCCAATATCCCCTTAGCATAGTGTAAATATCTTCAAACAAACATATGCTGCACAAGCACTATGCAACCTCATGCCAAACAGTAACATTGCACAACACAGATCATATGTCTGTTGCACTATGGTGAATAATTTGACCCACATGTGCAGTGCAACTTGGACATGCATACGTCAATAATGGAATGTCAAGCACTGAGTAACATGGCATTTGTGCAGTGTTGCCTCCTTAGTGAATTGCAACACTGGATAGGTGAATGTGCAAACAAATATCTAAGCACATCCATGCACAACATGCATGTACATCCATATGTATCTATGCACAATGGCACCACATGGACTTTGCTTCTGCAACCTTAGACTGGATGCAGAGATTCTACATCAGACAAAAATGCTCAACTTCTTCAATAATAATAATAATAATAATAATAATAATAATAATAAT
>CM034701.1:16032042-16047895 GCA_020142125.1 Phrynosoma platyrhinos
GTGGACTCAATTTGCACTATTTTTGGCAGTCTGCAACCCCCCTTTCTCACTAAGGATGAGAAATTTTCCAGCAGTCTTCACATTCCTGTCTCTGACAACCAACCCCTACCCTAGCTCAAAGCTCAAACAAATGGCTTGTTTGCACTTTGTTGTTGTTGTTAACTGCCCTCAAGTCAACCCCTACTTATCCCAACCCTGCGAATGGTATATCACCAAGACCCTTTATTCTCACCTGCTCTGCTCAGGTCCTGCAAACTCAGGCCCATGACCTCACTAATTGAGTCCATCCAACTGGTGTGCAGTCTTCCTCTTTTTCTACTATCTTTTCTAGCAGTATTGTCTTTTCTAGTGCGGCCAAAGTACGACAGCCTCAATTTGATCTTCTTGGCTTCCAAAGAGACCTCGGGCCTGGTTTGTTCAAGGACCAGTCTATTTGTCTTTTTGGATGTCCATGGTATGCTTAGCAATCTTTGTCAGCACCAGATCTCATATTTGTTGATTTCCTTCTCATCCACTTTCTTCACTATCCAACTCTCATATCTGTACATGGTGGTGGGGGATATAATGGTTTGGATGATTCTAATTTTAGTGCTCAGTTGTATATCTTTACTCTTTAGGATCTTGTATAGTTTTTTCATTGCTGCCCTTCCCATTCCTAGTCTTCATCTAATTTCTTGGTTGCAGTATCCTCCCTGATCCAAGGTATGGGAACTCTATTTCTATTTCCTCATTGTTTGCTTTGAATGTATGTAGTTTCTCCATGTCATTATTTTTGTTTTCTTTATGTTCAGCATTAAGACTCTGCACTTTCCTCTTTAATCTTCCTTAATAATTGTTCCAAATCTGTGATGTTTTCTGCTAGCAGTATGGTGTCATTGGTATATCTTAGATTGTTGGTGTTCCTTCCTCTTATCTTCATTCCTTCTTCTGAGTCTAAATCTGCTCCTCATATGATATTTTCACCATACAAGTTGAACAAATAGGATGATAAAATGCAGCCTTGCTTGACCTCTTTCCATTTAGGAATCATTCTGTTTCTCCATCTTCTGTTATGACAGGAACCTCTTGTCCTAAGTAAAGATTTCTCATCAGGACTGTCAAATGTAGTGACACTCCCATGTCTTTAAGAGCCATTCATAACTTTTCATGATCTATGCAGTTAAATGCTTTGCTATAGTTATGAAGCACATGTTCATCCCCCCCCCCCACTGTAGTTCCTTGGTATACTCTGTAAGGCATCATATGTTTGCAATGTGGTCCATCATGCCTCTGCCTTTCCTGAATTCGGCTTGCAACTCCTGTTGCTCTCTCCATGTATGATTGGAGTTTGCACTACAGCTCCCAAAACTCCATACCAGTGTGTCAAGTGGTATGAGACCCATTGACATATGAGACACAGGCTCTGAAGTCATTAGTTCTAAAAGTAAGGATTGATGAGAAGTACATTTCAACTTTTTTTTCCTCATAAGTACATATAAAAAATAAACATCATTGTATTTAGGATAGAGAGAACTTGAGATGAAAACCAATAAGATGTGAGCAAAATGGACATCCATCCACACAGAAGGGTTTGTGTATTCATTTCTTACAAGTTCAGGTTTGAACCCATGCATATTTTGCCACATGAGTTTTGCCAATGCTACACCTTCCCCTGCCCCCAATAGGCTCCTTATACTTAACAAGGGTATCACAGCCAGGTACACCATAGTCATCTCACCGCTGATAATAGATAAAGCTATTGCCCTTTGCTGGTAAGACTTTTGTTTCAGTTTATCATTAATGAAGAATATTGACTACTGTAATGCACTCTGCATGGAGCTGCCCTTGAAAAGCTCTTAGAAGCTACAGCTAGTGAAAAGTGTAGCAGCCAGACTGTTATCAGCTGTGCATTTTAAAGTTTATGCAACATTGATCTTACCAGAACTGAATCAGCTTTCAGTTTTCTCCTGAGCCAAATTCAAGGTGCTGGTTTTGACCTATAAAGCTCTAAACAGCTTAGGGCCAAAATAGCTGACAGTCTCCTCCCATATGAGCCTAAGGAACATCTTTCTAAGAACAGTCAGAGTGGCTCCATCCCTTCTGAGGGCCTCTGCAGATGGGCGGCCATGGGCCTCCTCAAAAAGTCACAAATTGGGGCCAATGTTGCCGCATGCCTTGGCCCAAAATAGCGCTCCTTCCACAAGGCATGGAAAGGGTGCCGCAAGAGGCGGCACGCACCTCTTCAGCATCTCTTCTGGCTGGAGCTATTGGCCAACATGGGGCTATTGGCCAACATGGCTGAGGCTTCTGGAAGCTGAAGTCCCTCAGCCCTTAGAGGGGAAAGGTTGCCTACCCCTGGTTTAGTGGCTGCCAAGATAGAAGGAGAACACGGAACTGCACTGTTGGAGCACTACACTCACTTGTTTGATGTAAGATCTTGACCTACCTGTGCAAATTTTCTTCATAAATGAGAGACAATGAACTTGAGACTGAAAATATATATACGAAAAACAATAAATAAATAAATAAAATAAAGTAAAAAGTAAAAATGGATTCATCCATCCCTAATGGAAGCTAAGACTGCAATTGCATCCCAGAAACTCTTCATAGAATCCAGCTTTCCTCCCTTTCATTTCTCCTTCATGAATCTACACTTCTGAATATATTTCCCTAGAAAGAATCCTAGGCACACCAATCCATGGATTAAATAAATGCCTACTAGAGGAAAAAATTCCCTTGTAACAAAGAGCAGAACAACAACCCCCCCCCAAAAAAAAACATTTTGGTTGAATTCTAATCTGAACCACAGTCATGTTATGTCTGGGCTGCTTACAGGTAAATATATACTTCCATAATTGCATTGGTGGACTGCTGTGAGCTAATTTGCAAAACTGCAGAACACTAATGACTGGTTGCTGAGCTTTCTGAACTAAACTATACTGCTCCAGAAGGAATAGATGGTACATGCTGAATAACACACTCATTGAGAATTTGAACAATGCCAGAATTTAGCAACCTGCTCTATTCTATTTACAGCAAAAGCTGCTTTTGGACAGAGTATGCGGGATCATTTTCTATTGGCCTCAAGTCAAAATTTATATTTTCCTTTTTACTAGAATATCCTCGAGGGAACACAAACATATAAATAGTTGTTTTATTCCTGATATTTGAAACACTAACACAGAGACGGCTTATGGCAGGTATCATCATACCTAGATGATGTTTAGGACATAAGAAACATAAGAAAAACTCTGTTGGACCATCTAGCACAGCATCCATCTTATCCAACATCCTCATTTCACAATAGCCAGCCAATGCCATCTGGAGGCCCCCTTGTCTCATTAGCATGGGGACCCCCATTGCCCCACCTAGCAACTGGCATTAAATGGCATCTTGGATCGGTGGATTTCTTGTAACTGCAGGTAGTTGGATTAAATGACCATCGTGGCACCTTCCAAGGGTGCATTCACACTAGTATTTTTGTACCAAGTAGATCCAGGGAGATTCGGTGATGCAATACCAAATCAAAGTTCCCACTACGTTTACCCCATCAAATCTGTCCGTGGCAATTTAACCCTGTTGATGTTCACATTACCATGTGTATTGATTTAAAGTAGAACTGCCATTTCAATCATTCTCAGTGTGTGTGGGGGGGGAATTAAACTGTCAATCAAATGATGTGTGATAAGTCACACTGTTCGGGAGAATCTGCCCCCCTCCCCAGGTCAGCCTCGGAGGATGGCAATGGCAAGCCCCTCTGAAGAAACCTTGCCAATAAAAACTCTGGGATAAGTTAGCCTTGGGGAAAATCACACTCTCTCAGCCTCAGAGGATGGTGATGGCAAGCTCTTCCAAACAACCCCTGCCAAGTAACCTCCAGGGGAGATTTGCCTTGTGGGACATCACACTCTCTCAGCCAGGAAACCCCCATGGGTTTAATGGGGGTATAAACTCAATATAATATGTGTGCGAGAGGTTTTTTTGCACCAACTTGGGAGTGGAGTCTGTTGTCGTTTTCTTTCTGAGGAAAGAGGAAAAAATGACCCCCTAACTCCCACCCACACTGATAGGGTTTTTTAAAAAATGCCAATCAAATCATACATACCTTTGTCATACTGATGACACCAGCATTTAAAGGTACTGTCTACTCTGGTCATGCAATAGCAAAGATATGCATAAGCTGGCATTTTTTTTAAAAAAAAAGTACACCATCTAATGATGTTCCCAAGAGAACCCCCTCCCAGATTTTGGCTTTTGCTGGCAGGGAAAGAGTAAAGGGGTGGGCGTGATCTGCCCCCTGCACATTAACCCCTCCCTTCCTGTGCTTTGAATTGAATTGACAGCAAGTTCCCATTTGTGGCTGGTAAAAAAAGACCGGTTTTTTGAAAAGATGCTGAAAATGCCTCAGTATCAAAAGTACCCCGGTTTGCACCACCACCCCCGAACTCAGGTCGGGAAAATCTGGCGCAAGTGTGAACGACCCCTTTTAAACCAGTTTGCAAACTGGTTCATAACATAGTATGAATGACTCCCAAGTTTCTAACTCTAAGCACAAAGTTTTTAAATCAAAGTTGTGGAGTGTGTGGCCTACCAGATGATGTCAAATTAAAAATATCCAATCATTTCCATAGAGGACCTTACACATATGTAAGACACCAAAAAGATTCTGGCCAGTGGATACCAGCAAATTTTATCACCGTTATGAGAAAGGATGTCTGGACACATCAAGGCAACCCCTCAAGAAGATTGTTAATGACCACAAGATTTTTCATATTTTGGAACTTTCTTGGGGAGATGCTATGAGAACTGGCCATTATTTTTACCATGATTTTGGGAGGTTCTATGGCCCTAGAACAGAACTGTAGAATTCACCATGGTCCCAATGTGAAGACATCACGTTGGCACAGCTTTGAGATAGAAATCAAAACAGATTGTTTTAGGAGCTGCCATCAAGAGACATTCACACTTCCTAGGCAGGAAGACCAGGTGATTTGCAACTCAGGATGCCTGGCCAGAGCTGAGGAGATCCATTGACATCTAATAAACCTATCTATATAAAAGTGATCTTTGCTGTGTAAACTAGCCACCTTTGAAGTATAGTGAACAAATCTTCACCTCAGGACTATTTAAGGACTTCAGATTTCTTTGTTCTCTGAGCTGGCAAAGAGTGCAAGGAGGATTTTTATGCATCCCTAAATTCTTTGCTAGTTTCCCTCACACTGCCTCCCCTGAACATCGCTTCATGAGCAGCTAAGATTTTCATCATGAAGAGGAGCACACACACTATGGTAATTGTGTTCATAAGTGAAGCCTCTCCTATTAGCTCCTGTGTATTTGTGTTTGTGTGTGTGTTTGTATTGCTGTGTGTTTTATCCAAATAAAAGTACAATTCATTGGAACAATTTTGTCTTTGCTAATTCTCTATTCCACCACCCTCTGTAAAAGTTGGGAAGATCCCGGGCTGACATGACCCAGCCAAATTAACTGACCTAATTAAAATTCCCCAAGTCCAAGGTCACTCATAATGGGGGCGGGGGGGGTTGTAGTTACAACATCTTTTGATGTTAGCCTCCAAATCTTTCCATGGAAGCCCCATGCCCATTTCTGAGTTGTTGAAAAGAGTAATGATATTTCCAGTCATGGAACAAGCTCAGACATTCAAACAGAGAACCCCCTGTATGTTCCCATCAGTCTTGTTGCAACTGTCTGTCTCAATTTACTCTACAACTGGAAGAGGGCTGGGCATGTCATAGGTACCACCCCACTCTCCAGCACCTTGGAAATGGCTGTGTTGAAGGGGATGTGAAGTTTCAAAGGTAAGATTTGTGGATCACTTTTGGTTATTGCAATGGGGCTATGAATGTGAATTAAAACACTTTCAATGCCGTATGTTAGGCTAATAGCATTGTAATTACTGGAAAGGATGCCTGCCAGTGTTTTGAGGGGAAATGTACCTATTTTGTCACAAACACATGTGTTTTACCATTAAACCAAGGTTTTTGCTCAAAACAATTTTTCACAGTACCACAGAATGTGAAAACCCATTAGAAAATGTGCAGAAATGCTTGTGATCTCACTCCACAGATGGAATTTTTGAAAGCCTTCATTCTTTCACAGAAAAGTGCAATAAGCAAAGACTTACATTCTTTAAAAGAATATTACTAAGCCCGGAGGGGTTGAATCTACTAGTATTTTAACTACTGACAAGAAAATGGGAGCAGTGGAAAAGCACTAGGGAAAATACAGAACACAGAAAAAGAGGAATCACACAACACTATTAAAATAAAGCTGAAAGACAATGGAACAGAGAAGGGAAAGGTTTGGATTCCTCTTTCCTTGCATTTCTCCCTCTAATACAGAACATACTGTGTATCCATTTTCTTCAAAGACGAGAAAGAGCCATCTCTTACAATCTGAGTAATTTCCCACTCTCCTTGATGATAAAATGCATTTTTCTCAGAATAGCTCTAAATCACGTGGAACTCCTACTGATAGCACTTTCCAGCAACAAGAAAAAAAGCTTCAACCCCCACTTCCACTGTTCTTCTCCCAGAGATAATGGCTTCTAGCATTGCTTTGTCTATGGTGGATACATTATGTATAATGCAATCCTTCTGTATCCTAGGGTGCATTTTCTACATGGCACTGATATGGTCCAACACAAGGCTGGCACTGGGTGTTGTCAATGTCAAGTGCCTGATGGTCTTACATTCTAGCAAAGGGTCTGTTGCTACTCCTCTCATCCTCCTTCCTGGTCCTGTTTAGATAGGGGGAAGAAATTATTTTTACTTTTATTCTAATGCAAGCCTACCTCAATACCCAACCAATATGTGTCTTGAACTGCAGTTAACTTTTGCTGTTTACATTTTGGGATGGATGCAGTTCTCTGATCAAAAAAGGCACTCCATATTAAAGGAGAAAATGTACATCAAACATGCACTGACTTATAGAAGTGCATGCAAAGCATGCATGTCGGTGAAAATCATTTGTAAAAGAAAAACATGATGGGAAATTGATCAGGGTTATCTTAGAAGAAATGTGCACCAAAATGTTTGTACAGTCTTGGAAAAGCTTTACAGATTGATAAAGAAATGGAATAAATAAACATCCATTATGGAAAATAAAATAAAAATTGGGAAATTGAAACTGAAAGATTCATCCACTCTTAGTCCTATGTCTCCTCCTGTTTTTGCTCCATTTTATTGCTCCTTGTCTTCTTTGTTGGTGGTCAATGGTTTCCATGTCAGTGGGGCAGTGAATCTGCCCTGGGTTGCAGTCATTTTTTTTTCAAAACAAACAAACAAACAAACATTTCTAGTGTTGCCAGACTAAAAACTGGAGAGGGTCCATGTACATTTAAAGGTTGTGTAGAAGAGGAAATTTCAGCGGGTGATGCTTATTAGTTGCATGGCAGACAAACAGCACTTGTTGACATTTTCTTTTCTACACAACCATTAATGGTTTTCACTCTGGCAACACTGGATTGAAATTTATCCTTTAAAAATGTTGAGAACATTGGATAGGTCCAAGTGGATCAACCCATCTAAAACTCAGAAAAGATTCAACACTTTACTGAGATGGAAACCATCAGCCTTGTTGCATGTATGTGGAGAGGACACCACTGTTTTTATTCACCTTGAAGTCTTCTACATTGGTCCCAGAATGAGAAAAGAAGTGATGGGGCAAGAGTGACAGAGGCAGTGAGGTGAGCCTGTTTCTTAGGGAGCCATATTATGTGTAGGCAAAAATATAAATCTTTTTTTTTTTTTTTTTGCTGAGTTTCTCATTTCTTCAGCTGCAGTTTGCCTTTGAATCACTCTGTGAACATGAATGCAAAGACATAACCATGTTTGTCTGAAAAAAATCAATGTGTGTGAAGGGATCTTGTAGCACCTTTGAGACTAGAAGCTGGTAGTATGAGCTTTTGTGGAGAAGTAGACTCATGTCTATGAAAGTTCATGCTACCAGCTTCTTTCTTTCAGTTAGCCTCAAAGGTGCTACAAGATCCCTTTGCACTCTGAGAACATAGTAACATTTTTCAGAAAACAAGCTGCCCCCAAGTAGTACACACTTTTCTGCCCAATATTTTTCCTCATGTGAGCATTTTTGTGTTTCCTTCTCCTCCCGCATGCTTTTCAGGTATGTAACATAATATGGTCTTGATTCTACTTTCCCCTACTATTCACTTTTTTCTGCACTTATTTAGAGTTGTGAAATACATCACCAAGATTCTGGAAGAATTGGCATGGAAGATGGCCTTGGTGTGCTTGCAAGAGGCATGGGCTTAGTCTGATCTTAGCCTCACAAAGTCCTTCAAGTATTTCAGGGGTAGAGTTTGGTATTTCCAGTCACTCTAGACCACCATTTCTCTGGGCATGAAAATATTGAATTGCCCTTCTTGAAATTTACTTTTTACACAGGTGTATACCTACAACAAAGGAGGAGGGACTACATTGGGGTCCAGGGGAAAAGTTTCTGCCCTAGTCTCCTCTGTGGACTGCATGGTAGGTCAAGGCTGCTGACACACTGTAGAATTAATGCAATCTGATACAGCTCTTTAATTGGTTCCATCCTATGGAAACCTGGGATTTGTAGTTTGTGGTGGCTGCAGAGCTCTCTGAGAGAGAAGACTAAATATCTCACAAAATTACAAATCCCAGAATTCCATAGCATGGGGCCATGTCAGTTAAAGCTGTGTAAAACTGCATTATTTCTGCAGTGCAGGAACACTCCAAAAAATCCCCGCCCCCAAAAAAATGAAGGAAGGGGCATAAATGTTCAAAAGTCTACTACTGACTTTGCAGAATGGTTTTGTCCATTTCTTAATGTTAAATACTGCAGGGAAAGGCCTTGCAACAAATTTAAATAGTTAATCATCACTCCTGAAGATGATCTGGGAAATCTGAAGGTGTTCAAAGTGCTGGTGATGACCTGGCTGGACTTGGGTCCAGGCTATCTGAAGGGCCATATCCTTCTTTATGAGCCTGCCCAGGTTCTAAGATCTCACAGCCTTCCTAGGGAACAAGAGATGGGGCCTTCTTGGTGGCTACTCCCAAGCTTTCCTGGGGAGGCTAGGAAAGTTACCTCCATGCTTTCTTTCTGTGGCAAATGAATACTTTCCTGTGCTAACAGGGTTCTAATGGTTTGCTATATTGTGGGCAGGTGGTTGCATATTATTTTGTACAAGGCATTTATTTATCAGCTCCCAATGAAATGAAGCATAAAAAAAACTTTAAGCAATTGAAATATTTCTGATGTGTGTAAACATTTTTGTTCTTGTGTGCCTTCCAATCATATCTGACTTACGGAGACCCAAAGGCAACCCTTTCATGAGGTTTTCTTGGCAAGATTTGTTCAAAGGAGGGTTGTTATTGCCTTCCTCTGAGGCTGAAGAAGTGTGACTTGCCCAAGGAAACCCAGTGGGTTTCCATGGCTGAGCAGGGATTTGAATCCTGGTCTTCAGAGTCATAGTCTAGTGCTCAAATCACTACAATGCTCTAACTTTTTCTGGTGGTTTCCTTAACCTGTGTTGGTGTCAGCCTCATTTGCCAGTATTGAGGGAAAGGCAGAATAGAAATGAATGAATGAAATGATGGGCACAACAATTACACTGGAGGCCACATGGATTCCTGGGGCTACACCTTTGGCCACCACTGGCCTACAGCAGTTCAACTTTTATCATTATGAAGCTCTTAGAGGAGTATTTCCACCAGATCATGCTTCAAAGATGGATGGACTTAAGCAGGAAGAATGGAATGTGTCATGCAGCTCTCATACTTATTTTTATTTTATTTATTTTGGCTAGAGTGAATTAGGAATTTTACAGGAGCTGACCCTTTTATCCATCACTTGTTTTTGTTTGAGTTTAACTTTTACACACTACTAAATTCAGCCCAAACTATGTGATGGAAAAATATGCAGTGGAAACATGTGGCAGAGGTTTTGTTGCTGCCCTGGTTTGCCCTCTGTCACATTTGTTTCCTGCCATGCTCTGTTAAAACCTGGTGAGTTGGGAACGATAGCAATACTTTCATTGAAAAAAAAGAGAGAAGAACAATCTGAAATGGACCCAAAACATCTTCAGGGATGATTTTGTTTTGAAAATTTTCTTCCCCCTCCCACAAAATTTTCTTCCCCCTCCCACAAAAAAAAAAAAAGAAAAAGAAAAAGAAAAGAAAGAAAAGGAAAGGAAAGGAAAGAAAAGAAAAGAAACAGCATCTGAAGAAACTTGCAAATGAATTTTTCATTAAAAGCCCTGAAAGGCAAAAAAAATCTTACACCATTTGATCATTTTCTCAGTAGGGTGTGTCAATAAGTTGAGATACCCTTTTTCACTGAGGACTAGAAAAATTATGAGCATCCCAAGGTCACACATGGATTCTGTGGCCAAGTGAGAATTTGAAGCTACTGCTCTTTGCTTTGACTGTTAAATGCATTTGAACTACATCATTAAAACAGATGGATACCACTTTCACTACTGTGACTCCATTCTACAGAACCTTGGAATTTGTGGTTTGGAAAGACCCATAGAATTCTCTTACAGAGCTCTAGTGTTGTAGTTCAGGAGAATATCTTTTTTTACCAGAGAACTAAAAGCAGTTCACCAAAGTGCAATCTCAGGATCCTGTAGAATGAGGCCATACCATTTTTCAAACTGATATAACTGGACAATGTTACTTCTTTGTATAGGAAATAATTTCATTCAATTTTACAATCTCAATGAAAGTAGAATTTTTGCAACTCTTGGGACTCGTTCCAAAAAGAAATACACCTTGAGAATTCATGCATTTCTGAAGTTTACAGTGGGAAAGTAAACTGAAAATTATGGAGATATATTTGTAATGTGAACATCCTAAAAAACAAAAAATCTAAAAATGTTGACATCTAAAAAAGAACATAAAGAAGCCACAAACCTACTTTAGAAAATGTGTAAATTAGTTAAAGTACACAACTAAATGTGCACGTTAGGAAAAATACATTTAAAATGCATATGAATTTCAATACCAGAGGGAAAAGCAGTCTTATAAATGTAAGACAGGAAGAAAATGTAGGTGGAATTTAAATAAACACTATAAAACCTAGGATGAGAGATTTTCGTATCTCCAATATCTGCACTCTTTTAGTTAGCAAAAAGGATATATTTTTCTGTGATTCTCCTATTGCTGTTGTACTATTGAGTCAGTCAGGAATTTTCACACTTCTTTAATTTTTTGGAAGATAGCAATGGAGACAGGTGACATTTACATTATGCAAGGATGTGGTTGCTCCATTTAAAGGGGAAGATGATCAGTGTCTCCTTCCCTTCTAGGCTCATCAACCTGTTTTGAGCTACAGAGAAACCGAACATGTTTGAACTGGGACCAGGGTTGCTTGAACTGCTGAGGACCACTGTGAAATCAGTGGTTAGAGATCTCCTCCACTTTGATTTTTTCCATTGACATGTCCAATACATATGGGACTCACAATGCTGAGATGAACTGCTTTCTCTCCCCAACTTCACTACCCTTTTCCTAGCTAGCAATCATGGAGGAGATATCTACAGAGGGCTAGCTTACAGTTATTTATTTATTTAGGTATTATGTTTATGCTCACCTTTTCCTCCAATGAACTCAAGGCAGTGTGTATATGTGTCCCTTACCCCACAGTTTTTCCACAAAACTACACTCTAGGGTGAGTTAAGCTGAGAAAAGTGACAGGCCCAAAATCACCCAGTAAGTTTCATGGCTGAGTGAAGGCTTGACTTCCAACCCACCCACCCACCCAACACTCTGAAGATTGTAGGTTCCTCTTCAAAGGGTTCTTCCATGAATTAATCTATCATCCTTTCATCTTTTTTGTATAGTTTTTCAGTGTTTTGTTTCCATCCTCTTTTTATTTTACTTGGTCAAGTAATATGTTCTCCTGATGGTTGTATAGCCTCTTGGTTTAAATTTCCCTTTGATTTCTTGGATCTTGTGGAAGAGGTCGCTTCTTCTTCATTTTTTTGTTGTTATCTTCTATTTCTCTGCATTGATTAGTATCGTCGTTTGATTTCCTCCCACATGCAAGTCACTGAACAGTAGCATTCAGGGTTCTGACCCTATTTCTGTCACTTTTTACCATTGCTTCTCATCTGTACTTAATTTCTTGAAGAGTTTCATCTGTCATTCATTAAGGCTTCTCTTTCTTTTTGGCTACAGATAGTCTCTTTTTTGCATTCTTCCCTAACAATGACCCTGGGTTCTGTCTAGAGTTCTTCTGGCTCCCAGTCAATTAAGCTTAATAGTACAAATCTATTTTTTTAATGTTATCTTTAAATTCTACGGGGATGGCCTTCAGGTTGTATATTGGCACGATGGTTGGTTTGTGATATTCTTTAGTTTTACTCTTTTTTATTAGCAGTTTATGATCTGTGCTATGATCTCTTATTGTCTGCTACTGGTCTTATTTTTGAAAAGAGAATGAAGCATCTCTATCTTCTCCCTCCAATGATGTAGTCTGATATTGGCCATCAAGTGATGTCCATGTATACAGTTGCCTCTTTGGTTGCTTGAAGAACTCTACCAAGTACACTGGCAAGGTCTGTGTTACCAAGTATCATTATCTTTTCCAGTAAGTCATGTTGTCTCATGATATATCCAAAGCACAACAGCCTAAGTTCAATCATCTTTGCTTCTAATGAGAGTTCAGCCTTGATTTGCTTTAGGACCTATTCATTTCTTTTTTCAGCAGACCATGGCATCTGTAGAACTTTCCTCCAGCATCACATTGCAAATGAGTTTTATTTTTTTCCTGGCTGCATCAGCATTGCAGAATAACGCAGTTTGACACTGCTTTAACTGTCATGGCTCATTGCTATGGAATTCTAGGAATTGTAGTTTTGTAAGATATTTCGACTTCTCTGTCAGAGGGCTCTGGTGTCAGAACAAACTACAAATCCGAGAATGACATAGCGCTGAGACAAGGCATTTAAAGTGGTGTCAAACTGGATTATTTCTGCAGTGCAGGTGCAGTCCCCCAGTCAGTTTTCTTTATTGTCCACCATTCACACCCATATGCAGAAACTGGAAATATTATGCCATGGATGATTCTGACTTTGGTATTTAATTATATATCGTAACACTTGAGGATTTTAACTAATTCTTTCATAACTGCCCTTCCAAGTTTTAATCTCCTGGTTTCTCGACTTTTGTCTCCATTGTGATTGATAGGTATAGAAAATCTTTACTTCAATCTCTTCATCCACTTTAAAGTTAGGTAGAACATCTGTGCTGATTACTTTTGTTTTCTTAATATTCATGTCAATTCATAGCACCGGTCTGCATCAGCCCTATATATAATAATGGCAAGGTACAGTTTGCTCTCCTTTTATGATACCCAAAATGTGCCAGAGCCACTCACTTTGTTCTGCCTTATGGAAAGGTTGACCCTGCTCATACATATGCTAAACTGTCCTACCCAGCTCAGCCTGGAAATCACAGTAGTGGAGGTGATTGATTTATCTTCCTTGTGACAACAGGGTTCCTTCTCTGTTTCCATTCCACCATGAAACAAATGGCTTAGTTTGCAATAGTTACTGAGTCATTTGAATCTCACCTAACATTTTACTTTCAATTTGCCACCATTATGGTTTCATTTGACATTCAGTATATGGTAATAGCAATGAATTGGCTGGATATGGGATGTCATATACCTGGTAAGGATAGCATTTCAGTGTAATGTACAGGCGCATCCGTGGACAGCGGCTTTTCAGAATCTCTTTTCTATATGACTATTTTTATTCTCCTTCTTTTCTACAGAATGATAAATGTACTTCTAGATTTAGCAGGAATTGTGGAGGGAGGCAGACTCAGATCAAATGCCATGTAACCAATTTCCAGTAATTCCTTTTGCTATTTTTGCTTTCAGAAAGGGGTGGATGAGGCAAGGATAACAAGATATAAATGCATTTTGATTTGTATATTGTTTGCAAGTGTGAAATTTCATAATTTTATGTTGAAATACAAACCATACAAATTTACACACACATACACGTCCTCCCTGTTCTGTCCTTGGTCACGCATGCTGAGCAAGGGAAAGGTTTTGACACATCCACCTCTAACAAGAGCTTCCTATATTCTGTCTCAATAAGCAATCACCTTTGTTGTAGAACACCACCAGAATAAATATTGACTTACTAAATATCACAAGTGAATGGACAAAAGACTTTTCCCTTCCTGACAAACATCCAGCAAACCTGGGGATAATGGAAGTGTATAATTGCCACCTGATGCCAAGAAGTCCGATATACTTCGCACCAAGGATTTGTTTACAAGTCAAGGTTGCTGCAGGTTTTCAGAGATATCCATTTAAGCAGAATGCTTGTTTGCTTGCACTCTGCTTTTCAGCTTCGCACACAGAGGCTATTCCCAAGCAAGGTGCCCTTCAGTTGAAGACAAAAAGCCACAGGGAAGCTATCAGAAAAGAAAAAAAAAGCACAATGGGATAAATAATATCCTTACATCTACCATGCAACATAGGAGGACACACTTGTTGCTTACCATAGAGTAAGCATTTGGCAGCTGGACCTTTGCAAAAATATTGGGACCCTTCAGGAATTCAGACTTGGTAATTAATGGCTTTTTAAAAATGACCTGATCTACACATTCTGGACTAATGTGTGGCCAGAACTTTGTTTATATGTAAGAAATAATTGGACATTTTTGTCCGATGCAGAATAACTGTGTAACCATATTGTTATTTAAGTCATTATTATGTAACTGAAGTACACTAGAAAATCATTACTTGTGTGATCCCAACAAAGGGTGCGTGCATCAATTGCTGCCTCCCTTTATTGCTTCAATAACAGCAAACAGAGCATGCTCAATAAGCTGTTTTTAACCTCAGAAGGCTTGTCACCAGTAACCTAAGGGCTACTCTGCAGGGTAACAGATCTCATCTATTTTTTTTTTAAATTTTATAGCCACTAAAATTAGCACTGAGCATTAAAATTAGAATTGTCCCAATCACTATGTACAGATGTGTGAGCTGGACAATGAAGAAAGTGGTTAAAAAAGAAAATCAATTCATTTGAGATGTGGTGCTGGAAAGATTGATGAGAATAGCATGGATGGCCAAAAAGACAAACAAATGGTCCTTGAACAGATCAACCCTGAGCATTCCCAGGAAGCCAAGATGATCAAAGTGAGGCTGTTGTATTTTGGCCACATCATGAGAAGGCATGTCTCACTACAAAAGACAATAATGCTAGGAAAAGTGGATGATAGAAGAAAGAGAGGGAGACTACATGCCAGATGAATAGACTCAGTCAGGGAGATCATAGGCCTGAATCTAGAAGATTCACTGCAGAGCAGTGGAGGAATAGGGAATCTTGGTGATGTCTCATCCACAGGGTCACCATGAGTCAAGATCAACTCAAGGGCAGCTAACAGCAACAGCAGCAAACCATTCAAGAGGAACACAGAAGAGACCAGCACTGTGGGAAGATCTGTGAGATTTGTCTCAAGGACTGGTTCTTTGAATTTTATATGGAAATTTACACCTAGTGGATGTAATCTTGGTGCCTGCTTGTCCCATTTTATTGGATAAGGTTCAATCTGTGCAGCCTGAGGATGTGGACAGGATCTTAGTAGAAGTTAGGGCTACTATGTGTATACTGGATCCTTGCCCTTCCTGGCTGCTGAAAGCAGCTAGAGGAAGACTAGCCGAATGGGTAAGGGGAGTGGTGAATGCTTCACTGCACCAAGGCAAATTTCCATCCTGCCTAAAGAAGGCTGTGGTGAGTCCACTATTGAAAAAGACCTTCCTGGATCCTGCCATCCTGGATTACTATCAGCCAATCCCTAATATTCCATTTTTGGGCAAGGTTCTGGAGTGAGTAGAGGCCTCCCAGCTT
>CM034701.1:16078963-16090369 GCA_020142125.1 Phrynosoma platyrhinos
CAGCTGCTTGGCTCTCTTCCAGGGGCTTGAGGGGAAGAGAGTTGCACACCCAGGCTCTGATATCTGAGACTGGAGGCCCAGAGGCAGTGGTGGTGGCTGGGATCCCTGAAGGGAAGGGGGAATCTGTGAGTCCCTGGCCCTGCCTCAGCAGCCCTTCCCTGGCAAAGGTCCCCCACTTTCCCTTCCTTCTGGGACTCAGCTGGATAATTATTATTGCCAAAGGTCACCCAGTGGGTTTCCATGGCTCAATGGGGATTCAAACCCTGGTCTCCAGAATGGAGGCTGTTTTGGAATTCCTACGGGGCCGAAGGTTGGATGGGTCCTGGGAAAGGAAAGGGGGAAAATGGCAGATTTCCCCCAAAACTGGTGAGGGATGGGATACACCCTTGTGCTAACCCTCTGCCACAGTATTCCCTCTCCTCCAGTGCAATGCATTTCAGGTCCATTGTTCTCACTTGCTGAACATGCTTGCTAATCACTTATTTTCAATAGAACTGCCAAAAAACTAGTGTCTGAATAGAGTTGGGGGGGGGGTTGCATTTGTCTTGCTTCAAAGCAAGTCCAAATGATTGCAGTCAGATCTGAAACTGTTTCCATTGGGAATGTGGCACATTTAACGCTTTCAGCAAATTGATGTAAATCATAGTGGGAATGAGCCCTTTGTTTTAATTGGAGACTTATTATCTAATGGTAGCAGAATGGCAATGGCAAAAACCCCTCTAAAGAAATTTGCCAAGAAAACCCCAAGATAGGTTTGCCTTAGGATTGCCATAAGTTGGAAATGACTTGAAGGCACACGACAACAATAACAACAACAAATAATTGGGGCCAAGTAAACAAACCTTTCTGTTGTTGCATTTTAAAAACAATTTGGAGGCAAAAATCCTTGATGGTCTACTTCAAATTGTCCAAATATCCATCAGTAGAGCCCAACCATCTTCTCTCTGCCTGCTGCAGGGTAGTTCCGACATATTAAGGTAATATTGGGAAAGAGATTTCTACTGATATTGATTGAAATACATTTCTGACTCTGCAAATCACATTGCCTCAGGACTCTTCCTTTTGCGTGTGTATGTGTCTGTTATTTTTGGTTCTTGCTCTTTGACATGTGTAAGTTCATGGAAGTTTGCCAGAAACTCACCATAAATAATTCAATATTGATCAAAGGGCAAGACAGTCTTCACTCAAGCAAAACCTAGACCTTTTATTATGCAATCATTTGGAAAGTGAAATCTGAGTATTCCTTCATTCTGTGGCATAATACACGATATCCCCATATTCTATAGTAGAATAGTAGAGAGTGTATGTGTGTGTGTGTGTGTGCATATATGTGTGTGTGTGTGTGTGTGTGTGTGTGTGTGTAAGGGGAAAGAATATAAAGGTTGCCATACTGTATTTCATTCTTTTCCTCACTAGAGTGTATAGCTTTTTTTTTTTGCCTTGAGAAAACTGCTTTTAACATTGCTCTAATTAAATTTCCAGAAGACTTTTTTTTGCTTGCTTTTTTTTTTTTTTTTTTTTTTGCTTGTGTGAGAGAATTCAATTAGGTTTTAATCTCAGTAATCAAAAATGCACTGGTGCTTTGAGTATTTGATTTTTAATTTAAAAATTTGACATGGCATTCCAATTAAAACGTTCAACAGTTGCATCGTAGCATAAAAGTCTATTACCTCTGATAATCAGGAGAAACTGGAGACTATAAAAAATACAAGTAACATTCAAAGCAACCCTCAGGTAATTGCAACACTTAGCCCATCCTAAATCATTCGGTTGCAGCTGCATGTAAGAACTCTACTATTTAGAAATGGATGCTCTGAATCTGTTCTCATGGATTGACAGTGGCAGATGGATGCCTCAATATGAATGAGATTGTGAATCTGCTCCAGATTTTTCTTTAAATTTCAAATTTAGCCACAACAGGGGAATCTGAAACAGGAGGGAGCTAAGTCTTAATTCTTTGAGGTTTCTACCTCTATCAAAGGTAAAACTTTTTCATTTGGACTATAATGGGCAAGTTTTACCTATAGCTTCTAAAGTTTTAGCACCTAAAGTTTTTTTCCAGATGTAGCAGCACACAGACTTTTAAAGAAATTTGGTGTTCTTGGCCTAAGAAAGGGGCCTGCAAACTCACAAAGCACAAGGACAATCTGGATCCCCAAAATAAGTTACTTTACTGCTACTAATGGAGTTTAAATTTTACTGTCCTTTGTCTTAGTCCCCATATGGCCAAGATGCAAAGTGGCCTTTGCCTGTGTTGAGATCCTTGCAGACCAATCAAAGTACAACAGAAACAACATCTAATACAAAATGTGGGCTTGTGAATCTAACATGTCACTTTTTTTTTCTCTTGTATGATTTTTTAAAATATCTTTTGCCTGATGGAGCTTCAAAAACTTTCATGATTAGGTTTTTTTGTGGGTTTTTCGGGCTATGTGGCCGTGTTCTAGAAGATTTTATTCTTGACGTTTCACCAGCATCTGTGAATGACATCTTTAGAGATCTTCTCTGAAAATGCCAGCCACAGATGCTGGAGAAACATTAGGAATAAAATCTTCTAAAACACTGCCACATAGCCTGAAAAACCAAAAAAAAAAAAAAAAACAACCCCAAAACATGGATGCCAGCCATGACTACTGAATTTAGTCCCAAGAGGGGAATCCTAAAGATGAGGGAGCTAAGGACTGGGACTTAATTCTTTGAGGTTTCTTCCTCCAACAAAGGTGAAATGTTTTCATTTGGACTATAATTGGCTTAATTTTTCTTCTCTTGTATCATTTTTAAATGTCTTTTGTCTAATGGAGGAACCAGTGAAGCTTTGAAAGCTTTCATGATGTATTTTGTATATTTAGGTTGGCCTATAAAGGTATCACTCTTTTGTGGAGTTTGGATTTTGCTGTAACTAGTTACAGTTGTTTCAAAGCTCAAGGAGTACTTATGGTATCTGCTGTCACAGTTATAATTTTGGGGCTGGTATTCCCTTGAGTCAAGTGGAGAATCTACATATGTGTAGACTTTAATAATTCAATGAGTTTACTCTAGCTGGAAGCATCAATAGATTTCTGGCCTTTCAAAGTAACCCTATTTCCCTATTACATATAGTTATGATTTGTTTTTGTTTTTAATGAAATAAATGACTAACCCATAATGCAAAATACCCTCTCCTCTTGCACACTTTGTCATTGCTTCAGCACCCACAACAAAGCACAAAGTAGCAACAGAAGGGACAGGGACAGGCAAACATGTACAAGATCCATGTAACATTCCTCCTTCACTTTCTATTGAAGCTATCTCTGTATAAAAGTAAGTAAAAGTTATAGTTTCCTCCTCTTTTATGTCCCTTGTTAAGTAACAATTGCAATGTCATAAATAATGTCATTTTTTAATTGGGGAAAATGAATTAATTGTAACTAAGGTCTAATTGGCACTGCAGAAATAAAGCAGTTTGACACCACTTTGACGGCCATGGGTCAATGCTATGGAATCCTGGGATTTGTAGTTTGTTGTGGCCCCAGAGCTCTCAGACAGAAAAGGCTAAATGTCTCACAAAACTACAAACCCCAGAATTCCATAGCATTGAGCCATGGCAGTTAAAGTGGTGTCAAAGTGCATTGTTTCTGCAGTGCAGATTAGACCTAAGTAGTTATTTGCAGTGAAGTCACTTCAAAGCATCGATAACACTGTCCTAGAGCATGCCAAACACACTCCTATGTGTGCTTTTCAAATGAAAAAACATGGTGTACAAACTGTATTTTTGAGAGCTTTGTCTTTTAATGCTGAACTTCTGAAGCACCCAGTGGCTCCAAGGGACACAGCTGGAGAACAGCGGTCGTAATAGCCAGCACCTGGTTATTAGAAATATCAAAAACACATTCCTTAATGTATGGGTTGGAAATGTAGCCCATATTCAGAGGCCAGCCAGACGTAATTCAAGGCTGCCAGGAGCTATATGAGAAAGTGCTGACCTTTTCTGTTTACTTACTCATGGAGGCAGGTATCATTTTCCAAACCCGTAAAGCTATGTCAGACAATATCTTCCAACCAGGAGATTGCAACCACTGCTTAGCAATCTGATACATTATCATGCTCTGTTTATTATCCAATTTTCTTGCCTGCTCCAGGCCGCTTGCTAGCCAGGTGATTGCTACCTCCTGCATTGAAGATATGCAGTCAAATTTGCTTCCAAGAGGCTTAAAACCCTGACCTCTCTGCCTTCCTTACCTGCAGCTGTTTCTTTGCACATCAAGGTCTGTGTTTCAGGCCATATTGTCAGTTGATTAGAGTCACGGATGTATCATTGCCACTAGTAAGGCTTGCTTAGATTAAACCAGTTGGAGATTCTATTAATTATTTTCCATTCTGTACCAACCCTTTAGCAGTCCGGAAGAGGATGCACTCACAGGGCCAAGCTGCATGTTATCCTAGACAATCCTTAATCAATTCTCAACATTTATGCTTCTCTCTCTACCCCACTTACCTGAACTGGACTGCCTACCTCAAGCTTCTATTTCTTCCAGGCAGAGGAACAGAAGTCTAGCTTCATTTAGCAAAGCAAATAAAATTGGGTGATCAACCACCTAGGAAAACCCAAGTAGTTTGACCTAGTTTGCCCTGTTTATTAGTAATGGTTCTTGTTGCATGTTCCTTCTACCAGGGGTGTCAATCTTCAGAATCTTCTAGAAGTTTCAGCAGAGAATCATTTTTGGAACAGCTCTTACTGTCAGGAAGTTCTTCCTAATGTTGAGGTGGAATCTCTTTTCCTGTAGCTTGAATCCATTGTTCTGTAGTAGCAGAAAACAAGGTTGCTCCATTCTCAATATGACACCCCTTCAAATGTTTAATCAGGGCTATCATATCACCTCTTAACCTTCTCTTCTCCAGGCTAAACATTCCCAGTTCCCTAAATTGTTCCTCATAGGGCTTAGTTTCCAGACCCTTCACCATTTTAGTCGCCCTCCTCTGGACACGCTCCAGTTTCTCCACATCCTTTTTGAACTGTGGTGCCCAGAACTGGACACAGTATTCCAGGTGAGGCCTGACCAAAGCAGAATAGAGTGGCACTATTACTTCCCTTGAACTAGGCACTGTACTTCTATTGAGGCAGCCTCAAATCGCATTGGACTTTTCAGCTGCCACATCATATTTCACTCTGAGGTCAGAATGAGGCATCCAGACATATGATCAAGGCTGAGCACCTTATTCTGACCTCAGATATGAGTGACACACTGCTGTTGTGGCTGCACTGGACAGCACAATGGGACATGCATGTGAACATCTGCCCAACGTCATGATCGAGGGCCAAGATAATGGGAGCAGGTCAGGGTAACTCTAAGGCCAGGATATTCCTGGCTGTCCCTGGAATATCCTGACCAGTGTAGACAGCACTCAAGTTTCCTCGGTGCCAGGTTTAAATGGGAAGACAACTGCCAGGTTTTCTTCCAAGAAGATTAAATCATGCTTGTAAAAAGTGTTAAAAAGAAAGAACAAAAAAAAAAAAATAAGACCAAGCCAAAGAATCATTTATATGCCTAATTAAGAAAGGGGGAGATATAATCCCAGCCTATTAATGAAACAGCAGAAGGAGAAAAACAAAATGGGTTTATTTCACCACAGGCAAAAATACTGGAGCCTGCACTCCACCCCCTCCAGCCCCCCCCCCCCCATTTCAGCTTTTGTAAGTTTAATTGCAAAAGTAGAGCAAACCTTGGTATGGTCTGACTGAGGGAATCTCTCTCTCAGCCACCCACATGCTGGCTTCCATTTGAGAAGCAGGGATAGCTGTGTGACTTTAAAAGCAAAACACCTCCCAGCATTTCCCAAAACTTTAATTTGTGAAGGGCGGGAGCTGGGGTGGGAAGGAAGGGAGTTGTAACGGGAGGCAACAGACGGCAATTTAATGAACTAGATAGGCAGCTGAGAAATTGGAAAAAGAAACAAAATATAATTTAGTGACTGCTTTGGGCAATCACTTTCCTCTCAGGTTTGGCACAGAAAAGTTAGTGAAAGCTGCCAAATCACATTTCTAAGTGTTGTCTTTCTTTCTTTCTTTTTTCTTTTTAAAAAATATCTTGCACTTGCCAACAGAGAAAAGAATCATCTTTGTGCTTCAAAGAGGAATTAATTGAAATGATGGGAGGTAAAGGGGTAGTTTCTTAGATATCATCTTTTTTTTAAAAAAATTACTTCCTCTTTTGTTGGACCTTTCTTTGTTTCATTTGTACAGAGTTGCTAAGATGCTTGAATGTTCAGGGATAGTTGTCTCAGTGTGAACAAATGGTCTGCATGGATGTATAGTTTGAGGAGTTGGGTAAGAGGCCAACAGAGTGGTAAATTCACTCTTAAGTTTCCAAACTGAGAAAAAGATGGGATGTAAATATAGCATTAGTAGTAATAATAATGACCCTTCTCCAGCTCTCAAAGCACCAGATCCTGTCCAATGTTGGAAGCTAAGCAAGATTAGGCTTGGTTAGTACTTGGATGGTAGACTGTCAATGACTACCAGGTGCAGTACTAAGCTATATTTCAGAGGAAGGAACTGGCAAAACAGCTTCTGAGTATTTCTTGCCTACGAAAACCCTCATGGGATCATCATAAATTGACAGGTGGCTTGATGGCACACATATACATGCATACATACCTACATACATACATACAGCATATATAATTACATATTACACATTGCATATGTATAATAGCATATAATATACCGGTAATACATACATACATATATACATACATATAATAATACATACATATACTACTAATCATAATGATAACAATAACAATAAATAGACTGAAATGACTTGGTGTGATCTGCCCAGCTCGAGAGCCTGCTTCCACCTGAACTAGAACAAGGTGCTCAGTTTATTTCTGAAAAGAAAGGTGCAGCAAAGGACATCCAAAAATTTTAGGGTATTTTAAAAAGTTTTTACCACCACAGACATTAAAATATAACAGATTAAAGCCATCTAAAATAATTGGGTACATTACAAGTGGAGATGCTAAATAGGAATCTCCTCCTTTCTTCTGTAATACTCATATGGAACAATAAAGTCTGGATCAGCCTATCAACTTAAAAGTTTTTTCTTCTTCTTCCAGAGATCCCACTGAATTAAATAGAGCTACTTTTATGGTTCATAAAATCTCTGTTTGTCTTTTCATTTTCTTTTTTAAAGTGAGACATTCTCATCTAAAATCCACAAAACAGTGCAAGCTTTATTGGACCAACCAAAATATGTATTCTCATCTAAAACAAACAAACGGAGTCATTAAAGGTTTTCCTGTTTCTATCAGTAAGTTGCAGCCCAGACCATGATGTTATCCAACTGCCTAGATAAATGTATAAAAAAAGATTTAAGTACATTCTCCTCTCTTTTGACCTCTACAGGAAAAGTAATGGGGTAGAACGATCTCTTTCTTGTTGTAATTAGAAAAGGAACTGAGTGAAGACTTCTAGAGAAGAGGAACCAACATTAAGCAACTAGGGAGATAAAACTTCTTCCCATAAGTATGACTAGGAAGAAAGAGTGTAGAAAAGAAAACAGGATTGCAGAACAGGAAAAATCCCTGCATGATGTCAACAGTTCAAGATAGCTGAATGGAAACCTACTTCTCTTGAAAAGGCAATGAAGATATATGGTCCCACACCTTGGAGAAACATTAGTAGTTCTATTTATAGTCCTGAAATTTCAACCCTGTTGAATTTGTCTGTTTGGTTGCCTTTTGGGGATGAAAAGAACTCCTGTTTTTGGTCTTTTCTGTATTGGCAGCACATGACTTTGCAGATCACAAGCAGAGAAGGAGTATATATCCCTATTTAGGTGCTTCTCAGTTATACCCTGCCTGTGAACAAAATATTGGAGGTTCTCCCATTTCTAGCAGTGGCTTTTGAGAAGCATTGGTTGTCTCAATGTTGGGAGTGTAGTTTAGAGAAATGCTTGAACAGGGACACAAGCTCTTTCTCTGCTTATGTTCTTTGATAAACCATAGGTGAAAAATAATGTGGGGGAACTTTTTTAAAGAGTTTTTGACTTCTAGGCTACAGCAGATGGAAGGGATAGAAAATCTAGACAGGCTTGGGGCATGTGTGGAGCAGTGGAAGTACCAGACCATGGCGATGCAAACTGTGCTTGTTGGATCCTGACCCATAAGATTCTCTTATTATTAGAAACAGAACATTTGTCATACTTTGTACAACATTCTAGTTGAAAGCTTCAAGTGCTTTCTTTCTAAAATACAAAGTATTTTAGGAATGTCAGGATATTATCCAAACAACAAACAAAAATAAAGTTCTCCCCCATTTGAACCCCATAAATTCAATAATTATTGGAAGAACATTGGGGGGGTGTTGCCTAACCCTCTACAGGTGGAGTTGTGCATTGATTTGTGCTATACAGCCCTTGTGTTGAAGAGTAACATGCAACTGAGTGCAAACCTAATTGGGTAACTGAATGGGCATCATATGCATAACTCACTGCATGAACATGCACATCTGCATGCACAAGTATGCCACATGCACCATTCCACTTCTACAATCTTGAATTGAATATGGATGTTGTTCGTTGAATAAAAATGTCCAACCACTTGTTTGTGGAACTTACATATATATTAGACAACAACAGGACCCCTTCCTTTGTTAGTCCCAACATGGAGAGGACAATGTGGTCATAGGGGGTTGGACTGGATGGCCCTTGTGGTCTCTTCCAACTCTATGATTCTATGATTCTATGTGGTCATACAGGTATAGATAAGGATCTTCTCAGAGTGAGAAAATGATGTGGTGAACCATTCAGCACTAAATAGTTGAACTGACAGGGATTTTCAAACTCAGGATGCATTTACACTGTAGAAAGAATACAGTTTAATACCACTTTGAATGCTATAAGTCCATCCTACGAAATCCTGGGATGATAAAGTCTTTATTCTTCTCTGCAAAAGAGTGCTGGTGCCTCACAAAATGACAAATCCCAAGATTCTGTAGGATGGATCCATGGCAGTTAAAGTGCTGTCAAACTGCATTCTTTCTATAGCATAGATGCACGCTCAGCCTTTCAAGAACTAAGAACTCAAGTCCTCTGCCTGGATGGATAAATCTGCCAAATTCTTTCCATCTTATTCCAAGAAGCTTGGAATGCCATTGTAAAATGGTGCCCCTGACATAAAATAGCAAAATAAAGGTTTGCTTTTTGGAATTTTTGTTGTTTTTGAATATTTTCAAGCCATGGATGGTTGAATCTGTGGATGCAGAATCTGTGGATATGGAGGACTGACTGTATAATCCAGGGGTAGGCAACCTTTTTGAGACCTGGGCCGGTCTCCTGTAGCTCAGGTCTCGGCTGGGCCGAGGGGAAATGGCAGTGCGTGCGCAACCTCAGCCGTCGTGCGCGACCCCCCACGCATGCCGCTGCTGCTGCCACCTCTGCTGCAGCGTGCGCGGCTGCAGCCTCTGCTGCAGCGTGCGCGGCGACGGGTCTCCTAGAAGCCCAGCACCACCGAGGGTCTCCCCGGGGAGGCTTGCCCCAGCAGCAACGGGCCTCCTAGAGGCCCAGCACCACCTAGGGTCTCCCCAGGGAGGCTTGCCCCAGCAGCGACGGGCCTCCTAGAGGCCCGGCACCACTGAGGGTCCCCCTGGGGAGGCTTGCCTTTCCCTCTGCAGAGACGGGCCTCCTCCCGGCCGCCACGCACACTGCCGGCACCGCATGCACCGCAGCCTCCATTTTGTTCTCCAAAATGGCGGCTGCAGCTCATTTGCGCATGCGCAGTAATCCTGCGCATGCATAAACATGTTGTGGCCGCCATTTTGGAGAACAAAATGGTGGTTGCAGCACACGCGATGACCAAAACGGGCAGCTGCAGCAGCGGTGGTGGCGGCAGGGGTCCGCCTTGGCTGGTAAGTCTGGCCACCTGGGCCGGAACTGGCCCGGGGGCCGTAGGTTGCCGACCCCTGGTATAATTATTTACCTTTTTTATAAAGTAACTTCCAAGTTCTGGACAAAATTCATTTGTTTTTATATTCCCGTTCCAAACGGAGCAATGGCAGCAGATAACTTTGCCATTGTAAGAGGAAAGGAAGGGGGGAAGGTGGAAAGATGAGTTAAGCTTTATAATGCCATTTACTGTTTTGTTCTACTTCAGATGTGAAGAAGTTATTAATTTTTAAAACTCCTCAAGGACTTTATAACAACCAAGCTCACAGAAGGCTTCCTTCCTTCAGTGCTTTTACAACCTGAACCATCGTTGTTCTCTGAATGTGAAATGTGAAACCAAAACTGACTACAAATGCAACTAAACACAATTAATAGAGGCTGTATCATTTCTGTGAAGAGAGGGGCAAAAAGGCAACCACACGAGAGAACTAATGAAAAATAAATTAGGCTGTTAGAGTTCTTTTTGTTCAAATACACTGCATGGCCCTCTTTAGTGACTTCAGTAAAATCATCCTTTAATTACATTATGTCCTTGCAGAGGTTCACAAAACCTGAAGGAGATTCTATATAAGATATTCACAAAGTTGATGCTATGTATCTATACTAGGCCTGGTGGCCAACTTTTCACTTCTCCAAAGAAAGGTATAAAAAGGGGTGGTGTAATTAAGCAAAACTGAAATAAAGTTCTGCCTAGTCTGGAGTAAAGGCCTTTGCAGACTGCCAGAAATAGTGCAAATTGAGTCCACTTTAAGGGTTAGGGTTAGTGCTAGGGAATCATGGGAATTGTTGTTTTTTCTGAGACATTTAGCCTTCTCTGTCAGAGAGCTCTGGTGCCACAATAAAATACAGTTCCCATGATTCCCTAACCCTAACCTTTAAAGTGGACTCAATTCGCACTATTTCTAGCAGTCGACTTACATACACTTTATATTGTGCCTGGCTCAAAATGGGGCCCTGTCTGCATGGGCCAAATAAAATGTCCTCCCCCCATTCTCATGGTAAGTAGTCTTGATAATACAGGCCCCTATTCCCAGATCTGGTACGAAATCACAATGTATTCCCCACCTCATAACTGATTTTTTTTAAAGTTATTTTTGCTCCAGATCTTTCAGAAATATCAGAGCCCTCCATTGCAATGAATAGTGGCAGTTTACAATGTGGTCCAATGTGCTGCCCACTGCCGCTGCCATGCGTCACTTGCTCTGAGGTGAGAATGAGATTGCTAGTTATATGATCGAGGCAGGGTTCCTCATTCTTACCTCAGAGCAAGTGACCTGTAGCAGCAGTTGGTGGCACAGTAGGATGTGCATACGAACAGTTTGCCAGCATTGCAACAGATTGCCTAGGTAATGGGGAAAATTCGGAGCAGCTCCAGGATCAGAATACTTTTCTCCTGGAGTATTCTGCCTTGAGCAGGTCTGGCCTGGGAAATAATTTGTTCATTGTGTTCTATGTTATGTGTGTTTCTCTATGTAGTTTTTTT
>CM034701.1:16093355-16104216 GCA_020142125.1 Phrynosoma platyrhinos
CCTGCATGGGCCCAAGGAGTGCCTGCAGAGGGCAGGGGGCTGACTGGGTGTCCCCCCCTTCTGGGGTGTCACCTGGTGCAGCCCGCACCCCCCGGATGCCACTGGATACCCCCAAGACTCCCTGTGACCTCACTAATAGAGTCTATCCATCTAGCTTGCATTCTTCCTCTCTTTCTATTGCCTTCCACCTTTCCTAGCATTATTGTCTTTTGTAATAAGTCTTGCATTTTCATGATGTTGCCAAAGAATGACAGCCTCAGTTTGATCATCTTGGCTTCCAGGGAGATTTCTTACTTGATCAGCTCAAGACCCATTTGTTTGCCTTTTTGACTGTCTGCAGTATCCTCAGCACTCTTCTCCAGCACCACATTTCCAATGAACTGATTTTTGTATCTGATTTTTTCACTGTCCCACTCCATACATGGTGAGGCAGAAATAAAATGCCTTAGACAATTATAACTTTGGTGCTCAGTTGTATATCTTTAGTCTTTAGGATTTTGTCTAGTTGTTTCATAGCTGCCTTTCCCATTCCTAGTCTTCTTCTGGTTTCTTGGCTGCAGTCTCCATTCTAATCAGTGTTTGATCCAAGATATGAGAACTCTTTAACTATTTCAATTTCTTCATTGTCTAGTTCTAGCACAGGTTTTATATGGGGAGCCAATCATAATGCTTTGGAAGGGGGCAAAGTTGAGACTATGAGATAGTCATTTCTCCAACACTGCAGTGCATCACTATTTCGCAGTACAAACTAGTTCCCAAGGATCATAAGTCCCTAGTGTTCACACCTACCCTCCTGAAACTTGTACGCTTTCTGAATAAGGGACACCATTGTGATGTTTGTTTCTTATAAACAATTGGTCCCCAAAACACAGTAGGAAGGAAATAGTAAGCCACTCTCTTTCACACATTTTAGGACTCCCCTCCTATATAAGCCACTGTATCTGCCCTCCTAAAACATTTCAGGTCTGTTACTTAGGAAATTCCCTTTACTATTCAGCAATTTTCAGAACAGTAACTGACAGGAATCTAGGAGGAAAACTTTGCCTTTTAAAAAACTTCCTTTCCAAATGGAAAGACTATTCTTGTATGAGAATTCTGTCAACTGAAACTTGGCAGCTTTGATTTCCTGAGAAGTGTAAACCTACAATTCTGTTTTGCCAAGAAATAGTTACTGAAATTTAAAAGAAAAAAAATATTATGATGCATAGCACAAAACCCTCAGGAATCTAATCACTAATACTTGGGTTGGTGTAAACCCCTTGTACAGGATGATTATGCCAGCAGATCTCATCCAGTCCTGACAAAGAGAGCAAAACATACAGTCTTTTGAAAATTTCCAAGGATGGTCTATGAGAGGTACAAACTTTTAAATTTCTGAGTCTTTGAAACTCAGGTCAAAATGTATCAGTCTAGGCTGGGGGTAATAGCCATGTAGCCCTATAGATTTTGTTGGACTACAAGTCTCAGCCTTCCTCACCATTGGGTATGCTGGGCAGTGATGCTGGGACTTGCAGTTCAACTTCTGGAGGGCCAGAGGATTTTCACCTCTCATCTGAGCATAAGTTGGCCATTTTATGAAATGCCAAATAGGGCACAAGCTGTACCTTGAGTTCTCCAAAGAGCAGTAAAAATCCTGCCATTCTGCATGAATGCAGTATTTTTACATTGTTTAAAATTTAACCTGTTATATGAGATTTGAGCCATTGGGCTGAATCCTATTGTTAGCCCCAATTGGACGTCATTTCCTCAATGAGATTTATCTATACACTCATCCCTCCACATTTAGATTTGACTTTTGATTATTTGATTATTAACAGATTTTATTAATATGTTCCCTCTAGAAATATCTAGGCCCTCCAGAACAAATCTATGGTCAACTTTTAACTAAACGTTGCAATGAAGGACCTAGAGATTCCTACAGAGAACATTCCACTAGGCATTTGTAGCTCCTCCAGTGCAACTCTACAGTCACTGTCTGGCAGATGCTGACCACAGAGTTGCAATGGAGGACCTAGATAATCCTAGAGAGATATTCTCTCAAGTAAAAACTGTGTTTTTGTTATTTGCAGTTTTCTCACATTCATGTGCCCCTAACCTCAACGAATGTGGAGGGACAAGTGTATACTATCTAACTATTCAACAACTCAGTCAATGGCTTTACTCTAATTGGAATTAACCATTAAGATTTCAATAGTATTTTTATTCCTTTTTTATTTATATGTAAAATATGTGTTTTCCTTTAAAAAAAAAAAAGCAATAAAATCTCATATAAAGAAAATTATCCCAGCACATTTATAAACACCTTGTGCTTTTCTGTTCCAAAAAAAGAAAAGGTGAAAAGAGATGACATGACTTCTCTGTTCTTCCTTTCATCTCATTATGGATTTGACCATCTGCATTAATTGTGCTTCCAAGTCTTAATAACTCATTAACCTTGCTGTATTTTCAACTCATCAACCACATATGTACAAGTTTTAATCATTCCTATCTCATTCATCATGACTTTTGTTTTCTCTTGGATATCTCTTAATCTCTTCTTTGGCATCCTCATCTTTGGAAGTCACTTATTTTTCCTTCTGTCTCAGAAAAAACAACAACAGGTTTTCTGTTGAACTGCTGTAAAAAGTCAAATCTGCATGAAAAGCTCCACTGACAGATAAGGCTTAGCTCTGGATTTGTTTAATGAAAAATGTTTTATCTTGAGATGACTGACATAATTTTTATGGTTATTATGTTTTTGTTATGTATATCCTTTTTCAAGCATCCTTAGAATCAAGGTAGTTTACAAAACTTAACTCTGTCATGGTCTATGTTATGTTGTTGTTGTTGTTGTTGTTGCTAACTGCCTTTGAGTCAACTTTGGCAACCCCGTGAATGAGACACCTCCAAGTCCTCCTGTCCAAAGCTGCTCTGCTCAGGTTCTGAAGGCTAAGGACGATGGCTAAGGGCCATGATTCAGTCCATCCATCTCTCATGCAGTCTTCCTTTCCTTCTGCTGCTCTCCATCTTTGCTAGCAATATTGTCTTTTCTAGTGAGTCATGTCTTCTCATGATGTGGCCAAATTACGACAGCCTCATTTTAGTCATTTTGGCT
Organism: Phrynosoma platyrhinos; assembly: GCA_020142125.1. Taxonomy (NCBI): domain Eukaryota; kingdom Metazoa; phylum Chordata; class Lepidosauria; order Squamata; family Phrynosomatidae; genus Phrynosoma; species Phrynosoma platyrhinos. Next base: position 16,096,450 of record CM034701.1, read on the forward strand.
TCCAGAGAAAGTTCAGACCTGATCTGTTCTAGGACCCATTTCTTTCTTCTCTTGGACATCCACACTGTCCTCAGCACTCTCCTCCAGCATCACATATCAGAGGAAGACTGGCTGAGTGGGTAAAGGAGGTAGTCAATGCCTAATTGCAACAAGGCAGTTCCAACATGCCTAAAAGAGACAATTGTGAGACCTTTGTTTAAAAGCCATATCTGTATCTACCAGTGTCCAATCTGCCATTTTAGGGCAAGGTACTGGAATGTATGGTGGCTTCCCAATTCCAGGGATTTCTGGGTGAAATGGATTATCTTAATCCATTTCAATCTGGTTTCAGACCTGGCTATGGAACAGAGACAGCCTTGGTCACCTTGGTAGATGACCTATGCAGGGAACTCGACAGGGGAAGTGTGTCCCTGTTGGTTCTACTGGACCTCTCAGTGGTGTTTGATACCATCAACCATGGTATCCTTTTGGACCGCCTCTTTGGGATGGGACTTAGTGACACTGTTTTAAAATACCTTTGTTCCTTCCTGGAGAGGCGAACCCAGAAGGTGGTGCTAGGGGACTCCTGCTTGACCCCCTGGCCATTGGCCTGTGGGATTCCTCAGTGTTCTATGTTATTCCCTATGCTATTTAATATATACATGAAACTGCTGGGAGAGGTTGTCTGGAGGTTTGGGATGTGGTGTTATCAATATGCAGATGACATTCAACTCTACTACTCCTTTCCATCTCAATCTAAGGAGGCTGTCCTGGTCCTAAACCAGTGTCTGTCCTCAGTAATGGACTGGATGAGGGCAAACAAGTTGAAACTTAATCCAGACAAGACAGAGGTGATCCTGGTCAGCTGGAAGGCAGATCAGAAAATAGGGATCCAGCCTGTGTTAGATGGGACTACACTCCCTCTGAAGACACAGGTTCACAGTTTGGGGTACTCTTGGACTCAGCTTTGAACCTGGAGGCCCAGGTCTCTGTAGTGACCAGGAGTACTTTTGCAGATTTAAAGTTTGTGTGCCAGCTGCCCCCATTCCTTGAGATGCCAGATCTGGCCTCAGTGGTAGATGCCTTGGTCACATCCCTTTTGGACTACTGTAATGGGTTCTACATGGGGCTGTCTTTGAAGAGTGTTCGCAAACTTCAGCTGGTCTAAAGAGCTGCAGCCAGGCTGTTAACTGGGACAGGTTACAGAGACCACACAACACCCCTGTTGGCTGCCAGTTTGTTTCTGGGCACAACTCAAGGTGCTGGGTATGACCTATAAAGCCCTATATGGCTCAGGTCCACACTATTTGGCAGACTTTTAAGGGTTGCAGACTGCCAGAAATAGTGCAAATTGAGTCCACTTTTAGGGTTAGGGTTAGTGCTAGGGAGTCATGGGAATTGTTTTTTTTTCTGAGACATTGAGCCTTCTCTGTCAGAGAGCTCTGGTGCCACAATAAAATGCAGTTCCCATGATTCCCTAACCCTAACCCTAACCCTAAAAGTGGACTCAATTTGCACTAATTCTGGCAGTCTGCAACCCCCCTTTATCTCCTTGCATGAACTGGCCTGGGCTCTGAGATCCTCCGGAGAGGCCCTTCTCTCTGTCCTACCACTATCATAAGCACAGTTGGTGGTGATGCGAGAGAAGGCCTTCTCAGTGGCTGCCCCTAGACTCTGGAACTCTCTTCCCAGGAGACCAGAATGACTCCCTCCTTGTTTGCCTTCCACCGGAGGCTAAGACCTACCTGTTCACACAGGCTTTTAAAATGGAATGTGTGTAAGGACCGGCTTGGGATGTTGTATCATTTTTAAGTGTTTTATACAGTTTTATCTTTTTAAAATGTATTTTATTCTTTTAATAGCTATCTATTTTAACATTGTAATGAATTAATTCCTTTTTAATGCACCTCTTTTCTATGTTTTTAATCGTATGTTGTGAAGTTGCTCTGAATCCCAGTTCTGGGAAAAGAGTGGGATACTAATAATAATAATAATAATAATAATAATAATAATAATAAGCAGCCTTAGGTGATCCTAACTTTAATCTTCAGTTTTATATCTTTGCAATATGCTAGGTAAGCATGGCATAGTGATTTGAGTGTAGGTCTTTAACTCTAGAGACCAGGGTTCAATTCCTGTTCTGCCATGAAAGCCCTAGGGTGACCTTGGGCAAGTCACACTCTCTTAGCCTTAGGGGAAGGCAATGGCAAACCTCCTCAGAACAAATCTTGCCAAGAAAACCCCTATGGCAGGGGTAGGCAACCTTTCCCCTTTAAGGGCTGAGGGACTTCAGCTCCCAGAATCCCAGGAGCTATTGACCAACATGGGACTATTGGCCAACATGGCTGAGGCTTCTGGGAGCTGAAGTCCCTCGGCCCTTAAAGGGAAAAGGTTGCCTACCCCTGCCCTATGGCTTTAGAGTAACCATAAGTTGGAATAGACTTGCAGGCAAACAACACACACACAGAGGTAACTTTACTCAGTTAGTTATGTAGCAGAGGCACTAAGAAACGTTGTTAGTGAACTGCAAAGGTGCATTTTGGGCACCAGCAAAAGTGTCCTAGTGCACATCAGGATCTGATACACATTGGTCCCACTGTGCATTAATTTCATTGTGCACCAGTTCCATTGTGCATTGGTCCTGTTGCACATGGTTACTGTCCTACACAGTTACATAATGGCAGCCCCTTGCTCAATATGGATGTTACAGAACCTCTCAATTCTATTTCTTGCTAGATGCAAGTATACTTACAAATATGCAAATTCCCAAATTAATTCCAGTTATTGTTTTTATTCATTTAGGTAGTAAAATCTATCAGGAAATACAGAAAAATCATCCTACAGAAATATTCTTAAATGTAGCTTGTGGCCAGTGCAAGATTGACACAGAAAATGGATTTGGAAATTCATAGATTCATTGATTTTCCTCTAAAAGCTTACTCACTAAAGATACGGATATTTAAGCATAAAGATATGAGTGAATGTGGAAAATGGAAGCAGAAAGCACAGAAGACCAAGGATTGTCTGGTTTGTTCTTAGTGAAATTTATTAAAAAGGGTCCTTTGTAGACTCTGAAATAATCCCATGCTGGTTGTTATGAAATACTCTGAGATTGAATTCCATCACTTCAGTGTAAAAAAGAAATAAAGAAAGGGAGGGGAGAGAAAGGAAGACTCTAAGACCAAAATAACCCTGTTTTCCCCCCTCTGTGAGAGCTGTGCTTGGAATTGAAGGCCAGCACTTTACTGTAATAGGCAGCAAAATGACCATAATAGGCTGAAAAAGGCAGCATGTTTGGTATTGCCTTTTTTAGATGTGCGCTAAAATACATCCTACTTATTAACGATAACAAAATAGGAGATGATTGTTTCTTCAGCATTTAGTTATATTCTTCATTGCAGCCCATTACATTTCTCTTTTTTATCATGTGCACCTGCAAAATTTAGAAAATGTCATTTTCATTCAATGCCAGTATAGTTTCCATTACAGGTCGAGTCTCCCTTATCTGGAATTCTGAAATCTGAATACTCCAAATTCCAAAACTTTTTTCAAGGGTAGCAGAGACAGTGGCACCTTTGCTTTCTAACAGTTCTGAGTACTGAGTTCTTAGTATCAGCTGGAGTTTGGTTCCAGGACCCCCCATGGATACCAAAATCTATGGATGTTCAAGACCCGTTAAATACTATGGATAGTAAAATGGTGTCCCTTATATAAAATGGCAGAATCAAGGTTTGTCTTTTGGAATTTATATGGTTTTTGAATATGTTCAAGCCATGGATGTTTGAATCCAGGGATAAAGAATCTGGGGATTTGGAAGGCCACTCCATACAAGCAGGTCCTATAGGAGACATTTACTTCAGCCGACCAGAACTAGACTGGCACTGGCACCCAGAGGACATTTTTACTGGCTGCCCCAAGACTTGAATCCCATTGTGAGAGAAAGGTAGGATATAAGTCCTTGAAATAAATAAATAAAATAGACTGTGGAACTACCTGCTGGGAGAGATTCAACAACTAAACATATTGTCTGAATTAAAAACATTAAAGATCCATCTCTTCCAGTAGGCCTACATAATCATTTTTAAATTATGAATTTTAAATTGGCATATTTTAATCTGGATAATTTTAATGTGTACGGTAATTGTCATTTTTAATCCTACATTTTTGTGTTTTAATTTATGAGTTTGCTTTTATGTGTTTTAATCTATGTTGTGCTCCACCTCAAGCCTTGGGGAAGAGGTAGATAAGAAATAAAATTTATTATTGCTGATAATGTTGTTGTTGCTGCTGTTGTCAATATTACCCACCTTGAATCCCATTGTGGGGAAAAGGTGAGATAAAAATCTTTGAAATAAATAAAAATAAATATTATGCACCAGAGTATGCAATTTTTAAAAATTCAGTATCTAACATGAGGAAACTATATATACACACTTTTCAAGGAAGCATTCTTACCTTGAGTTTCTTCCCCCTTGATCTAAGAACTTTGAGTCACTATGTTGAGAGAAATGCAGGATATAATAAAATATAACAACAACAGCAACAACAACAACAAGAGAAGAGAATCAAGGCACTGAGACTCCAACCCAGGCCCCAAGAACTGGGAATCCTAAATGAAATGTACTTTCATTGTACAGACCTTCTGCAAACCAATACTCAAGATAGTTTTGCCATGCCCTGATCAGTTATTGAACTCTTCTGCTTCTCCAACACTTAACTAGTCTTGCACAAATAGAAGCAAAGCAAAGCATTTGTAATGAAGATACTTAACAGTGTGATCTAACTTTATTACACCATGCCTTGGATATTAAGGGTGGGGGTTGTTTTTATAAGTTGTTTTTACTCTGAGAAATAAAACCAGAATGTCAGCAGTTTTTATTATTATAGCTCTGGGGAACTAAATTGGAATCTTTTAAGGTAAAGGCATTTGACCATTAAAGCGTATCTGTTTATGGTTATAGAAAAATGGAATAAGGGATCTTTAGCATACACTGTATTCATAGTGTCATCAAAATGTTCATTTCAGGTCTGGGAGGTTTATTAAGTTGGCTTTATGAGTTAGGCTTGAGAAACAAGGGCATTTAAGAAGCCAAATTGCTCCATGAGGAGAGAACTACTCCTTATACCAATTCTTTGGGAAGGATTATAGCATTGAATTGGTTCTTTTCTTTCACACATTGTAACTGTCTGGACAGATGGTCTTTTTCATGACCATAGCAACATTAATGATGCCACCTTGTTCCACCAAAACCAATATTTCCAAGCAAATTTGAAGATTTCTATGTTCAGTGTCGAAGAAATTCCAGGTTGTTTGAATGTGATTGTGTACTGTAAGCAGAAATGTTAGGATGTGTCTACATAGGTTTGGTTTCGTGCCATTTTAATTATTCCATCTTAAGAAATTTTGGGACTTACCTTGTATTTCCCCAAGATACTCTGAGAAGAGAAGGACTGAATTAAATCATCTGAACTCTGTAGTGTACACTGAAACTCATGGTACTTTGGGGATTGCAGTTTGGAGCAGTATCTTTAGATCATGACCATTAAAGTGATATGAAACTGACATAAATATGCAGTGTAAATACAGGACTATGGGGGGTTACAGATTGCCAGAAATAGTGCAAATTGAGTCCACTTTTAGGGTTAGGGTTAGGGAATCATGGGAACTGTAGTTTATTGTGGCAACAGAGCTCTCTGACAGAGAAGGATCAATGTCTCAGAAAAAAAACAGTTCCCATGATTCCCTAGCACTAACTCTAACCCTAAAAGTGGACTCAATTTGCACTATTTCTGGCAGTTTGCAACCCCCCAGTATCTACACTGCACAGTTATGGAAGTTTGGCTTCACTTTAGGTGTCATAGTTCCATCCTACGACAATCTGGGCTATGTAGTTTAGTAATAGACTATTCTTTTCTAAAGAACTAAAGCGCAATCTGAAAAATCAGTGTCATAACTAGTGTTATAGTTAAAGTGCATGGCCTCAGAGTTCTCTAAGAGAGACAATTATAAGTCCCTCAGGAAATGACAAATCCTGAGCTTCAGACTGGATGGAGTAATGATGTTTAAAGTGGCATCAGATTGTTGTAATGGAGTAGTGTAGATACAAACTAAGAAGTGTCTTTCTACATTTTTTTTTAAATCTCACACTTAGGATGCTTCTATTTACTCATCAGTCTATCAGCACAATATTTCAATAGTGGCCAATAACAATTCTCCAAGATTTCAGACAGAAAACCCTTGTCCTACTCTCTCAGTCTTACCACAGAAAGTTCTCCTAACTCTATTCCTAACTTTGGCCCCTGAAATTGGAAAGTTACTTTAGACGACTACAAGTGCCACAGTCCTCCAACCACCATAGCCAATAAGCCAGCTGGCTGTGGATTCTGGGAGCAGTTGTTGAAAAATAACATTTCCAAGCTCAAGGTTTGCATGGTATGATCTACCAAGGAGCTAAGGTCCTTCCCCTGAAACAAGGGATAAGGTTCAATAGTTCATGCCTTTATGTGTATGAGCATGCAGAAATGCTCATTCTGAGTGTAGTGAAGGAGATAATGCCTGCTTACCCTTTGCTGGAAGAACAGCATCTTCCTCCCAGGTGAACCCCTGAATCAAAGCTACGTTAGTTGATAAAGTACAAAAATGCACTCTAAAATTTAAACTATTCTTTTTTTAGTCCATTATCAATTATAGATTATATTTCATGTGGTATAAAAGGTCAGGTTAAAATAACAGTGCACTCTGAATTCATCCCACAGGGCATCAGAGCTGTGATTCTAGTATTGCAAAAAGATGGTGTAACTGCCCATACAAATTTCCCAAATACACAAAATGCTAAATATCCCCAGATGTGTAATGAACAGCTGTGCTAAAAGGGTCTGATTATGGGCTTGTTTGGCACTCTTTATTACATATCTGCCATTCTTTGGAAAGTCATTACTTTGCTTCATTTTTAAAGTCCTCTGCTAAATAAACTTGGCTGGTTCTAAGAATCTTGTCCATTCAGCAGTTCCCCCAGAGTGGGTTGTCTTTAGTTTGTGAGAGTTTGCAGACTTAATTACAACAAATGCAATCATACACATACTGTATCCATCTGATTTCACTGGAGAAATATTATGGAATTTTCTTACAGACAATTCTACAGTCTAGTGAGATACAAACACACTTGCCATTTGCAATATAAGCAATCTATATTAAAAAAATATCCCTGAAATTTATCTAGTTCTTTACATTCTTCCATAATCCACACAGGAGAATCTAGGGCTCAGAAAAAATAAAATTTAGCCCAACAACTCAATTGGGACATGGGATTTTTTTTTTGTGGGGGATTAAACAATTAGAACTTCATGATGATGACGATGATGTTGATGATTCCTGCATTCTTCCAGGTTTGGAACTCAAAGAGCTTACATCAATTGAACCAAACATAATTAAAAATTAACAAAGATAGTAAAGAATATGCCAGTGTTGTCTCTCTGGGAAGAAAGATCCAGAGCATGGGAGCAGCCACCAAGAAGGTCCTCTCCCATATTATCATCAAATGTATCTGTACAGGCGATGGGACAGAGAAAAGGGCCTTGGCAGAAGACCTTAAAACATGGGTAGTGTCATATAGGGGAGTATGGTCCTTCAAATATCTTGGACCTTTATATTAGTTATGTGTGAAAAGTTAACTGAGATATACAAATAATAAAATTAATTTTTAGTGGAGTGTGTTCCACTGTCGAACCTCGCTTACTGTCGGAAGTTCCCCCTAATGTTGAGGTGGAATCTCTTTTCCTGGAGCTTGC
>CM034701.1:16129460-16141033 GCA_020142125.1 Phrynosoma platyrhinos
TAGAGTGATAGTATGATTAAATTCTCTGAATAAGAAAAGGAGAAAGTGAAAAGTTTCTTGAACATCTCCAAGGCCATGTTCACATAGCCAAATAACACATACTCTCCCCATCTTCATGGTGATCAATCTGGACAATGCAGGGCCCAATCCCCAATTCTTTTGCAAACTGTTGGGATGACTTAGGGCAAGGGTAGGCAACCTTTCCCCTTTAAGGGCCGAAGGACTTCAGCTCCCAGAAGCTTCAGCCATGTTGGTCAATAGTCCCATATTGGCCAATAGCTCCTGGGATTCTGGGAGCTGAAGTCCCTCAGCCCTTAAAGGGGAAAGATTGCCTACCCCTGACTTAGGGACTAAACAGATGGCCCTAAGGTGCAGCATTCCACAACCCCTTTCCTTGCCAGATCAGGGCCACAACAACTGCATGCCACAGCCCCCATCTAGCACTTTACTGCTCCAAAAAGAGATGGCAAATGCCTCTCCTTTTTGGAGCAGCAAAAAGCTGCCTTTGTCATGGCGGCAGCAGCTTTTCCATGCTCCTTTGAGTCAGCATGTCTGAATGCTGCACCAAGGGAACACCCTGATGTCACCCACCATGTGGTGAGGCGCACAGCATGATGGCGGCATCGGGGTGGAGTTGGGGCAGCCAGTGTGCAGTAGCCATGCCCTGATTTCACCCCCAGGCTGGCCCTTTTGGCCAGTCTATACAGGACCTTAGTTCAGCAGCAAATCCATTTTATACCACCCTTAATACAGACTTAAAAACCTCACCTTTTGAAACAGCAATGCTGGTTGGCTGTATGCAATTTTTCTCGCTGTGCCGCCTCTCACCCCTGGTGTGAGTCAAACCCTCTGAGGCTGAAAACTAGGTGCCCAGCATCGACCACATGGCTGGGTACTTTGTTTTTGGCTTCAGAGGGAGTGATTCATGGTGTCAGTGAGCACACAGCAGGATGCAGTGTAAACAGCCACTTACCATTGCTCTGGAGTACCAAGGTAATGGGGGGGGGTGTCAGGGCAGCTTGGGGGCCAGAATACTCTGGGATGTTTCTGGAGTAGTCTGGCTCATGGACACAACAACCAAGAGATAAGAAATACTATAAAAGAGGAGGGCAGGCTAGAATCTCTGGTCTGGACTGCCTAAACAAGTTTTGTCTGAGGCGCAATGGCCCCAACTTATGATTTAAGAGGACCAGATAAGGAAATGGTGCAGCAGCTGTAAAAATGATCTGACTAGCAGCTGGGGACCAATTAACCTTCTGAGTCAACTGAACCAGACAGAAGATTGAGGGCCAAAGCAAATAGCACAGTGTGTCCCTGAAGCAGGCCACTGCTGCAGTATTTAATGGGCCACTGGCAGGAATGAATGTAGTGTGCTCCTTTTTGGATCAGCTCTTGCCACCTCACTGTGGGACTTCCGGCTACTTCAGGGGCATGCGTCATGTAAACACCATGCCCTGGAAGCAGCCAGAAGCTGTTTTATTTGGCCTATCTGTTTCGGGCTGCAGACAATCTTCTACACTGCTTGCTATGCTGAGATAGAGAGGTTCATAGAGAAAGGTAGGATTTACAATTACTGTGATTGAAATGCTGGTTTTCAGATAGGGTTAAAATACTCTCTGGACAATATTTAAATCAAGTGAATGTATGACAGTACTGAACTCAAGTTTATTTATTCATTCATTTATTTGGAGTATTTATACCCTGCTCTTCAGAGGCTCACAAAGTGGCTTACAGATTATTAATTTGACAATTCACTGCCCTGAGGAGAAAGAGAAGGGAATGACAGTGGAGAAGGGGATCAAGTCCAGCAGATACTGCTGGTTCTTCTCTTCCTCCAAGGCCAGGATGGTGAAAATCATATGAACTGCATTTCTAAAAAAAAGATAGATCCTCTACATATGCTGAAGTGCAATCAGTGATGAAATATATTATAAGTATCATGTAACTTATAAATATGAGAAATGTTCCATATATGAAGAGGATGTGCCTAGACTATGTGTTAACTATGAAGGGGAATATACCTAGACTGGAAATGTCTAGATAATATAAGGAACCTCCACAAGGAGTGTGATCATATAAACTATTTGTTTTGCATAATGAATATATGATTAACTACAGAGCCAGATGTTTATTCTTCTGTCATATAAATATCCCGAAAGTCCAAAGCTTAAGATATTCCTTAGGGGAATGTTGATTTTTGCACTCGATAATGCTGTTGTTTACAACCTTAGGAGCTCAAAGTGACCAAAAATGGTAAACTTAAAAGAACTGTATATGGATTGACAAGCATGGGGGAAAGGTTGTTCAGCCCCCCTGGTAAAAGACAGTGGTGATAGAAGCTTGTCTGATTCAGGAGGCCAGGGCTAAGCTCCATCCCATGTTGTTAGCCCTGAGGGAGAAGTATCGCATCATCACTGAGGCTGGCTCAAAGGTTTTTGCTGCTCGAGCCAATGAAGAACATGGCATTCCTCACCCCATTCCACGTGCAGAACCCCACCTGGATTGGCAGTTGAATTTAATGGTTATGGGGCAATTTCTTTCAATGTGCCCAAGAGGAGCAGATTCATTGTGGTCATGCAGGACAAACCATCTCTAATAACAAAAGGGCATGATGGGGTAGCTGCCACTATTGTTGTTGTTGTTTGCCTTCAAGTCATATCCTAATTATGGTGATCCTGAATGGTGGACTATGATCCTGGAGGGCAGGGTTCAAATCCCTGCTTGTCCATGAAAACCCACTAGGTGACCTTGGCTAGTCACAGTCTTTCAGCCTCAGAGGAAGGAAATGGCAAGGCCTCTCTTAAGAAACTTTACAGGAAAACCCTGTGATAGGTTCATCTTAGGGTCACCATAAGTCTGAAATGGCTTGAAGGCACACAACACAGACGTAAGGTGAGAACTTACTGCAGGGTGTTCTTAGCAAAGACTTGTTCAGAATGTTTTTGCCAGTGCTTTCCTCTGAAGCTGAGAGAGAGTTACTGGCCCAAGGTGCCAGGAGTTGAATGAAGATTCATGGCTTGCCTAATCTGGTTTGAGGTGTTGGGCTGTATGGGTATCATTTTGCTTGTTGTTTGCTAACCTACAAAATGTCAAATGATGGGACGTGTAGCAGTGGGCTAATTGCTTAAACCTGTTGAACAAATTCCTTTGCAGTTACCAAGCAGATGGGAAGGACGTTGAGGGTGTTCTGAGAAGATCTAAGGTCAATCTCTTGAGAAAGTCTGGAGTGAGAGAAGGAGTGGGGCTTCCATGAGAAAAGGGAAGGAAAATAATGCTTCATTTTTGTAATGAATGAGAAGATAGCCCACCTAAGATGTGAAATGGTGTTTGCGTTAACTATACTTTGATAACACATGTGGATTAGCTCTGACAACAAACATCTATGGAGAACATCTATATTTTTCTGAATAAAGACTTTCTGTGTTTTCACTAGTGAAGCCTAGATTTCTGAACTAAGGAGTGTACATGACTGCTTCCATGGCTCCTGGAGTCTGAGTCCAACACTCAAACCAGTACACCACCACTGGCTCTTACTATCACAGTTGCTCTCCAGGATTTGCCACCTGAGGCCATCACTTTGCTCTTCCTAATGATGAGACCAGTCCTAGTCATTAGTCAGAGAAACCTCATTAGCATGCCTAGTATTTTTCTCTAATATAGCACATTCTGAATGCTATTTTTCACTAATGCACTTATTGTTGTGAGCAATTCCTCCTCCTATATGCACTTTTGTATACATTTTTTAACCAGACAGTTGTATCACAGAATTTGGAGCAGTGTGAATAACAATGAATAACGGTATTTCAATTTGCACATTGGTTTGTGAAGTGCAAATTAGATGGACTCACATTAAAATGCAAAGTGAATGCATTTCTCCTCCCTTTCTATCTATGCTTCAAAGGACTGAGGTCTTGGGTATAGTTTCTCCCCCAAAATAATTCTGATTTTTTTTCTTTAAAAAAGAAACAACAGTATCAATTGCACATGAGGATGGTTTGTTTGTTTATCATATTTCCCCCAAACACATGCATACCACTTGCTTCATTCTGATACCTGAAAACAACCTTTTATATCTCAAATTGATTTGTTATGCCTCAAAGAGACGGCTAGCAAACCTACCAACAAAAATCAGCAATTTGCATCAGTCAATATGTTCATACAGTGAAACCCTTTTGACAAGCATTTCACAATGCTCCATTTTTATCAGCTTCCTTCCAATAATTATAGTATTATAATCAATAATTATAGTATTATTCAGGAATTGGTAATCTCAAGATGATAATGCACACTATTTCAAGGAAAAGAAAGCAGAAGAAAATGCATCAACACTGAGAATATGTGGAATATGATTGCAAAGTGCACAGGATCTGCTTTGCAGATCTGTTATGGGATCTTACTTATTTCACTGTAACTCACAATAGTGTGAGGGCCAGTGTGGTGTAGTGGTTTGAGTATTGGCCTACAACTCTGGAGACTAGAGTTCAATTCCCAGCTCAGCCATGAAACCCACTGGGTGACCTTGGGCAAATCACACTCTCTCAGCCTCAGAGGAAGGCAATCACAAACCTCTCCTGAACAAATTTTGCCAAGAAAGCTCCATGATAGTTTCAGCTTACAGTTGTTATAAGTCAGAAACAACCTGAAGTCACACAACAACAACAATACTAACAACAACAACAACAACATAGTGTATTCCTGGATCTACACATAGTGCAAAGATCTCTCTTGCACAGTAATCTATGACCCAGTCAATGACAGCTGATAGAGATGGGCAGATCTATTTTCAAAGATGGTCTCTTTTCCCCACCACTAAATCTATTCCATTTCATTTCCATTCATTTATAATTGGGGGATCATTTTATATTAATTTTTCTTCATTAAGAGAGTGGGGGTATATATATGCGAGCACGATGCAGGGTGCCATTTTGGAACACCCAACGGCGCTGGCGCCATGCGAATTCGCATGGTGTATGTGCACACAATGTGGGGCGCCATTTTGGAAGGCCCAATGGCACTGGCACTGTGTGAATGCGCACAACACTGGCACTGTTGGGCATTCCAAAATGGCGCCTGCCATTGTGCACAAGCATGCGCAAATGTGGGCACCATTTTGGATGCCAAAATGGTTCCCACGCTCATGTGTGGCACAGTGGCAGTGGCGGTGGAGGCAGTGGCAGCAGGACTGGCCACGGGCCAGTCCCAAGGCCTCAGCGGGCCGGACTCGGCCTGCAGGCTGTAGGTTGCCGACCCCTGGTCTAATGGATTGTACTAAAAATAGATATTAGTAAAAAATAATATAGACCAAAAGGCATTTTCGGGAGGGAGTAAGACAGGGAGGCAGGGCTATGGAAGCCAGCATGTGAGAGACAAAGGCCAGAACAGAAAAAGCACCATTGCACTTATGAAGAGTTGTGTGATAATGAGTGTTTGCATTTCCTAGAGTAACATGAGTGTGGCACTTGGTGTGGTAAAGTCCAAAGACAAATCAATCACAAAAAAACTGAGACTATCCTACTTTGGGCATTTCATGACAGGACATGACCTCTGGAAAGAAAATAATGCTCCATAAAGTGGAAAGCAGTGGGGAAAGAGAAAGACTGCATTACAGGTGGATTGACTTCAACAGTTATTGTCCAGTTAGTCTGACATATAGATATATATATATATATATGAAGGAAATGCTGTGGATATAGCATATCTTGATTTCAGGAAGGCCTTTGACAAGGTTCCTCGTGACATTCTAACAAACAAGCTTGTAAAAATGTGGGTTAGACAATACAACTGTTAGGTGGATTAGTAACTGATTGACTGACCGAACCCAAAGAATGCTCAACAATGGCTCCTCTTCATCCTGGAGAGAAGTGACCAGTGGGGTGCCACAAGGTTCTGTCCTGGACCCAGTGCTCTTCAACATCTTTATCAATGATTTGGATGAAGGAATAGGGGGCATGCTTCTCAAATTTGCAGATGACACCAAATTTAGAGGAATAGCTAATACCCCAGAAGACAGGATGAAAGTTCAAAATGACCTTAATAGATTAGAAAGCTGGGCCAAAACTAACAAAATGAAATTCAACATGGGGAAATGTAAGGTACTGCACTTAGGGCGGAAAAATGAAAATCATAGATATATGATGGGGGACACCTGGCTGAATGAGACTACGTGTGAAAAGGATCTAGAAGTCCAGGTAGACCACAAGTTGAACATGAATCAACAGTGCAATGCAGCAGCTAAAAAGGTGAATGCAATTTTAAGCTGCATCAATAGAAGTATAGTGTCTAGTTCAAGAGAAGTAGTAGTGCCAATCTATTCTGCTTTGGTCAGGCCTCACCTGGAATACTGTGTCCAGTTCTGGGCACCACAATTCAAAAAGGATGTGGAGAAACTGGAGTGTGTCCAAAGGAGGGCAACTAAAATGGTGAAGGGTCTGGAAACCATGCCCTATGAGGAATGACTTAGGGAGCTGGAGATGTTTAGCCTGGAGAAGAGAAGGTTAAGAGGTGATATTATAGCCGTGTTTAAATATTTGAAGGGGTGTCATATTGAGGAGGGAACAAGTCCTAACAGTGAGAGCTGTTCAACTGTGGAACACACTCCCTCAGAGAGTGGTGGAGTCTCCTTCTTTGAAGGTCTTTAAACAGAGGCTGGATAGCCATCTGTCAGTTATGGTTTGATTGAAAGTTCCCACATGGCAGGGGGGTTGGACTAGATGGCCCCTGAGGTCTCTTCCAACTCTGTGATTCTATGATTCTGTTACTCAGTTAAGAAAGCCACAGCCCTAATTTTGCAAGAACTGGGCAGGGTTGTTAATAACAGGGTCTCTTGGAGGCCTCTTATTTGTAGTGTCACCATAAGGGGAAGCCATTTTGGAAACAGATGACAACAAACAACAATGTTGCTGCATGGACTCAAAAGGGAAATATCCATCATTTGGAATGGTGAGTGGTTGCCTTTGTTTGCCACACTGGCATTTATTCTAAGCTCTTTTACACAACCCAACAATTAATCTACACTGGAGTTTGATAATATGTAAATTTATTTAAATTTAATTAATGGGTTGCAAGGGAAGTGCTTGCTCAGCTTAAAACTCACTAATCAATTTATAGAGCTATAAAGATAGAAAAAAACACAGTTTGGATTGTCCTTCCCTCTTCTTCCCTCTCCCTTTTTGGCAGGGCTAATTCTGATTATGAGCAGAACAACTGGTTCATTGCCCATCATTTGCTCTTTTCCATCTTGTGCACATTCCATCATCAGAGATGATCTCACTAATGCATCATTATTGTTCTCAGTATTGCATCATTTGGTGCCTGTTCTTCAGTGAGGGGTACATTACTCAGAAGGTCACCAGACGAATCCTATTCAACATTCAGGATTTATAGTCTGATGAAAATAATCTCCCCTCTGCATAAAGTCAAGCAAATTGTCATGTGTGATGACAGTGTATGGATGCAGGCAAAATTCATTTGGTTCACATTTTAATACCAACTGACCTTAATTCATACTTTGCAAAATATATGCAAATCAGAACACAATCATCTAGCTTTTGCACTTCTCCAGATTTTTGCTACGCCACTCCCTGGTTTGTAAATATATGTCAAAATGTGTACAGAAGGGAAAAGTACATGAAAAAAGTATATATTAGAGAAAGTTGCTTACAGGTTATGATTATACTAAGGAAAATGGGCAACAAAAATTCATATGAATTTTCATGCAGGTGTTTTCTTGAAATGCAAACTGACATGGATATGGAATAGAACGAATCTGTGTCTGAAAAAAATACAAGTTACAGAAAGCAATAAATTGATGTTTTCTACCTGGAATTTGGATCCAGGTGTGTGTGTGTGTTGTTGTTGTTGTTGTTTCACCTATGTTATTGTTTAAAATAGTGCCCCACTGTCTTAAGGTCTTATGTTTCTTTTGTTCAAATACAGATTTCAAAATATCTCCTAAATCAGGGATGGGCAGGTGTAACAGCCCCATGGGCCCATTTTCTGCCTTGAGTCCTTGCAGGGGACACACAGCATTGCCCCAAAAGTTTTTTTAAAAAAACAGAAATAGACAGACGTCCACATCTGGATTTGAAAAAACATGGTGAAAAGGATAAAGTGCCAAACCTGAAGGCTTCTGGAAGAGACAATTTAACCTTTGGGGAAGCAGGTAAGGGAGCCTGGAGGTGTCTTAAAGACCACCAAAACAGTCCTGGGTGTATAGACCTGTAGACATGTAGACCCCAGGGCTGTGTTTTGTCCATCCCTATCTAAATCAATAGTTCCCATCAGCTGAGATATCAACCAGACATCTTACACTATTCAGAGATGAAGGTAGTTAGTAAAATAATGAGTTACTTGTAATTAACCTCTTTTAGGTGGTTTTAATTATGGTTTTATGTTTTCATATTGTGCTTTTAATCTGTTATATTGTTTAATACTTTCTTAAGGGGGGGAGGGATTATAATGTTTAATGTTATATTTTAATCTTGTCATATTTTATTGTTGTCAACCACCTGGATTGGTTCGCCACAGGGCGGTATACAAATAAATATTATTATTATTATTATTATTATTATTATTATTATTATTATTATTATTCCCTAATAATTAATTGGACTGATACTTAACAAGAGGTAACTTCATACTTTTTGAAAGTGCACAGTTCTTAGTATGTTCTTAGTGCACATTCACATTGGTGAGATGGGTAAAAGAAAGACAGCTACTCTCTCAATGAATGTGGCAATTACAGTTACAGTGTTGCCTCTCCCCATAGATGTCTGCCCAAGGACTGAGGTCTTCTGGAGGGGCCCTCTTCTGTCTATTGACCCCATAGGTGGGAACCTATGGAGTCAGTACACAGAAGAGGGCCTTCTCAACTGTGACATCCCACTTGTGGAATGTTCTCCACTTGGAGGCCTGACTAGTGCCAACACTGGCTTAATTTAGGCACCAAATGAAAACATGGTTATTCACTAATGTTTTTAGGGCCAGATTCCCTCCAAAATATTTATACACCTGGTTTTGAACCATGTTAACCTTCTCAGACTGATTTCAGTTTACCAATATGTTTTAGTCTACTTAAATCCTTTGCATTGATTTAAGATACTGTTGTTGTGGGTAAAACAGGAACAGAGACTCATTAGGAATTCAGGAAAGTAGAGTTTATTCCTTTAACGCGATGAGCCTCTGAGAGAGAGCCCCCCCCTTGCTAATCAACATCCTTATATACTATCTTACACAGCTAACTTATAATTATATTAACACATGCATAATTCAACATTTTCATTGGTTACAGGACACAACTCCAAACCCCTCCTTTCCTGATTATGTTACACTTCTATTTGCCATGTGCAAACAAATTTAGCTTTCCTCCCTACTGCCCGCTCATACCTTCCTTATCAACTTTGGCTGTCTAGCCTTTAAGGTAAAAGAAAAAAAAACCAACAATATTCCATTTCAATGAAGCAAAACTGAAAAGCCTTGCAAATGTACAGTTTTAAACATAGAAAATGAGACCCCCAAGGGTCATCCAATCCAACCCCAAATTAGTCATGAGCTTTGTAGTTCTTTAATATTATCTTATCTCCTACACTGCAGACAGCCAAAAAGATATACAAATGGGTCAAATAATCAAATTGAGACTGACATACTTTGGCTGCATCATGAGAAGGCACAACTTATTAGAAAAGACAATGATGCTGGGAAAGGCACAAGACAGAAGAAAGAGAGGAAGACTGCATGTCAGATGGCTAGACTCAATCATGGGCACAGGCAGGAATCTACAAGACTTAAGCAGAGTAGTAGAAGACAGGTCTTGGAGATGTCTCATCCATAGGGTTGCCATGAGTCGAGGTTGACTCAAAGGTAGTTAACAACAGAAATATTTTAATATTGATTTAGTATTTTAATATTGATTGTATTTGTATGAGTTCCCATAATATAGGATGAGATATAAATATTTAAATAAATAAATAAATAAATAAATAAAGGTGTTGAAAGTGGGGGAGTGGGGGACAAGGGGGGGAACAGCCCTTTTCAAGCACTGCAATAGCCCAGACTCCAGACAGTGATCATATCATATCATATCATATTATTTATTTATTTATTTATTTATTTATAGCACAGTGTATTTGAATGTCCAAAGGCACCCCTCTGTTTCAGAAGCCTTACAAGCCTTAGAACATTCAAATATGCATACATTTGAACAGGGAGAGGGCTGGAGGTTATGAAGGTGGGGATGTTGGAGACCCCCTTCCGTAACTTCTAGTGGTGGGAAAAAAGGGTCAAAAGGGGGGTTAACAAGAGAGGGGGATTAAAATCCAGTTTGCCCATCAAAAGCAACAGGAAAATCTCAGAGCTTGAGAGGGAGGGTGAAGGGGAAGTGAAACCTCTGTTATAATGCAATACAGAGCTGTGCCATTCATAAACACTGTGGTTGAATGCATTTCTACACAGAAGAAAGTCCAACTGAGTTCAATTAGACCCAAGTAAAAGAGCAGAGGATTGCAGCCTTATTGGAGAATAAATTCCTTTGGACCTAGCAAGAAATAGATTCAAAGAAATATGGGGAGAATGGTTTTACTTTTTGCAGGGTTTGGAGGATAAGTTTCCAAACTACCTGTTTCATTTTATAGGGTTTTATTTTTTAAAAAAATCCTCTTAATTTTATAGGGTTTTTAAAAATCCTCTTAATCTTGAGGGGAGACCAGGTGGGGAACTTTAAATGTAATGGGCTAACCTGAGGGGCATTTACCTTTCCTAGAGAGGGAACCCAGACAGCTGCTTCAGACATGGGATCCCAAAGTAATCTAATCCATTATTGATGTGACTTCTGGTAGGAGAAATGTGTGGCTCTAAGATCAATTTGAATTTGGATTTATAAAGGGAGAGTGTGGTAGCAATGAGGCAAAACTGGAGCTATACACTGGATGGAATTATTTTGCAGGTGTGGATTCAGCCCAAGTAAATACAGTGGACCCTTGGTATCTGCTGGGGTTTGGTTCCAGTCCCACCCATCCTTCCCTGTGGATACCAAAATCCATGAATGAGCAGGTCTCATTAAATAGAATGCCATAGTAAAAAGGTGTCCCTTACATAAAATTGGAAAATCAAGGTTTGCTTTTTTTAAAAAAAAATAGATAAAGTTTACAGAATAAAAGGATTATAGTAGAAGAGTACATATGTTTATATATAAATTATCAAAACCACAAAAAAGTTTGCTTTTTTGGAATGCAATTTTTTAAAAAATATTTTCAAGCCATGAATTGTTGAATCCATAGCTAGAGAATATGTGGATACAGAGGTCCAGCTGTACATAGATCCCCTTGAGTCTTTGTACAAGTTGGAACAAGAAATCAATGAAGCCTTGCAAATTGTAGCAAACTCCTGCTTTATAGCTGAACTGGAGATTTGCACATAGCCTCTTCTTCATTCCTGGAACTGAGACCCCAAAACCGAAGGTTTCTGCCCTTGTCTCCCACCTGAAGAAGGTGCATAAAAACTGGAGACTCTGGGCCAGGCCCTGGGATCTGGCAATCCTACCCCATACCCTTTCAAGCAATAGCAATAGCAATAGCAAT
>CM034701.1:16154355-16165622 GCA_020142125.1 Phrynosoma platyrhinos
CTTTCTTGCCGCTTTGAGACCCCAGTGTGATAACGTCCTAAGGTATCACAAGAGAGAGAGAAATCAGTTGGTGCACAGATAATGTATCTTTTTAAAAAATGGCTCTTGGGTAGAGATTTGTGATTACTTCTCCATGATACATAAGTAGTCATTCTCAACAACAACACAACAAGGACATAGAGCCTTCCTTCCAAACCATGAAAGTAATATTCTCTCTTCCCCTCACTTATAAACACAAAATGCCTGCTCCATTCTTCCACAGAGAGGAAATATGATCAAGGCATACTTTACAGAAAATGTCCATGTTGTCACTGTCTTCTCCTGATTTCATTAGGTATCAGTTCTGGGCATTCTTGATCTGTCAATAGATAGCATCACATTAAAAACAGGAATCATCATTAACTTACAGTGGGCCCTTGTTATCTGCTGAGGTTTGTTCCAAGACCTCCACCTTGTGAATACCAAAATCCATGGATGCTAAGCCCCATTAAATAGAATGCCATGGTAAAATGGTGCCCCTTATATAAACTGGCAAAATCAAGGTTTGGTAGTTGGAATTTATACTTTTTAAAAATATATTTTCAAGACAATGATGCCTGAATCCATGGATAAAGAAGCTGTGGATGTGAAAGGTTGACTGTACTATATAGTATAACGTGGGATTCTGTCATGCTCTACTTTTGTAAAATAAATATTTATAATGAGCAAAATGTGGAAATACAATTACTTGCTGGAATGATTGTTTTGCAATGAGAGAAAATGAGAGAGAGCCATTTTAAATTTGGCCAAGATTTTTGGCACATCACTTGAAACTTCAGCACTCTAATTAGTTGCTAGAACCACTTTAGTTACTAAAGTTAATGGCTCTATCTTCATTTTCTTTGTCTCCGCTCGATGTGCTTTACTAAAAAGAGGCCAAAAATAATGATGTAGCAAGTGGAAATAGATAATACCATGTACACTGTTTTAATTCACTGGATTTAGTGACCGTGTGACATCTTTCGAACGTTCAACACAAGCACAGACACTGCGTTTTATAGAGTCTCCCCCTGCCATACGTTGCTTGAGAAGAACATGAAGTGGAACAAATGAGATCTGAGTTTTATTGTACTTTTTATCGCATGGCATTTCCAGATAGAAAGTAATTACAAAAAACCTTTGGCAACTTTGAAACATTCAGGCCATCTTGCATTTTCTTTTTGCTATGGTAGGACTTTTTTTTCTCATGAAGGAAAGATGCAAAAGATAACAAGGCATTGCTAAGAAGGCAGCCACAATGAAGAATTAACACAGTTTGACACTGCTTTAACAACCATGGATCCATCCTATGGAATTCAGAGATTTGTAGTTTTGTTGTAGCACAAGCACTCTCTGACATAGGCTAAATAGCTTACAAAATTACAAATCCTAGAATTCCATAGCATTGTGCCATGGCAGTTAAAGGTATGTCAAACTGCATTAATTCTGCAGTGCAGATGCAGCCTAAGTCTAATGGGTAAGTTTTCTTTTTTGCCCCTCCCCCATGTAAAATTAAAATGTGAAGTAAACACCATCCCCCTCAAATCCCTCTATGGGTGCATCTGCACTGTAGAAATAATGCAGTTTGACACCACTTTAAGTGCCATCCTTTGTAGTTTGGTGAGGGATTGTTGTTTTACAAGATCTTTTTGATTCTATGCCAAAAAGTGCTGTTGCCTCACCAAACTACAAATCCCAGGATTCTGTAGGATGGAGCCATGGTATTTAAAGTGGTATCAACTGGCATTATTTCTACAGTAAAGATGCACCAAGAGAGGGGCAATCTACCTGGGAATATGGAACCACACTGCCACTGTAAACACCAAGTAAAAGAATTACAGAAACTTTGGTTTCCTTGTAAGGAAGTAAAGGCAAACTAGAATCCACCACTTGCTGTTGGGCTGCAACTCCAAGTAGCCCTAGCAAGCATAGACAACAATGAAGGATTCTGGGAGCTGCAGTCCATGTTGCCTACCTGTGTTTAGAGGGAAGAAATTGAAAATGTTAGAAATTTTGTCAACGTCCCTCCTCCGTTAATGAAACTTCGAGAGTGTTTCTACCTTTTGAAGCCTGAACATTAAAATGAGCTTTAAAAGCTTGGGAAACCCACAGAACAATGAAGGAACAGAAGAGAGGAACTAGTTTTCCCTTTGCTTGGCCATTTCTAGATTCAGAAAAAACACACCACATAACTCATCCAAACCAGATTTGTCTCTGTGTGTGTGTGTGTGTGTGTGCGCGCGCGCAAGTACACATGCCAGCATTGAAAAATTGCAGACGTTGGCAGAACCAAAGCATGTTAAATCCCAAATCTAATACTTTTGATGAAAGAGAGAAGCAGAGAGAGAAATGACAAAAGCAAACAGACCACTAACATTTGTTTCTTCAGGAGAAAGCAGACACTGCCAAGACAATAGCCTTTTGTCATCTGTTTTCCACATTGGTTTTATGATTGCGGGAATTAAATCCTGCACTTGCCATTGATCCAATGTGCCAGGACTCTTCCTTGGTAATTTGCTGGTTTTCTTGATCTTCGTTCTTCCAGCGAACCAATTTCCTGACTCCCGCAGTGTCTCTGGTGCTATCGAGGCCTCCCTGGCTCTAATTAAATCTTCTGTTCTCTCCTTCCAAGTCACTTTCTCTCCAACAAGTTTACTTTCCTGCTCCTGTTTTTTTTTTTTTTTTGCTCCCCTTCTGTTTCTTCCTCCCAGAGCTGATTCAAGGAAATGATCTGCTCTTCTGCTTATCTTGTCAGCTCACTCAATCTATTCTGTGTTTGAGATATATATATATATATATATATATATATATATATATATATATATATATATATGAAGCAACTAAGGGCTTATCCGGAAAGAAAGAAATCTCTGGAAGTATTGAAACTTTCCAGCTCTTTTTGTTTTGATTTTACCTGTATATTCATGGTTTTGCATCCAAATTTTTTCTTGAAATATCCCTCACTCTCCTCTCCCTTGTGTTCTTCCTCTTCCCCCTCTCAATAAACATATGTCACATCTAGGCTCAGGTAACATTTTGGAAAATTTACTTTTACCAATTTCCACTGATCCCTTGTTAATTATTATTTATGAGTTACACTTGGCCCTTCATATCCATGGGTTCAACCACCCATAGCTTGAAAATATGCTTAAAATATATAAATTCCAAAAAGCAAAGTTTGATTGTTCTATTTCATGTAAGGGACACCATTTCACAATGCTGTTGTATTTAATGGAACTGGAAAATTCACAGATTTTGGTATCCATGAGGTGGTGGTTCTGGAACAAAACTCCAGAGGATACCAAGGGGTCACTTTTTAGTGAAAGTGTTAAAGTGTTTCAGCAGCATTATACTAGTTAAGCATTAGGATCATTTTATTTTCTTACTACCTTTGCTTACTCGATCTCTATTGAATCTGGATCCTGGAAACAATTGTTATGTTTCTTGATAGCAGTCATCTTAGGTAGTTCTAGTATAACACAAATAGATAGTCATGGAGAGATACATTTCATTTTGGGAAATAGGCTTTATCTAGACTGCAGTATTAATGCAGTTTGACACCACTTTAACTGCCATGGCTGAATGCTATAGAATTCTGCAATCTGTGGTTCTGAGAGATATTTGGTGAAGAGAGTATTGAAAAGCATGTTGAAAAGCAGAAAACAGTGAGGGGACAAGCTTCACGTGGTCTGAGATGTTGTTGTTGTGTGCCTCCAAGTCATTTCCAACTTATGGAAACCCTAAGGGGTTTATTTTCTTTCTTTTTTTAATTTTATATTTTATTAACATGTATTATTCAAACATATCTATCAAATTGACATATTAATTTATTTTTTCAATAATCATATACAAATATTTACAATTGACTTCCAAGGTATCTCCAGTTTGTACTCAACCTTACTTCAATATTCACTCATTGTCTTCATATACAAGCAATTTTAAATATTAAATCCACTGTGTGTTGTAACAACAGCTTTAATTATCTTGATCTTTAGTAGTCATTATTCACCTATTATTAAGTCATTTAATAATTTACAGTATCCCATCAGCCTGTATATCTACTCAATTAAGTTTTCTCTTTTATAGTATTGCAGTATCAGGATCCAGTCTTGTTCATAGGGGTTTCTTTTCAAGTTTCTTCAGAGGGGGGTTGCCATTGCCATCCTCTGAGTCTGCAAGAGTGTGACTTGCCCAAGGTCACCTGGTGTGTTTTTTTTTTAATATGCATGAGCGAGGAATTGAACCATGTTCTCCAGATTCATAGTCCTGCTTCAAACCTACAATTCTGTAAGATACAACCATAGCAGATGAATCATATCACTATGCCCTAGGTATGAAACTTCAGTATCTAGTGCTGGATGGGGTTACACGCCCCTTGAAGAAGAAGATCTGCGGCTTAGGTGTCTTCCTGGATTCAACTTTCAGCTGTAACACACTCTACATGGGTCTCCCTTCAAAGAATGCTTGGAAACTTCAACTGCTCCAAAGATCATCCCATGTGCTTATGTTAGCTCCACTGTTCACAGGGTGTCCAGATTTTTGTATTTATTTTGCACTCTATTGGATTTTCACTCTACTGAAAACAATATGCAAAATAAAACACTTTTTTTTTTTTTACAAACCATGCCTCTGGTAAGCATTTGTATATACAAAAAGTGCTTTTCTCCCTTCTGTTTAATGTGCATCTTTTCCACCTTTTCAAATTTTATCTGCCCCTTTCCAAATTTAACACAGTATGTATATGCCAATATCAAGGCATTAGATTCTCCCTGACTGACTACAAGTTTGTTCTGACAAGGTAGTAAAATCTAATGATGATACCACTTCTTCAAAACCCAAAAAGTCTGGTACCAGCAGATACTGTGGCAGATTTCACAAGAATCCCTATCAATATTTTTCCTTTTTTTCACCTGCTCCTCCCCCTCTTCTCTCTAATTGGGAATGGGAAAGAATACATGAAAATATTTGAAAAATTGTGGGCTTTTTAAACCAGTTTTTGACTGTTAGAAAGTCCTGAGGGGGAAAACCCTCATCTAAGGATCTGAGACTTACTGTATACAAAATGTGTGCACTATATGTTTTCACAGAAAGCAGTATTTTATTTTATATTTTGCTCAGGAAATAGTATTTTCTGTACAAAAATGTAATAATTTTTCTGTGAATAAATATTATTTTCTCTCCAGAAAGGCTGCTTTCTGGGCAAAAATACTCCATGACAGTTTTGCACAAAAGGTCTCTCAAACTAAAATTAGGTCAAGTTTACACTTACTGTAAATTCTGGATAGGCTCTGGATTTTCCAGATTCACAGCAACCCTGGGTTTGTCTACCCTATTGCTAAGGACACTGAGGCAAATCGCAGCAAATTCAGCTGAAGCGGCCACACATTCCCCCATTCCAATGTTGCTTTATAGTAAAATGATGCTGCATGAGTCAGTTTCCCCAAATCATTTTCAGCCACATGTCCAAGGACACTCCATTTTATTTATTTATTTTTCTTTGTCCATCAAGCATGCAAATACACACATTTCTTTCTGCCTTGGTCCAGGACACTTCTTTGCCTAAAGCTAAACTAAGCAGTTAATGAGAGGCACACAGATACAGGTATAAATATCTACCAAGCAGATATATTCCTACCAAGTTTTGGGCACAAATCCAGCACCTTTTTAAAAAAATGGCAAATAAACTGCTCAGAACTACCATCCCCTTTCTGTCCTGCCCCAATCACCACAAGTTCCTCCCTCTGCCACCAGTGTGAATCCCCCGGCCACACACACACACATCCAAATTTTCCTTGCAGATTCAGATACACCTTTTTTTCCGGTGGATTAAAGCCCTCAGGTGCCTCAAAACCCTGCGTCTGCCACAAATAGGACAGAACGTCATTTGACTGTATCGCTGCTCATTCAAAGTGAGTGCAGCTTTTTTGAAATAGCATAGATACCCCCTTAGTCTTTGAAAATTGCATAGGTTTTGAAGACTTTCTCACAATGAGAAGCAAACTGTTGAAATAATGACTAGTTGTTTCCTTAAGAAAAAAAATAGTGAAGAATTACCAATGATGTATTCAAGTCTTTTAATCCAAATCACAAGTCAAGTCTCTACCTTCAAGTCTCAAGACTGGGAACCAATTTTTAACAGAAACATAGCAATAGCAATAGAAATAGCAAGTATATTTCTATACCACTTATCAGTGCACATAAGCACTCCCTAAGCAGTTTACAATGTGTAACCTAATTGTCCCCAACAAGCTGAGTACTCATTTTAGCGAACTAAGGAAGAATGCAAGCCTGAGTCAAGCCTGAGCCTCTGGCTGGTATTGAACTCACAACCTTATGGTTTGTGAGTGAGTGGCTACAGTGCAGCCACTGCACCACCAGGAGGTGGGGTGCATTTCTTGGAGGGGAACAGCAAATGTATTAAACAATGGGCTTGAGGCAGGGCTTGAGATCTACCTGGTCGCCTGTCTCCAATGCATGTCAGAGGAGCCTTCTAAAACTTTCCAAAAACTTCAGAAAAAATTTTCAGCCTCAAGCCCATTGCTTAACACAATTGCCCTTCTGGGAAATGCACCCACACTCTGGGATGAGTCTTGGTTGCTGCTCAAAGTAAAAGACACCAGCAAGTCAGTTGCTAAAAATATACAAGTCTTAAGTCAAGTTGGGTCAGAGTTTCATTTTTGCCAAATCAAGTGCAGGTCAAATCATTGAAGCTACTTGAGTCCAACTTGAATCTGAGTCAATTGGCTCAGGTCTATACATCCCCATTTCTAATTAATCTGTGATTTTCTTGATCCCTTTGTATTGCCAGCAGGGTGAATTTGTGACAAAACATTCCACCTTGTTTCTCAGACTCTAGAAGTGACACCTTTGCTTTTTATAAAACTGGCCTGTGCATACATTGACTTCTATGACTAGCTGAATGAGGAAAGATGTTTTTTTTTTTCCCAATTCCCCAAGGTTATGTTGGAGATGGACATTTTACAGGAGCCTCATTAACAGCTGCCTGTGTTGGGAAACTTATTTGGTGTCATGGGATGTATTAGCAGCTGGAGCAGGGGTACTTAAGTTGCAGAATGAGCAACCTGGCAGTTTGAACATTATTCATCAGCTTCCACACTGCTGACTGGATTTGGCAGAGTGGCAGACTAAACAAGGAAGCTGGGGACCCTAAACAAAGCCTGTTTGTTTTGCCTTCAGAATGTGTATTTCTGAACTTCTGTCACAGTCTTTGTCTGATTTTGTTTGATAGCTGACATTAAAATCAGAATAGTACTAAAAGAAAACACAAACCCAATGAAAAGAAAACAATGGTTGGAATCCTTGGTTAGTCTCCACTACAGTAGACCCACTGAATCAATTGTTGGATGCGATGTCAACATTAGTTAAATCCCATAGATTCAATGGCTCTACTCCATTTGAGAGCAACAATAGGATTTAGGCCATTTTCTACCCTAAGCCCTAAACTTGACACTAAAATCTTGTTGTTGTTATTAATTGCCTTTGTGTTGATCTCGACTCATGGCAACCCTGCTGATGAAACATCTCCAATATCTGTCCTCCACTGCTCTGTCCAATTCCTGCAAACTCATACTCATGATCTCTTTAATACAGTCCATAAATCTAGTATGTGGCCTTCCTCTATTTCTCCTTCCCTCCACCCTTCCCAGCATTATTGTTTTTTTCTAATGATGCATGTTTTCTCATGATGTGTTCAAAGTATGCCAGCCTAAGTTTAGTCATCCTGGCTTTCATGGATATTTCCAGCTTGATCTCCTCTAGGACCCATTTGTTTGTCTTTTTGGCTGTCCATATGATCCTCAGCACTCTTCTCCAGCACCACATCTCAAATGAATTGATTTTCTTCCTATCTTCTCACGTCTATACATGATAATATGGAATACAATGGCTTGTATGATTCTGACTTTTGTGTTGAGTTGTATGTCTTTGTATTTTAGGATCTTTTCTAGTGCTATCATAGCCACCCTCCCCTTTCTTAATTTTCTTCTGATTTCCTGGCTGCAGTCCCCATTCCTATCAATGTTTGATCCCAGATATGAGAACTCTTTTACTATTTCTATTTCCTCATTGTCTAGTTTGAATTTATGTAAGTTCTCTGTGGTCATTATTTTTGTTTTCTTTATATTCAACAGTAAGCCTGCTTTTGCACTTTCTTCATTGATTTTCCTTAGTAGTTGTTCAAGGTCTGTGAGGTTTTCTGCTAGCATTATAGTGTCATCTAAATCTAAATCTAAAACCTTAAAACTCTAAAATCTTGGCACAAGAAAAAAAAAACCACTATATTATATACAGAATATAACTGATATCTCAAAATGGCTGTGCAGTTCTTTAAATGTAACAAAGACTGTCAGCTGTTCTCATCCATAACCTTTCCGTATGCAACAATAGATGAGCAATTCTGTTCTGCACAATAACCTGTCCGGAAGGTTTTAATTGACCTTGCATTGCCTTAAAAACTAACAAGTGAAACAAAGGCAAGTTTCCCAGCTCCCCCTTAGAAATTAGCCATGCATGCTTATTCAATTTCCAGACATTAGTAAAGCCTCAACTCCTAGGTTTATGAGGGAGATCAAACTCTATACTTCTCCACAGGGTTTCATCAAAGTAATGCATTTAGTTTTGTTTCTATTGGAAAGAAAGATGATATTACAGAAAGGCAAAGAAGTCAGAACTGCTCTGGGTTTGCCCAAAGAAAAGAGTCAGAATGAGTATTTTCTCTGAGGAATGGTTTAAAGCACGGGGAGGCAGCCTGCCAGATGTGTGGACTACAGCTCCCAGTCCCATGTCCCCTGACAAATGGCCACAGTGGCTTGAGCTGGTAGAAGTTATAACCCAAAAACAACTGGTCTAAAGGTTTATGATGCAATTCTCCTGCATAGGCTGGTGGACTATAGTGGTTTAAGTACTGGACTAAGACAATGGTAGGAATTATGTAGCCCTCCAGATGTCATTGGAGTACACCTCCCAGGGCTCTCTACTATGCTGGATAGTGTATCATATTCCATTATTCCCAACACCTGCCTATGCTTTGAAAGGAACTTTTCCAAGCTCTGTCTGCAGCCCTAAAGGTAAAGGTAAAGGTATTCCTTATTGACAGGGTGGTTGTTGTGTCCAGCCGTAGGGGATGATGCTCATCTCCGTTACTATGCCAAAGCCAGTGTTGTCAGAGACAACTCTGTCATCATGTGGCCAGCATGACTGCACAGAACACTGGTTACCTTCCCACCAAAGTTGTACCTATTTATCTACTTGCATTTGCATCCTTTTGAACTCCTAGGGTTGGCAGAAAAGCTGGGACAAGTGATGGGAGCTCACCCTATCATGCAGCACCCGGCCTCAAACTACCAACCTGTCGATCTTACTAAATACCTTTGGTGGAATCCTATATAACCATTACATACTACATAGCACCATAACTATGGGGTTATGTAGTAGATGCCACCCAGGCCTTTTCAAGTCCAACTTACCATTAAGCAGCCACTGGGATTGATGGGAGTGCATTTCCTTCTCAATTGAGAATTATCTACCTAATGTTCTCACGTTCTCCTGTGAATGATCGCTAGTGTGACAGGCAGAAAAAGGACCCCTGTTGCAAATCCCCCTTGTGCCAGAGATCTCTTGTGTGAGGGGATATGGGAAAATCGAGCCACCACTTCTACACTGACAAGAGAATGGGCCCCCATCAGTCCCAGTAGCTTCTTTCTGGTAAGTGGGGTTTGGGGACTTTCACAGTCCCTACATAGCCCCTAAACTAGGGGCTATGTACAGAATGTGAGTATGAATGCATACCTGGAAGTTGCATATTTATAACTGCCCAGCAGGATTCCAGCCCTTATTCATTCATTCATTCATTCATTCATTCATTCATTCATTCATTTATAAAAATATTTACATACCCTCCACTATCTTGATTTGTCAGGGATAGTTCTGATTATTCCTCTGTCATCCTACTTTTTCAGCTGTTTTTAAAACAGTCTCTCCTCCTCCCACTTTCCCCTTTTGTGACCAACTCACTTCATTTGCTGCAAACTCAGTTCTAAATGCCAAAGTTGTTTGCACTCAGGGAGAGGAAAATAGAGGAGGGGGCAGAATCTTGTCCTTCCCTTTTGTCTGTGCTCTAGACTCAGACAAAAGCAAAATGCAACAGCCTCTCCCAGCTAGCATTAATAACTTTTACCATTTTATAATAATAAATAATAATGATAAGATTTATTTCTAACCCGCCCCTCTGCTCAGCAACCAGGGCGGTGTACAACAAAGTTAAAACAGATAACAATCTTGACAACACTCTGATATTGCTTGCACGCACATGTCCATCTTTTCACCTGTGAAATGTTGGAGAGTATTGCATTCTATTACAAGGCCTCAAAATCGACTACAGTGAAATCAGCTTAACCAATGTAAAATAGTATAAAAATAAAATAAAACTGGCTAAAAACCTATGATACAATTTAACAAGTTAAAATATGTGAGCTACTGGTATTTCCTGTAACTTTGGGGTTGTCTGTATGGGCCAAATAAAATGTCCTTCCCGCACCCTTCCAAGGAGCAGTCCAAAAGATGCAGGGCCCAATCCCAGTTCTGGTGAGAACTGGCAGGATCTCAGTCAGCCAGTTCAGCACTAAACCCTCCATATGCCCCCCCCCACACACACAGCATTTTTAAAAAAGTTACCTGGATCTTCCAGAGTCCTCCAAAATTACAGCAAGTGATTGTTTATAACATGTCCCACTGTGCCAGCCACAGTCATGTGTCACTCTCTCTGAGGACAGAACAAGGCCATGTTGATCAAGGCTGGGTGTTTGACTGATGATCTGCGTCTGAGTATCGACAGGGCTAGTGTGACCCTGTTGGTGCTTTTAGACCTCTCAGCAGCTTTTGACATGTTAGATCATGGCATCCTCTTGGACCACCTGAGGGGGTTAGGTATTGGAGGCACTGCGCTGCAGTGGTTCCGGTCCATCCTCTCGGGAAGGTCCCAAAGGGTGCTGCTCGGGGACAGCTGCTCCTGTAAAAGGGAGCTCACCTGTAGTGTTCCACAGGGTGCTATTCTGTCCCCAATGTTATTCAACATCTATATGATGCCACTGGGTGAGATTATTTTGAGCTATGGAGCTGGGTGTTATCAGTATGCTGATGACACCCAAATCTATTTCTCTATGTCTCATTCGTTGGCCTCGAATTCTGATGGTGTCTCTCCTCTCAATGAATGTCTTCAGGCAGTCATAGAA
>CM034701.1:16171111-16181412 GCA_020142125.1 Phrynosoma platyrhinos
TTACATAATGCCCAGACCCAATTTAGGGTTTCTACCTCTAATCTGCATTTACTGATCTCTTCATGGTGACAGCTGCCTTAACTTGAGGAGCTCTGGTGGCACAGTGGTTAAATGCCTGTACTGCAACCACTCACTCACAAACCACAAGGTTGCAAGTTCAATACCAGCCAAGGCTCAGGCTCGACTCAGGCTTGCATGCTTCCGAGGTCGCTAAAATGAGTACCCAGCTTGTTGGGGGCAATTAGCTTACAGTTGTAAACCTCTTAGAGACTGCATAGCATCGTATGAAGTGGTATATAAATGAAGCTGCTATTGCTGTTGCTATTGCTAGTCCTAAGTTGCCCACCACTGCTATTGCAGCAGGCAAATTGTTCTGTGGTCAGAATGAGGTGCCTGGTGCACAGCCAATACCAAGTTATCACCTCAGAACAACGCACCCACAGCAGGGAGGTGATGGGTGGCTCGGGACCATGTGAGTGAAGGCAGAGTTGTCATTACGATGCAGATAATGAGCGAATTCGGAACCAGAATACTCTGGGGACACCTTGGAGTATTATGGATGTGGCCCTTATTTCTATCCCAATCCTGTTGGAACATATGACATTTCTTTTTGATGTCTGGGAGCTTTACGGTGATTTTTAAAAACCTCTAGTTTACTCCACCATTTGGGGGAGGAATTAGATTTTTAAAACAGTGGAATCAGGGGTGAAGATGGAGGCAGGATAGGGCCAGGTTGGTGGATGGTCACCTAGATCATTTCATCAGGAAAGCTTTAAACTGAGTTATTTGGGTGAGGGAGACATATTCTTGAGGGCAGGAATTCATCAAGTACTGGTGGTAATAGCCCAAATGTTGTACAGGCAAAGGAATCTAACAGTGTGGGGTTAAAAAAACCTTTAAAAAGCAAATGGGGGAAATGGCTCATGATCTTAGATGTCTCTATACTAATGCACAGAGCATGGGAAATAAACAGGATGAATTTGAACTCTTAGCACAGCAAAGCAAATATGATATAATAGGAATCACTGAAACCTGGTAGGATGAGTCTTGTGATTGAAATCTAGTAATTGATTGGAATCTAGTAATAACCTATTTCAGAAAAATAGACCAAACAGGAAGAGAGGTAGAATAGCATTATACATTAAGAATGTATAAACCTGTGAACAGATTCAAGACTTAAATCCTGGAAGCCAAGTTGAGAGCATCTGGGTAAAAATTAAGGGGGAAAGAAACAACAGAGATGTGGTAATGGTGGTGGGGGTCTACTACAGATCTCCAAGCCAAACTAAGGACTTGGATGATCTTTTCCTGGAACAGATGACCACACATTCAGAAAGAAGAGATGTAGTAGTAATGAGGGATTTCAACTATCCCAATATTTCCTAGGAATCAAACTTTGCCAGAAATATAAGGTCCAACAAATTCCTCACTTGCCTAGCAGAAGGTGGAAGAGACAACTAGGGAATCCACTATTTTTAATCTGATCCTAACCAATATTGATGATCTTGTTAATGGGGTGTTGGCAGGTTCCTTAGGAGGGAGTGACCATGTTCTCCTGGAGTTTGTTATACAGCAGAAAGGGGAAGCCAGGGGTAATCAAACATGCATTCTGTTAGTTTTCCTGACTATGGCAAGAAAGCTGATTTTAGTAAACTTAGGGAAACACTGGTGGTGATGGCATGGTCAGGAATACTAATAAAGCAAGGGATTCATGAGGGATGCAAGTTTCTTAAAAGTGAGGCATTGAACGCAAAATTTCAAGCAGTTTCAATGAGGAGGAAAAATAGGAGGTGTCTAAAGAAACCAGGATAGATGTCTAAAGAACTTTCAATTGTGTTAAGACTCAAAAGGGATATCAAAAGGGATATGTACAAGAAATAGAAAAGGGGGGGGTAATCAATGCACTCCACTCAAATGACACCTAAAATCCAAGGGAGCAGCTGGTGCCTGTTGTACCCACGCAAAGTTGTGCAGTATGCTTGGCATTTTACTTTTGTTAACTGCCTTCAAGTTGATCTCAAGTCATGGTGATCCTGTGAATGAGATAGCTCCAAGACCCTCTATTCAAAACCACTCTGCTTTCTTGAAGGGTCAGGCCTGTGACATCCCTGACAGAGTCTAGCCATCTAGCATGCATTCTTCCTCTCTTTCTACTACCTTCTACCTTTCCTAGATTTATTGCCTTTCTGAATGAGTCATGCCTTCTCATAATGTGGCCAAAGTACAACATCCTCAATTTAATCATCCTGGCTTCCAGAGAGAGTTCAGGCTTGATCTGTTCTAGAACTCATTTGTTTATATTTTGACCATCCACAGTAACCTCAGCACCCTTCTCCAGCACCACATCTCAAATGAGCTGATTTTCTTTCTATCTACTTTCTTCTCTGTCCAGCTCTTTCATCCATACATGGCAATGGGGAATACAGTGGTTTGGATGATTCTAACTTTAGTGTTCAGTTATAAATCTTTACATTTTAGGATCTTTTCTAGTTCTTTCATGGCTGCCCTTCCCATTCCTAGTCTTTTTGTGGTTTCTTGACTATAGTCTCCATTCTGATCAATGTTTCATCTGGTGTATGGTGTCATCCTGTTTGGCATGGCAGTGGTAAAATTCTTCCCCTAGAAATAGCTGCTAACTTGCCAGTTCCAAGGGTTTGAGGGAATCCTATCAGATCTGAGATATCACACAAGATCCTCATCTCACAGGACTTGAGGCCAGCTTTATATAGGTCTGCCCCTTGCACCCTTGGCAGTTTTGATTGTCCCATATTGCTGATTTGAAAATCTAGCTACCCTATGGAGGAATTAAGACTGTTTAGCTGTTTAATTTCATAGACCAAGTCTATGAAAGCTTATGTTATCACATCTTTTGCACAGTTAGTCTCAAAGGTACTACAAGATCCCTTTGCATACCCCAGACTTACATGGCTGTCTCTGAATTCTACTCCCATGGCTAGAACATATAACTGGTAGAAAGTGGAGAATCAGCACAGAGCTGTAAGTTGAGCTGTAAGCCCAGCAACTTCCATAATAATTTGTTCCACCCTTAGTGATTATTTTTATTGATTGCAACAAACAGCGCAAGAGCATATGAATTAGAACAGGTCATCACCCTCCCATCAAATAGGAGGCTAAACTTCTAGCACACCATAAGCTGGGTTTTTTATTAGATTCATTTGAAGAACCTATTAATTTCCAAGTAAATGAAGAACATTTTTAATCATTGCATGGGAACCACTTAGCACATTAACTCATCCTTCTGAAGTCATTTGCTTTAGTGTGCTCTCAGTTTGCTTAATCCATAACTGGTCAATAGTATATTAATATTACAGTCTCATTTTAGATCTAAGCATGTCTGAACCTATTAAACTGTCACCCTGGATTTACTTACAGGGAAAAAAATTATCTGCCCTCCAAGATGGAGAGCAAAAGAGAGAAGGGGGGAGAAGTATTAAAGAGAACTGAGCTCTAATGAAATTAATCACAATCATCATAAGTACTTCCAATTGCTGTCACCCAGTGGGAGATGGTGTGGCAGGGAGAATGCCCAGCTCAGTTGTTAAGGCTAGGATAATGCATTAACTTCCATTTTTGTCCCCCGGATCTAACTATGATGAGAAGATAAAGGCCTGAACCCACTTGGTGTCTTCCATATTTGCAAGTTCCTCTATGGAAACAGTTGCATATTTCTGCCTAATGTGGAATGTCTTCAGTTACTTGCACATGTACTGTCATTCTTCATGCAGATGTGCATGTACTGCACATGCAGTGCATGTTCAGCTATATACTTGGTTGCACATTCAGTTTTCAATATTGCCATTCAAGACCATAATTGTGTAGCACAAAATGCTACACAACCTCAGTGTAGGATCTCAGTCAATAATTTTTTGGATTTCTTGGATGGAATTCAGAAGTGCCCTTCCACCAGCTCTGCTGAACTGGTTTTATAGGAATTTGGCCTTCTTGTGAAAGAGACAGAGCACAAAACAGTTACGATCAAAACAAAAAACAACTGGAAACTTTTGATACTTTCAGAGACTCTCTTTTCTGACCTGATCTTGATAGCTAACAATGGCTGCATCCACGTGGCAGAAATAATCCAGTTCAACACCACTTTAGATGCCATGGCTCCATGGCAAAGTTCTGGTGCTAAAAGAAACTTCAGTTCTCAGAATTCCATAGCATGGAGCCACGACAGCTAAAGTGGGGTCAAACTGGATTATTTCTGCTGTGTGGATGCAGCCTATGCCACTGCACGATGCTGGCTGCCAGTTCTGTTTGTTCATTTGTTTTTTAGTAGCTCTCATGGCGAGCTCTAAAGGAAAGGGGAGCCCAGAAAGCAATAATAATCAAAGGCACACTGGAGCAGATTAAAATTGGGAGATGACTGAAAATAAATTCAGCCGCCCACTCTTAAGCAGCATTTGATATTTTAGAAATATTTTATCAATCCTTTCTATAACTCTTTCTCTCCTTTTCTCTTCTCTCCTTTTTACTTTGCAGAATGCTTGAGGGGGCTTGTGTGGTGATGAGGAAATTAAATTTAAATGAAGGCTTAAAATACATCTTGAGGAGAAATGGCTCAATTGTAACCATCTCATTATTTGGACAAAGCTGTTCCCTTGTAATTAAATGTATATAGAAACATGCCTCTTTTTTATTATTAAGTAAATATAAAGGAGAGATGTTTATCATGGGGGAAAATTACCTCCCATTACCTCCCTGGGGATCTTGGAGACAGAATAATTTCATTTCTCACAACTATGGTGGTAAAAATAAAGTTCATTATCGGAGATCAGGCAAAGTAGAAGAATGCTGATGGGTAGAGCCCTGTTTGGGGCTGTTTTTAAGTAGTAGTAGTCGTTGTTGTTGTTGCTGTTGCTGTTGTTATCATTATTATTATTATTGGGGGCCAGTATTCTATGTATATGTAATTAAGTAAAGGATATAGAATACTGGCTATTATTATTATTATTATTATTATTATTATTATTATTATTATTATTATTATTATTATATTAACCATAATAAATGGTACAAAGTTTATTTCATAAAGCTCTTGAATATGAATACTGGGCATGTGCCATGGGTCTGAAAAAAGAGTGGAAAACAAAAAAAAAGTGGCTGATCAGATGTTAAACAACAGCTCCCATCCAGCCAAGCCTTTTTAGCCAATGGTAAGGAATGCTGGGAGTTACACTTAAATAACATATGGAGGCCACACTTCCCCACTCCTGTTGTAAAGGAAATGTACAGGGGAGGAATTGTTTATTGACAGAACATGGTGATTGGCACACTGCAGAAATAAAGCGGTTTGACACCATTTTAAGTGCCATAGCTCTGTCTTATGGATTTATAGTTTGGTGGGGTATTCAGCCTGGTCTACCAGAGAACTCTGGTGCCTCACCAAACTATAAATCCCAGGATTCCACAGAATGGAGCCATCATCAGTTAAAAGTGGTGTCAAACTGCTTTATTTCTGTAGTGTAGATACACCCCATGCCATCTTCATGAGGAAGGTCCCTGATTCCTTCTCTGGCATATCAAGTTTAAAATTAGGTGGGGTAACATTTATACCTGAGATTTTCCCCTGTTGGGTTTGGAAGCCTGGATTCTCAGACTACACAGCCCTCATTTATTTAATTTTTTGTCAAACTGTATTGTTCTGTAGTTCCTCCTCTATCGAAGGATACAGTGGCTTCTCTAGGGTTAGTGTCACCTGGTGCAGTAAGTAACTCATGGTGTTCATTGACCTTCTCCCACATCAAACCATACAGAACCCTTAGTAATGATTTTTGTTGTGCTAGTGTTATTCATAAATCATAATTCCCATATATCACTGAATGTAATGGTAAGAGTTGTGACATAAAACAACTAGCAAAATTACAATGATATTTTTAAATTACAGTATCATACGCACAGCATAAATGTATTTACAGGTACACAGTTTCACATGGTTAAAGTTAAAATTTGGTGAGGTTTGATGTTTTTAAGAAAATTTTAAAAGATTTTTTTTTTAAAAAAAATGTAAATCATATTTTAAAATGTATTTTTAAAACCCTGGGGCCTCTCCTTTCTCCTCCCACTGAGCCTCACCCCACTCACATCCTCTCTTCAGCATTTTCAAGGCATGCAGGTGAACTCATTACAGCTGATTTTTGCAAAAAGATAGATGTTTGGGGGCAGTGGTGTCACCCTTCCTTAGGGTGTCACCTGGTACAGTCCACACACCCTGCACCTCTTTAGTGACACTGCTGCCCTGAAGTTGGATGCCTTGGTTTCAGAGGTGTCCAGGGATGCATTTGCACAATTAAGACTAGTGCACCAGCTGCACCCATTTCTTGAGAAGCCAAATCTGGCCATGGTAAAATATGCCTTGATTACCTCTAGGTGTAATTATTGTAATATACTCTACAGAGGGCTACCTTTGAAAACTTCAGCAGGTTTAACTTGTTTTAGCTAGACTGCTGACCAGGGTTGGTTACAGGTAACATATAACTCCCTTGCTGAAATTGCTTCACTGGCTACCTGTCCATTTCCGAACACAATTGAAAGTGCTGGTTTTGATCTGTTCAGTTGGAAGACAGACCAATTAATAGGAATTGGGTCTGTGCTGGGTAGGGTTCGCCTCTCCAAAAATATATAGCTTGGATATACTCTTGGACTAAATCCTGAGCCTGGATGCCTAAGTTTTGATGGTGGCTAGGACTGTGGGGCTGAGCAGACTGGCATAAAGAGCTGGTGTGGGGGCAGAGAGGGGGCATGGCAACCACATGCCAGCTGCCCTGACTCTGCCCTCAAGCCAGCTTCATGCCACGCACCCCACCACACGCACGCTGCACCAAAGGAGTGCCAAAAAGCCGCTGCCGTGGCAGCAAGGGTGGCTTTTTGGCACTCTAAAAAGGAGCAACATTTGCCAGCTCTTTTTAGAGTGGCAAAGCACTGGATCAGGGCCGTGGCATACGGTTGCCACAGCCCTGATCCAGGAAGCAAAGGAGTGGCTTGCCACCACCCCTCTGGGGTAGTCTGTACAGCCCCTGTGTTTGTACAATTAAAAACTAGTGCTCCAGCTACACCCATTCCTTGAGATGTCAGATATGGTCATGGCAACACATTCCTTGATAGCATCCCATTTGGATTAGTGTAATGGATTCTGTGTGATGCTGCCTTTGGAAACTGTCTGGAAACTTAAGCAGGTCCAAAATGCTGTGGCTAGACTGCTGACTGGGGCTGGTTATAAGGAGCATGAAATGAGGTCCTCTTCATGCTGCAGAGTATGACTCTTTTGTTGAAATAGCTTCTCTGGCTACCAGTCTGTTTCCAGGCAGAATTCAAAGTGCAGGTTTTCTGAAAGATTGTCTCCCAAATACATGCCTACTTGAGTTTAATGATCTTTGGATGAGTCAAGTAATGACAGAGCTGGGATTCTGCTTGGGAACTTCCTGGGGCCATAGCTTGCTGTTTGACATGGATTCGTCAGTGATTTCTCCAATTTTGTCAGCTCTTGACTTAAAAGGCCAAGAACCTTCATCAATTTCTGCATGTGGAGTTATGCATTATTTGTGGTATGGAGAGCCAGTGTGTAATGGTTTGAGCATTGGATTATGACTCTGGAAACCAAGGATTGAATCCTGGCTCAACCATGTAAACCCACTGGGTGACCTTGGGTCACAGACTCAGAGGGTGGCAATGGCAAAAAAAACCTCTGAAGAAACTTGCCAAGAAAATCAAGGTGAAACAACGTGAAGGCACAAAACAACAACAACAACAACAACAACAAATGTTGTATTGAATGGCAGCATTGCACAACAGAATCAAGACACCAAATGTGCAGCAGAATGCACAACCAAATTCCAATGCATATCCAGGCATCATGGGCAAAGTGGATCCATGAGCAATGCCCAATATCCTTCCATATGAATATTCATCTATGAGGAATGACACGTCATGTACATCTTCAAACTCAGCTCAGACATCCCACACCAGACAAAAAAGTTCAAGTCCTTCCATAGGGCAATTTACAGATGCATAAGACACAAGAAATATTCCAGACCTTTTTCTTGGGGAGTGCATGAACAATTTCACAACAGAGTGGCTAAATGGTCTGTATTAGATATGACCCATGGACAACATGTACCCCCCACCAGTTAATAAATCACATGCATCTGCAAACCATTGGATTTTTTAGCTAAATAACCTAAAATGTTCAGGCTTAATCACACTGCCACAAACACTACTTGACTTAATAAAAATGCACAACATAAAACATTAGTCTTATTTTTATTATCTGCAGCAGGATCTGTAATTAGTATGAAATGGAAAGATTTAAAGGGCTTAAAATGTTGGTGGAATAAAGTGTGGACAACATTTTAATGAACAAATTAGCAAATATGGCCAAAATAGAACAGAAAGCACACATACTGGAGGTATGTTTTGGATAACAGAGAAGAACATAGACACAACTTGCTGAAAAGAAAGAAAAGAACAAAAAATTGGAATGACATGGCTAATAGGGATGGCAATTCTTTGGTAATTTTGTTCTCAAAGGAAGCAAGAATATTCACAGTTTATGACTTATTTTGCTCAAAATTCATACATTTTATTTTTTTTATTTATGTATTTATTTATTTATCACAGCAAGCAGAACTTTCTGGGCAGAAAATAATACATCTACACAGAAATATTTTTTTCTCTGCCAAAAAGGTTGTTTTCTGTGGGGAAAAGAGTGGGGGAAACACTTGCAAATTTTGTACAGAATAAATCTCATCAGTCTAGGAGTTTCCTGATCAGAGTTTCCTAATACACTGGAATCAAAATTTTCATTCATTTATAAAAAATATATTTTCAAATATTATTTCCATCCATAATGGATAATATGACTGTAGGCTGGCTGTTCGGGGGGGGGGGGGTTCCTTGAGGGTGTTCCTTAGGGACATCATCAATGCATCCCTCAGGGAGGGTTATGTTCCATCTTGTTAAAGGAAGCGGCGGTTAGGCCGCTTCTGAAAAAACCTTCCCTGGACTCCCTGGATATGAACAGCTATAGGCTGGTCTCATTATTACCTTTTTTGAACAAAGTGATTGAAAGGGCAGTGGCTCTTCAACTCCAAGCTGTCTTGGATGAAACCGATTATCTAGATTCATTTCAAACAGGCTTTAGGACAGGATTTGGGGTGAAGACTGCCATGGTTGCCCTGACTAAGGACATTCGTTTGAGCATCAACAGGGGCAGTGTGACCCTGCTGGTGCTCTTAGATCTCTCAGCGGCTTTTGACACAATAGACCACAACATCCTCTTGGATCACCTTCCTCTCAGGCAGATTCCAGAGGATGTTGCTCAGGTACAGTAGCTCTGCTAGGAAGGAGCTTAAGTGTGGCATCCCTCAAGGCACCATCCTGGCCCAGATGTTATTTAATATCTATATGAAGCCTCTGGGAGAGATCATCTGGAAACATGGGGCGGGGTGTTATCAGTACGCTGATGACACCCAAATATATTTCTCCATGTCTCGGTCCTCAGTCTCGTCTTCAGATGGCATCTCTCCTCTCAATGACTGTCTTAAAGCAGTAATGGACTGGATGAGGAAAAACAGATTTAGACTGAATCCAGATAAAACGGAGGTAGCGTCCCCAAAACCAGATATTGGGATAAAACTTCCAGTCCTGGATGGGGTCACATTTTCCGTGAAGGACTGTGTTCACAGTCTGGGGGGGTCTCTTGGATTTGTTGCTTCAGATGTTTAATCAGGTGAATGTGACAGTTAGGAGTGCTTG
Organism: Phrynosoma platyrhinos; assembly: GCA_020142125.1. Taxonomy (NCBI): domain Eukaryota; kingdom Metazoa; phylum Chordata; class Lepidosauria; order Squamata; family Phrynosomatidae; genus Phrynosoma; species Phrynosoma platyrhinos. Next base: position 16,180,886 of record CM034701.1, read on the forward strand.
TTATCAGCTTTGGATGATATGCCAGCTGTGCCCTTTCCTGGAAGTAAGGGACCTTGAAACTGTGGTACATGCACTGGTAACCTCTCGTCTTGAGTTCTGCAATGTGCTCTACATGGGGCTACCCTCATGCTTGGTCCGGAAACTTCAACTAGTACAGAATATGGCAGCCAGGTTAGTTTCTGTACATCTAAAAGAGGCCATATAACACCAGTACTGAAGTCTCTTCACTGGCTGCCTATTAGTTTCTGGACCCAGTACAAGGTGTTGGTTATCACTTATAAAGCTCTAAATGGCTTGGGTCCAAGCTATCTTTGAGACCGCCTACGCCTGTATAATCTGACCCATGCTTTCCGGTCCTCTGGGAGGAATTTACTACAGCCAATAAAAGCAAAGTTGTCTGCAACCTCCCAGAGGGCCTTCTCAATGACAGCTCCCAGACTTTGGAATGGCCTGCCGGACGAGATCCGTCATATTACGGATTAAAAGGGCTGTCAAGATGGATCTCTTCTGGCAGGCCTTTCCTGAAT
>CM034701.1:16181512-16194024 GCA_020142125.1 Phrynosoma platyrhinos
AGGGGTGGGAGGGGTTGGGATTTGGGATGGTGATTTTATTGTGCTGTACTTTTATGCTGTAAGCCACCCCGATTGCTTTGCAGAGGGGCGGGATATAAATATATTATTGTTGTTGTTGTTCTGTACTTTGACTAGTGTTATGTTTCTGTTTTGTTCCTGTCAAAAAAGGTATCTAAATTTGCAGTAAAAAAATAAACAAGTTGTACTTTAAGATACTTTGTTTTAAAGGGAAATTGTCAGGTTTTTCCCACTGTACAAACCACATTCAGTGGTGCAGCAGAAATCTCAGCATGGAAGCATTGACAGTAGGACAGTGCAGACACTGGTGGCTTCATAGTGAGTCAATATGCCCTCCTTGCCAAAGTTATACATCTCTCTTCTATATAATTAAATGGCCATTACTAGTTTCTTGATCAACTGCATCCATGCAGCATAAGATACATCTGCTAGGCCCAGAGGGGAACAGTTGGGGGAAAGGAAGGGCTGTGCTCTATAAACATTAAGTGGTGAGCAAGACATCCTGAAAGCAAGGGTGAAATGGGAGATTGTTCATCATTCTGCCTAACAGTTCTTTATTTAGTTTATGTTTGCAAAAAACATTACAAAAAAAACAACAACAACCTTTACATCTGTTGGCTGGAATCTTATTGGCGAGTTGCATTCTTTTAAGTGGTGCCCTGTGGCTGGTATCACCTGGTGCAAAGGTAGGCAGCAGGGGGTGGGGGTGGTCCCTCCCTCCCTTCCAGTGCCTTGCTTGCCTGCCCCCCGGGCAGTCTGTCACTGCCCAGAAAGACTGCTGCTGGAGTGGTGGTGGTGCTGCAGCCTCTAGATGGCTGTTCAAGGTCCAGATGGCCATTTGGGGTCTTGCACAGCTGCTGGATAAGTGAGAAAGGGATCTGATGTCCTTTCTTGCTTGCCCAGCAGCTATGCGAGCCCAACGGGGTGTACCACCCCACCAGGTGTAAACCCACATCTGGGGAGTCACCCAGTGCAGTATGCAACCCCCCCCCCAGTGATGCCACTGAATGGACTTACATCTGTGCGGATTACAACTGGGCAGTTCTATAATGTCCATATTCAGTAGAGGATTGCTGTTACCTTACTACATAGTTGAGTTGGCAAAATGACCATTGCATAACAGAACTGATGCAAAATAGTATGTGCTTCACATCAGTTCCTATGTGCATCTGGGACTAATGTGCACCAGACACTCTTCTCGATGCCCTGCTATATGGCTAAGTATACGTAAAACTACATAACATAGATAGCATCAGAGTTGCCCATCATCGCTTCTCTGCCATGTTAAAGTAGGCCTGCTTAGCCATGTTGGAAGCATAAGTGTATGTAAGGAAGGGTACGTAAGGCAGAGTATTGTTGTGGGTGAACCCAGGTCATATAGCTGCCTGGCACTGGGCGGAAAAGGAATGTGGAAGGGAGGAAGGAGATGAATCTGAATTGGGTACAAAAGTGAAACTTAGGGCTTTTGCAGACTGCCAGAAATAGTGCAAATTGAGTCCACTTTAAGGGTTAGGGTTAGTGCTAGGGAATCGTGATAATTGTTTTTTTTTTTTTTTCTGAGACATTCAGCCTTCTCTATCAGAGAGCTCTGGTGCCACAATAAAATACAGTTCCCATGATTCCCTAACCCTAACCCTTAAAGTGGACTCAATTTGTACTGTTTCTAGCAGTCTGCAAAGGCCCTTAGTTTATTGATTCAGATCTGGCAAAGGATGCACTTTTGTGCTGATCTTTCTAATAAACTCTGGTTTCATCCATGCAGTGTGTTCATTGAGTTAGATAGAGACAGACTGTAATATAGGACTCTGGCAAATGACAATAAAGCAAAGAAGAAATCTGTGATAGCTGCACATGTGAGTTTTTTGATAAACAAAATGCAAACCTTTGTTATTATTATGGATTATTACCTAGACTCTGTGACCAGTATACTGTAGATTGTACATGTTGTAGGGAATGGAGAGGCTTCTCGAAGGGAGGAAAGCTCTCACTGATATTTGATGTAATGAACATAACAAAAATGTGGCCTGAAACGATGGGCCAAGATTTTATGTTGGGATTTTGTAGCACAGCATACAGTGTTGTCTATGATAGAAAGGGATGTAGAGGAAGACGCAGCAGTATGAAGTGAAAGTGCCTTTCAAAAGAGAGCTCAGTGAGCAAAATAAATAACTTTCCTTCAGTTTTATGGTATCAGTCCTCAACAAAATCTGTCAAACATGGAAATATGGACTAGACTGTGAATCAATGGATTAAAATTATAGGGGGGAAAGATTTCACCTGAACATTAGAAATAATTGCTTGACTTTAAGAGTGGTTCAACAATTGAACAGATTGCTTCAGAGCATGATGGACTTTCCATCTTTGGGGATCTTTAAACAGAGATTGGATGGCTGTTTTTTAAGTTAAGTTATATATTCCTGCATGACAGGAGGTTAGAGTAGCTGTCCCTGTGGTCCCTTTCTAGTCTATGATGCTATTATGCTATGATTCCAAATAGAAAGGCAGAACTTCTATTAATTTGTTAATTGGAAGAGCTTCTCAGTTTATACTTTGCTTGTGTTTGAGCTTGACTGTTTAGGAATCATTGGAACAATCTCTCTAGGACTGATTTATAGATAACCTGGTACTTTCCAGATGGTTTGGAGTACAACTCCCATATTTCTCACTCTAATTGGACTTAAAACAGTGTCTTTTGCAAAATGTCCCACCTACAGTCTAGTGTCCCTTGTATTTTTAAATAGGGACTGTTGTGAATAGGCAGGGGTTGATGGGAGTTGTAGTCTGGGGTCCAAACACACTGCAGAAATAATTCAGTTTGAGACCATTTTAACTGCCCTGGCTCAGTGCTAAGGAATCTTGGGAATTGTGGATTCTTGTGGCACTAGAGCTCTCTGATGGAGAAGGCTACATGTCTCACAAAATTACAGTTTTCAGAATTCCCTAGCAATGACCCAGGGCAGTTAAACTTGTCTCAAACTGGATTATTTCTCCAGTGTGTTTTGGACCCAGAACATATGGGAAATGCCAAGTTGCCTATTCTAGAATAAAAATCTAAAGCAATGGCTTTTTAAAAAACAAACCTGCAGTTTTGGATCTCCACTGTTGTTGTTTTTCACAGGATACAGAATGGATTTCACAGCAATGAACAGATGTAATGGAAATTCTGAAATCTATTATTACTGAGGGTGGGGAGATAGAAACCCTTGTACATTATCTTTCTTTGCTTACACATTCACTTGGGATTTGATTTTTCATGTCTGTCAAGTACTCCTGGTTTCAGTTGACACCAATATTTGATAAGATAATGGCAGCCTATGCCTTAAATGGTCTCTGAATTTTTTTTTATTGTCAGCCTACGGAGCTCTTTGCCAAATCTACTTTTCAAAGATGCAAGTACCTTATTCAAATCTTGATGTCAAGAAAATCAGATGACTGTCATTTCCTGTGAAGGCAAATTCACCCCTCCTAATTTTCAAGCAGACTGTGGTTACCTATGTAAAAATATGGGCTAGAATTCAACATGAGACTTACATCTTTGTAAGTAGACTGATGTGTACAGGAAATAGGGGTAAGTAGTTTTTCAACATTTGTATTCACTCAGGGATTGCTGTGACATTACTACATATGAGTGTCCATTCCACGATGGTGGAGTGACTGATGCACAATAAGCACCAATAGACACATCCAGACACCAGCAAGAATGTGATGGAATGAAACAGGAGTACTCGATGTCCATCAAAAGTACCCAATGTGTATCACAAATGCCTAGTGCTCATCAGGAGCACCTGATGTGCATTAGAAGCACCTAATGCATATTGGAATACTCTTGTTGGTACCTGGATGAGCATCCCTGCAATTCACTAACAGGATTTTTTTTTTGTGTCTCTGCAGTGTTGCTAATGATTTTTACAGTTATGCAACATAGACCATGACAGCCTAGTTTTGCATTTACCTAAGCAAGCCTGCCTTAATTTAATGATACCCACTTCTGAGTAGGCATGGATAGGATTGTGCTGGAAAGTTGCTATTCAGGCATCAGTGGAAGTGGGAATGGCAGGGGCCAGTTTGTGTGTTGTTCCCCCCCCCCCTGAGCCTTTATGGGGCTGCAATTTAATTTGAAATTGTTGTGTGCTTTAAAGTTGAACTTATAACTCCAACTTATAACACCCCAGTCATTCCATACCATCCAACATTTTACAGATGAAAACCAGTGCACATCAGAGTGGGGTCAAAAAGGATATGTCCAGGCAAGAAAAGGGCAAAAGTCATTAATGAGGATGAACAAAACTACTGTTTTAAACAGAGATCATGAAATTCATGTTCTGAATTTAGGAAACTATACTCCCTCCTCTTCTGACCTCTCTGTTGAGTGGAGTGCAAACTACTTTTGTACTTTGAACTCAGTTTGCAGCAATTGAATAATAATTGGATAAAGGGGGGGAAATGGGAGGGTAAGACAGAAACTGGGGCATTTGAGGGGCATTCACACCAGATTTTTGTTCCGAGGAAAAGCAGATCACCATGCGGATGCATATCAGGATCATTGCTTCCATACATTTTGTGTTCCCGAATCTCTCTGAGTCATTTTACCCCTGTTATTCACATGTGGGCCTTCATTCCCTTGAACAATACAGAATGATCTGAACTGATTTGGTAACATATTCACAATGCTGTTCTTTCAAAAAGACATGGGGAAAACCCAGTATCGAATGTCCCAGGTTAAGTGGGTTTTGGGGTAGTGTTCCCCCCCCCACACACACACACAAAGTGCAGTGAGTATATTCAGGGTGAGTATGAATGGCAAGGAAATAACCTGGTTTCACACCAGGTTATTTCTGTAGTGTGAATGCTGCCAAGAAAGTGGGATAGGAGTGGGTTGAAAAAATCAGAAGTCACCCCACTGTGGGATCAAGTGAAATTGACAGACAGACCCATTCTCAGATGCAAGAGCTCAATATTGCAATGGTGGCTTTAATTTGTATTTAAATACAATACAGCCCACCATAGTGGGGGGAAACATGAGCTGATAATGCGTGCTGACTGCAAATTCTTCTTTCCAGTTGCTAGCAACTAAAAGGCTTCCAGTCTCTACTTTTTATGGGTCTTTGTCTTTAAACTAAACTTTGGACGTTTTCACACGGACAGCTCTAAAGCTGCCTGGAAGCTGCCTGGAAGCAAAGAAGAGCCATTCTGGCGGTGAAAGCAGCAGCCGCTGGAATGGCTCCTGATTGCTTCCAGCAGCAGCCCCTCTAATTCCTTTTTAAAAAAGGAATTAGAAAGATGGGGCTAAAGCCGGCCAGTGCCGGGGATGGTGCAGGGATGGCGCTGGATGGGGTGGGGCTTGCTGCGATGTCATATGAACACGCGCAGCAAGACCCTGGACGGACGCCGGATAGCGCCAGGGATGGCGCTGGATGGGGCGGTGCTTGATGCAACGTCGTGTGAGAAGTTTGACAATGGAGCCGGAGTGGGGCCGGACGGAGGTAGGATTGCCTCCGTCTAAAGCCCCGTGTGAAAACGTTCTTTGACTAGACAACCCTCCATATAGAGGAGGCCTTCAACTACAGAGCTGTCCTCTATATACTGGACACCCCCCGAAGCCTCTCCTTCTGTCTGAACTGGTGCAGCTTCTTTACCTCTGCAGGAACACCTGGGCTTTAATTTGTGCTATGGAGTTAAATTTACAATAGTAGCAATCCAGCGTTAGTTTAATAGTTCCTGCACAAACAGCTGTATCTCCCGTGTGTCAACAGTACACAGCAAATCTGTTTGAAATAGCTTTTGTGAGCTGTCTGCTTTAACAAGGGTTTCTTAATGTCTCCTGGTAAATACTGGAAGATTTGAAATATATGAAAATGAGAGATATGTTTCTCCTATGCTGCACACTTGTTTGTTTATTTGACTAGGAACAGCATATGAGAAAAGGTTTTACTCCATCTGTAATGATTTTTGGAAACCACAAAATGGAAAGGAACAGATTATCTCCCCCTCCTCTAGGATTGTCAACGTTTGCCAGACAAAATACTTTAATTTAAATATGCACATATGAAGCTGTAATTTAACACACATCCCCGCAAGGAATTCCATCATGAATTTCATTGTTCCCAGACTAGAACAACAGATTATCAATTGGGAGTCCCTTTGTTTACTTGGATTTTGCTCTGCCTTATTTGCATTGCCATATAATGGCCATGATCCATGCATGTTCCTTCATGTCCTTTCACCACCTATCATGGAGAAGCAATTGGTATCAGCCTGAGGTGCATCTACACTGTAGAAATAATGTAGTTTGAGAACACTTTAAGTGCTGAAGCTCCATCCTAGGGAATTCTGGGATTTGTAGTTTTACAAGGTTTTTAGCTTTCCTGCTGTTCCTCACAAAACTACAAATCCCAGGATTCTGTAAGGAGTAGCCATGGCAGTTAAAGAGGTGTCAAACTGCATTATTTCTATAGTGCAGATGCACCCTAAGTTACGGAAGAAGAAATGAAGATGAACTCTTAAATGGAACACAGCCACTAGGGTTGCAGACTGCCAGAAATAGTGCAAATTGAGTCCACTTTTAGGGTTAGGGTTAGGGAATCTGGGAACTGTATTTTATTGTGGCACCAGAGGTCTCTGACAGAGAAGGCTCAACATCTCAGAAAAAAAACAGTTCTCATAATTTGGAATGAAGTGCAAAGACAAGTCCTCTCATTGCTGTTTTTGTTGTTATTTGCATTCAAGTCATTTGGACTTATGGTAACCCTAAGGCAAACCTATCATGGAGTTTTCCTGGCAAGTTTCTTCAGAGGGGGTTTGCCATTGCCATTCTCTGGCACTGAGAGAGCATGACTTGCCCAAGGTCACCCAGTAGATTGCCATGGCTTAGCCGGGATTCAAACCCTGGTCACCAGAATCATAGTCCAAAATTCTAATCAGTATACCACAATGGCTTTCCATAGCACAATTAATGCATAACATCTTATTAGATTGCTCAAAGGTTAAATAAAGAAATAATGCATTTTACTCAGGTCAAGAATAGATTGCAAACAATGTGCATCCTTGCTTCAGAAATGCATTGCAACAAGCAAATGCATCTGTGTTTGTCAGTAAGGGTCCCAAACAGATAGACAGAAATAGGCTTGAAATAAAAAGTACTGTTTTTAAAACATGTGAGATTCATGTTTCTTATAATTAAACACTAGTACTGCACAGAGCAGTGTAGTCTGGAAGGAGACCAGTCTCAAACCAATAATGCTTAATCTTTTTGGACAGATTGCACTAGTTTTTTAAACATAGAGCTCAAAGGAAGAAGAAAGGTAGATGTGAAGACAATCAATCTATGCAATCTACATACATGTTAAAGGAATATAGATTTCCTTCAAACCTATTTTGTCCAAATTTATCTTTAACCTGGAATTATCAGGATGTAAAGCAACCAATAACTATATTGAATGAAGCCTGATGTGATAGTTAATTCTGTCAATAATGCTATTAACACATAACTAGACTTGGGCTAGGACAATCAGTCAATTTTACTTTCTAACTTCCTACTCTTCACAATCCTTTTGTCCTGAACAAACTGAACAAAATTCTCTGACATTTGCACAGTTTGCACCATAATCTGAATGTAGGGTATATTTCTCATGTTCAGCTGTAGGAGCATCTTGAAAGCATACAGATTATGGTGCAAACTGTGCAAATATCAGAGAATTTTGTTCAGTTTGTTCCAGATCATCTGTTTTTCCTATATGATGTGTGTATAGGAGCAATGCACATCAGTGCTAATTGCCACCTTGAATGTGTAGAGGTAAGGCACTCTGTTGGACCTAATGCACACCTGCAGACATCCCTACATATGGAGTGCACATAACCAGAATGTCTTCACTAGGCTTGAACTACATGCAAAATCATCCTTCGAACAGGCAAAATAAATTGTTGATATCATAGACAATGAAAACATTGAAATAGTCAAAGAGTTCCCATACCTTGGTTCAAATATGTCAGGGTATGCTAGTTGTAAGTTGTGACAGGATGAGAGTGTAACAAACTCATGTAATTAACAAATTAGGCCAGGTGAATGCATTAATCAATTAGGAAGGTATAACTGTAGTGCAATGTTTGCTAGGCTCTTGGGAGCATTCTTTGAATATGTTGTCCATGCTGCTGGAAACTATCTGTATATGGTCTCCATACTGTTTGGTGGTACTCTGAGTGTGCTCTACATGCTGGTTCTGACCTTGCAAGTAACAGTGCTCTTCATGCTTCTGCAATGGTAATGTTATATTGATATGTACTGTGTCATTTTGTACTGTTTTTGGTTTTGCCTCAACTTCATGACTTCTGCTAAGTAAAGCTATTTTTTTGTTAAAACACCTCCAAAATCTCTGCTATTGTTCTTTTGCCTCAATAACACACCCTAACAAAATATTGATCAGAACATAAACTGTATTCAGGAAATCAGAAGAAGACTGGGATTAGGCGAAGAAAGATCTGGACAAGATCATAACGTGTAAAGACATAACTCTGAACACTAAGGGCCTTGGCAGACGACTAATTGGGTCATCTTCCGGGCCCGGAAGAGGAAGGGCAGCCGCACGTTTGGTGCCCCTTCCACTTCCTGAGGTTGCCCCTGGAAGCGCCGGCCATCCGCACGGCCGGCGCTTCCGGGTTGACCTCACGCTGTGGCGACCGCACTCGCCGCGGCGTTTGAGTCAGGGAAAGTGTGCCCGCCGCTTTTGGGGTGCACTTTCCCTGAAATCTAAAAGGACCGCCAATTTGGCGCTCCTTTTAGATTCACCGGAGGAGCGCCGCGGTGAGGCTGCCATGGCCCCGCGGTGCTCCGGACCAGGGCGTCCTGGACGCCCTGGTCTGCAGAGGCCCTAAGTAAAGATCATCCAAGCCATTGTATTCCCCATCACCATGTACGGATGTGAGAGCTAAACAGTGAAAAAAGCAGATAGGGGAAAAAAATCAACTCATTTGAAATGTGGTGCTGAAACAGAGTGCTGAGGATACCATGGGTGGCCAAGAACACAAACAAATGGGTTCTAAAACTGATCAAGCTGCCTCTGGAAGCCAAGGTGACTTAACTTGAGGCTGTTGTATTTTGACCACATCATGAGGAAAAATGAATCATTAGAAAAGACAATGATGCTAGGAAAGGTGTAAAGCAATAGAAAGCAAGGAAAATCATATGCCACATGGTTAGACTCAATCATGGAAGACACGGGTCTGAGCCTACAAGACCTGAAATGTGAGGTTGAGGACAGAGGGTCTTGGAGATGTCTTATCTACAGCGTTGCCATGAGTTGAAGTTGACTAATAATAATAATAATAATAATAATAATAATAATAATAATAATAATAATAATAATTTATATCTCGCCCCTCTGCAAAGCAATCTGGGTGGCTTACAACATTAAAATTTCCATACAGATATATTAATATAATTTAAACAGAACCTAAAAATTGCAAATCCCACCCGTCCTTTAAGAAGTAAGGGTTCTTCTTATTCCAGGCCAGATGGTGCTGGGCCTAGTGTCTCTCTCCCAGATGACATTGGATGGAATGGAGGGAGGGCTCTTCTTCTTACTCTAGGCCCGAAGGTGCTGGGCCTGTTGCCTCTCCCCCAGATGACATCGGATGGAATGGAGGAAGGGCTCTTCTTCTTATCCTAGGCCCGATGGTGCTGGGCTCAAGAGCAGCTTACAAAATCAACAATCATATATTGACTGGCATGCTGCTAGTGACTTCTGCATATATAAGTGCAGACTCAGGTGCACACGGCAACCATTTTGGAGGGGGTAGAGAGGGCTTGTAAGAGCCAATGTGGAGTAGCAGTTTGAGGGTTGGACTACAACTCTAAAGACCAGGGTTTGATTCCCTGCTCAGCCATAAAACCCACTGAACAAGTCATACTCTCTAAGAAGCTTATCGCACAGTTAATTAAATCATCTTACCTAATCCAGTTTAAATTTTAAATCAAGCAGCATCCAGACCTTATCACAAGGGTTTTGCTGCCAAAATCATCACCCGGATCCATCCTGGGTCCATCCCTGCTCCGAAGGCCACTCTGGTGGCCATTTTCTCAAGCCAGAAAACTCGCGGCTTTGAAAAAAGCTGCACTTTGCAGCCCCAGAGTGGGGATGGACTCAGGCGGTGATTTTGGTGGCTAAATCCTTGTGACAGGCTCCAGATGCAGCCTGATTTAAAATTTAAGCCAGATCAGGTAAGGCAATGTAATTAACTGTGCAATAAACTTCTAAGTCTCAGGGGAAGGCAATAGCAAACATCCTCTGAATGAATCTTGCCAAGAATAGGTTTGATAGGTTTGCCACATGATAGGTTTGCCTTAGGGTCAACATAAGTCCAAATGATTTGAAGGCACACAACAACAACACAGCATTGTGTGATAAGGTACAGCCATAGCATTGCCTCCAAACCTGATAGAGCTCAGTAATTGAGAGGGTAACCTTCTCTGCTAGGTCCAGCCTCTACTCTCTCATCCCAGGAGAACATCTACAGCCTTCCTCTTTATTGTAGGATGTATCTCCCTTATTCAGCCAAAGCCCCTTCTCTCTATCATTCAGGGAAGCAGCTTTTTTGGTTGTTGGGAAGCAGCTGTAGACCAGTACCCACTGGTGACTCAACACAGGTGCCACTGTAGCCAGATACATCAGCAAGAGAGAACCCCAGCACAGGAGTGGTTGTCCCTTTGGTCCTGTCAAAGGCTAGCAAAAGATTATGGAATGAGTGTCAAGGTTTAATGGAGACAAGAATTTCTATCACCCAATTCCAAGTTGAAGTCTTAACCACTAGCCTACATAGATATTGGCTGAGATCCTATATCAAGAAGCTTGAATGAAACTTCAGGGTTTCAGAGTTCCACATTATTTGTGTTACTCTTCCTTGTTAGTGAATTGTTACATTGTGAACATGCAATCAAATGTACACACTATGCACAAGCATGCAAATCCATGCACAGCACACCACATGTGTAACAGCAGCTAATGTGCAATTCTGCTTTTCCAGCCTTGAATTGAATATAATTATTTTGCATCAGACAAAAATATCCCTCTGCTTCCATAGGAGAACTTACACATAAGCCACCAACAGGATTCCGAACATATCTAATAACATCTTTCCCTAGATAAAGTTGGATTTCTCTCTCTCTCTCTCTCTCTCTCTTCCTGTCAGACAAAAAATAGTGAATATTTCTGAGCTTGATGAAGGCTATTTACTAGAGATTTTCTGTGAAACATGGAAGCCTGCTTTCCGTATTAACCTCTTAGATCACAGCAAGAGGCTTTTGAAGTTCATAGAAGGCTGGAGGGGCAATCTTTGGTGATATTGCTACCACCCCACATTCACTCCCAGGTGGAAGGCTCCTTGTCTGCTGTCTTATCTCATAATATAAATTACCATGGGATTGTGGATAAATAAATTGCTCAGTATCACAAGATAAGCTTTAAAATACTGTGCATGTTCTATAATGAAAAAGGAAACAGAAGGAGAAAATGAACTCACTAGAAGTATGGCTGTATAGATAGGATCTGTGTCAGGAGTTAGCATTACTAGACAAATATTGTGACTTCTGCCATCTTCCAAAGCCATGAAATCATGTCATTCCTCACATTTCTTGCATTTGCTGCCTGTTCAGTGACTTTGCACTACAGCGATTAAGAATGTTCTCAAATTTCCTCATCCTCAGTGAGAGTGAGATTGTCCCCACATATTGAGGTACCTGTAAAAAAAAAAAAAAGAATATTCTTTTTCCATTTGGAGACTTTTTTGTGTTGAAATTTCACATTGGACACATACACAACAGATATACAGGATTTTGTGCAAACAAACCCATTTTTGTACAAAAACAATTGCATTTTGGGCAAACCCATCATCTTATGGAGGAAAAAAATCTTTTCAAGTCTTGACATACAAAAAATGAAACAATACAGACAAATTAATGGAATCACACACAGCTGAAGAAAACTGTCTTTATTTTTCATTGTCCCATGCAAGAATTAAAGAAGAGAAGATTTAAATCCAAGTGTTTTGTGATTTGATTCCATTTTGTAATGTATCAATTTTCTTGTGAATATTTAGGTACATAATAGTTATTTACAACACTTTATCATTAGTATTGGCTGTTTTTCATACAGTCTGCTTTGACACTTAAACAGAGTTTAACTACCCAGTCATTAGCTCTGTCCTTTTTCTTGTTAGTTTTCCTTAAGATGGGTTCTGGGGTGTTTCACCTACTGGTATAGGGGAAGTGAATGGACAGCAGTAGTAAAACAAGCAAACTCAGTGAAGCTCAGTGGTTAATCTAAATGAATTTAAGTCTCCAGGACCAGACGAATTACATTCAAGGATACTAAAAGAACTGGCAAATGTAATATCGGAACCATTGGCAATAATTGTTGAGAACTCCTGGAGAACAGGAGAAGTCCTAGCAGACTGGAGAAGGAGGGCAAACATTGTCCCCATCTTCAAAAAGGGAAAAAAAGAGG
>CM034701.1:16230453-16241476 GCA_020142125.1 Phrynosoma platyrhinos
CTTCCGGGCCTCCAAGACGACTGTTTTAGTCGTCTGCTTAGGCCCAATGAGAGCTATTTGGCAATGAAGCCAATGACCTAATGAAGTGGTGAGGGCTCCTCTGGTAGCTCTAGACAGCTACCTGCTGGAGGTGCTGTTTCTAGCGATTCTGGACTGAACAAGGGGTTGGGCCTGATGACCCATAGCACCCCTTCCAAATCTATGAGTCTATGATTTTATGACATGGGTGAATTATTATTAACAACACTGGACTCATTGAACATGCAGCAAACTTCTATGATTAGGCTCTGGGATCACAGCAGGAATTGTAATGTGGTTTGAAAGAGGAGTGCTTGGTTATTACAATTTCTTCCTGAGAGTTCACAAAAAATATCCCTTCCAACACTATGGTTCTATGATTCAGGAACAGCGTCAGGATAGGGTAAACTATACACACACTCACACAGACACAGACAGACAGACACACACACACACAACTCCTAGCACATAGGAAATCTGAGTATGAGCAACCGGCATGCAAAGTTGCTAACTCTAACAGAAATATGGTAAATCTTAGATTTAAATAAGAAAGGGGAAAAAACATATCTTACAACTTTCTGCTCTAAGATGTGTGTGTGTGTGTGCTTATATGTATACAATATATAGCATATTGGTGCTTTAAATCAGAACAGTAATTTTTTTTAAATAAGATGTTTTTACTTGACCCCCCCCCCCCCGACACACACACACACACAGAGATTCAGAATTAATATAGTTAGATTGAGTACTGAATGCTACTTGCAGGGTATTCACTTGAGTCATTACCACTTATTCTTTGTAATTTTCTTCACCCTCAGGGTAACAGTTTAACATTGTGACCCCCTTCCCACCTTCCCCAGATGAAGCATTTTTATTTCTATATAAGCCTCTCAGAATAAGCCCAAGACTGTGATTATTCCAGTGCCAAAACAATCTTGTAAATTCAAGAACTGAAAATCAGATTTGTTCTCATTTCTAATCCAGATTGTCTACAGAATATAAAGGTGGACTGTTCATACCCCAAGAAAAGTTGAAGCACACGAACTGAAAGGTCAACCATGTATGTAATTAGCTACTATTTTAGACTTACCAATACATAAGGTAGCATGTTTTGGCTTAACATGCCTGATATATGCCATAGGTAGCAAAGGCTCCTTACAGTTCTCCTGTGCCCCAGGCTAATTCCTTCGTGCGTTAATGAGACACCATTCAAAATCATAACAATTGAGTATCTAAATGTCTGCTTGGAAGGCAATGCTAAGAATTTGAATGTATATCTCTACTGTGGAATATGTAACATGGAAAGGAAAATTACATCTGTCTCAGCCACATCTATAAGACAAAGAAATTTAGGATATTATCAAAATATTGGAAATATGGCCCCAGTAATGGACAACTCTACCAGCTTCAAGGGATTGCCACAGATGTCAGTCATATTACCAAAGCTGATATGAATCTGATCTCACTTTAAAGGGCTTTCTTTCTGTCTAGCTGAGATATAGACAGTCCAACTGTCTTGAAATAGCAGGGGCAATCCCAATTAATCATCTGTTGTCCCACCTTTTCAGCTGCTTAAAATATCCCAGTTTCCCCCACTTGTTGTCAGTGTTCTTCAATTACTGAAAAATGAGAGTAGAAGGTGAGCAGAGTCTTGCCCTTCCCAGTAGTCTCAGGCAAAAGAAAACTGCTGTAGTCCTCCATGCTTGTGTGTTCTTCCTCATTAATAACTTTTGCCATCTTCACCACACTCTGACATTGCGTGGCCACATGCGTCCTGATTTTCCTCTGTGAAATGTTGGAGAGTATGCAGTTTAAAGAGTGGCGCCATGGTGTAGTGGTTTGAGCATTAGATTATGACTCTGGGGACCCAGGTTCAAATCTCCTCTTGGCTATGGAAATCCACTGGGTGACCTTGGGCAAATCACATCCTCTCAGCCTCAGAGGAAGACAAAGACAAACCCCTTTAGAATAAATCTTGCCCAGAAAGCCCCGAGTTTGCCTTAGGGTTTCAACATTTGCAACTTTGACTTTTGCAGATTTGATTTTTCATGGATTTTATTAATATGTTCTCTCTAAGAATCTCTAGGTCATTCAGAACAATTCTATGGTCAACTTTAACCAAAAGTCGCACTAGAGATTCCTAGAGATAACACTTCACTAGGCATTTGTAGCTTCTCCAGCACAATTTTATGGTCAATGTCTGGCAGATGTTGACCACAGAGTTGCACTGGAGGACCTAGAGATTCCTAGAGAGGTGTTTTCTCAGGTAAAAACAGAATGTTTTTGTTATTTGTGTTTTTTCCACATTCATGGGGGGGGGGGTCCTGTGCCCCTAACCCCAGCAAATGTGGGGAGACAAATGTAGTCCAAAATTACTTAAATGCACCTAGCAACAATATAGTCTAATTACTAACCTTCATTAGAGAAATCCTGAAGCATGGACCCACACTCCAGGTCCCCTGTCAGAGGTCAAAGATGTAGCACAGAGGATCAACCGCAACCCAGATTTATTGTATGCGCAGACATGTACAGCATTATAACAAGCAACTACAACTCAATGCAATGACACACCTGCATATATAGTCTTAGGACATTAACACATTAGCCCCATTCTCATTGCAATCATGCTTGCTAAAGTAAATGTAAACATACCATTTTGTGAGCAGCCATTATTGCACATCTTGTCCATTGCAGAACTGGGGCTGTTTCTGCTATTGCGCTTTCTTCCACATTCCCCCTCAACCCCATCTGTGATAACCTCCTTAAAATTAAATCTAAAATTTCCCCAAAACCTCCTTACTCAATCATTTTCTTCTTGGTGATATAATTTCAGTATCATATATGAGTCACTCTTGTGTTTACCACTACCCACAAAGATTCAACAAAGACAAGACTCCTGTAAATGTGGTTTCTGGTTCACTTCAGCCATTAATTGCAGTTCTAGCAAACTACAGTGGACCCTTGTTATACATGGGGAATCCGTTCCAGACCACCACCCCATGCATCAGTGAAATACTGTGGGACTTCAAATCCCATTGAATTTAATGGTGGTGCGCTCCCATGTGCTGCACTGTGTGCACGCCCCAGACACACATGACATTAAAAGAGCTGGGGCTCGCAGTCAATGTGACCTTGAGTCTGTGTATGGTGAGCCCATGTATGACGTGGGCACACTGTATTTGCTTGTTACTGTTACCCTCCTTAATATGAGACATTGCAACACTTAGTGATCAGATTCAAGCACTTGCTTTCTACTTCAGTCCATTGTATCAATGGAAGTTAAAGCTATCAGTGACTGATTCAATGGGTCGACTCCAGTGGAGGCTCACAACTGGATTTAGGCCACAATTTGTGATCTACAAAGCCCTCAACCCCATCATATAAAATGATCTACATAAGGACTCAATAACCTGACATTTCTGCTGTCTGCCTGGGTCTGGTTCGCCTGCTAAAAATAAAAATAAAAGAAATTTAAAAACACTTGGCAGGCAATAGTATCATGCACTCATTTATTTTCCTGTGAGACAAAGAGGCATAGGTTGTGCCTGCTTGACCCAGATCATGCAAAAAAATGTTTTGATTCACCACATCTCTTGGCAAAGTTCAGATGCAATTTAGCACATGAAGGATGGACAGCACAGCTTTGAACTTTGACATAAGGTGCTAAAAGTCAAAACTGCAGGACACAGAAATAAATGAATGTGATGGGATGAATCTGCATTAATGAAAGCATTATAAAGACATTGAGTCCTAGCAGTTCCCCACATGATGGAAGCCAGGGCACAAAACCAATGGTTAGCATTCATACCAATGACATAAAAGCAGTTTCCTAGGTTTTTAATCAATCAGTCCGTCTCAGAACAACTTACTAATCATAGAACTGCACTACTGTTTAATAGGGCTCGGCTATTTTGAGCAAGACCTAAACAGTGGCTGAACCACACCATCCAACTGCAGCCGAGAAAATGGGAAGGCAAAAGATTAATTAGAACTATCTCTGCCAAATTAATCTTTTGCCTTCCCATTTTCTCGGCTGCATGTAAAATGTCCTAGCTTCTCTCTCCTCCCTCCACTTCCCTCATTTGTATTCAGCTTACTTCAATTGCTGCAATCCAAGAAGATTACTGCACTGGCTGTCTTTTCCTGATCTGGGCACACAGATCTTATCACACAGTTCCATGCCCAGATCGAAGGTATCCTGTACCAGGATGGAACTTCTCCCTCACTTAGCTAAAAATGGGACTTTTCCATTCTGAGCAAAGTAATGGGAGATGTCCAGATCGGGTACAGGATCCCTCCAATCTGGGCATGGAGCTGTGTCTCAGCCCCTGCCTGGATCAGGGGGGAAAGCAGTGCAGTAATCTCCCAATTTCAAAATAGAAAAGTAGTCTGCACTTAGTTAACTCAACAAGAGGGACAAGGAGGCAGAATCCTGCCCTTCCCAGTAGGCTTAGGCTAAAGGAAATTGTAGCAGGCTCTCCTAGCTTGTGTGTTCTTCCTTGTTAATAACTTTTCTCATCTTCACCACACTGTGACATTGTTTGGCCACATGTGTTGCAGTTGTCATCTGTGAAATGTTGGAGGGCCTTCTGCAGCCCTTAGCCCTGTTTTCAATCCCAATTTATCTATTCAGCCCAGAGACATATACAAATAACAAAAGTGTGCCTTTCTCACAAAGCAAATTTATACAGCACCCTTCTTCCAATCAGCTACTACTGATCTTCTGTATACCCTCTACCTGTGTCAAAACATGTATGAAAAAACTGTTTCTAGCTTCTTCCTTTTTAACCTACTTAAATAATTGTTGCTACTTCACAGAAGGAAATTTTGAAGCATTGCATTACACACAATGTGGAAAAAAAAAAGGGAAAGAAATATGTTAATTGGAATCTGCCCACCAAAGATCACATTCAAAGAATTGACTTGATAAAATGCCCGCATATATATCAGGTGTCCAGTGTCAGGTTGACCCCCGAAAATTATGTGTGAGAAAACCTTGATGCAGATTTTAGATTTTTTTCAGGGGGGATAATAATAATAATAAAATTTATTTTTATCCCGCCTCTCTGCAGAACAATCGGGGTGGCTTACAAAATTAAAATTTACATAAATACAATCCCCATCTGAACCCAACCAACTACAAAACCCACCCACACCCCAAAATCAAACTCAGACTCCAAACATCCCAAAGGCCTATAGTATTTCACATAGAGGATTTCCACATCAAGTCTCTCAAAAATGCTAGACATAATAGTATAAATCAAGTCTGTAGAAGACTCAAGTCCCAAAGCAAAACAAATCTACATTTTAATATATCCACTGACAAAATAAAACTGACCAAGCACAGAAATGAGGAGGGGGGACTGTATTAAAGACACCATCATGAAGTCAGAAAAGCATTGGCTTTCTAGAAAGAAAAAGATTGAGATACCTTAAGGCAGGGGCTGGCAACCTACAGCCCCCGGGCCGGTTCTGGCCCAGGTCGCCAGACTTACCGGCCCAGGTGCACCCCTGCCACCACCGCCACATCTTGGGGTTTCTGAATGTTTTGATGCCATTCTTGTTTCAAAAAAGTATTAAATTTAGTATACAATACACATATAAGGATGAAAAATGTTTAAAAATGCATCTTTCAAGAGAAAATATGTTTCAGAAAATGTCATTTCTGGGCATAACATAAACTAGATTATCTTTGGCTTTAACTGTCATTTCTATTTATATTGTAGTGTTTATTGTTCTATACCACCTGGATATATTGTATGTGTATGGCAGTATAAAATGTGTGCAAGTGTGAAGTTTATTAAAATATTTCTATCCCAGCCTATATTCAAAGATCTCAGGTTAGGATACAGACAATAAATATAAATAAAGCAATAAAAGTAAAATTTAAACAGTTTTTAATGATGCAGTTGAACCCAATTCATCAGATTGGAGGAGGGAGCACAATCAATGGAGAGAGAAAAACTAAAGTAAGAAATTATTACCCAACACCCAAATCTTGGTTAAACATAGTCAAGTGTTCACTTGGTGTAAAAAAGAGATTATCAACTGGCATTCTTTTAGCGATTTATGTCATTGTAAACTGACTTAAAAGCATGTAAAGATGAATTGTGATGAAGCAGAATGTCAATATTCTGGGAGCAGGGTCCCATCTTTGGGACTATTGTACATGTGGAGCCAGTAGTGTATCCATTGTGAAACAGGTCCTGTTGTGCAGTGGCCATGAGTGTGGTATCAGACTTGCTACACAACAGGGACATCTGTTGCACAATGAGATGCCCCAATATGAATTATTGCACTAAATTCACTAAAATTCATTAAACGTGTTGCATATCTTGTAAGGGACATAAGTACATCATTGTAAAATTGTGTGTTGCAGTCTTTGATGGCAATCTTTGGCACCATTCAGACATCCAACAGGTGGGCATTCCACAATGTGGCATCTCACAATTGAGGAAGCCCTCTCTCTCATCTCCACAAAATGTACTGCTTCTGTTGACAGGACATAGGAGTCATGAGCAGTTCTTAAGGCTTAGGCAGATATATAAAGGGAGAAGTACTCCCTAAAATATTGAGGTCCTCTGCCATTTAGGACTTTAAAGGCTCAGGCAGATGCAAAGTGCCATCTTAAGCACACTCTAATGTTGTCAGGCTATGTGACAGTCCATAGATCAGATGGGACAAATACAGAGGAGGGAAGAGGAGAAAGGAGAAAACCTTATTGCAGGAGCGGCGCCTACCCATGCAAGATTCAATACCACAGACTCCACAACAGCCAGACAAAATTCAGTCTCCATCTACAACAGGTTATCTTTAAGAATTGGGCATGGGAGATTGATGTTTTTGGAATTCAGCTTCCAGAATCTCTGACCATTGGCCGCTAGGGTTGCCGGATTAGGATTATCCCTGGCCCTTAGATTTCATGCTTCAAACCTGAGACCTATGAATGATGTCATGGGGCAGCCCCGATGATGTTACCAGGATAATTTTACAATAGGCAGACCCTGGTGATGTCATTAAGCATGATACATTAACTGCCAACCTCCATTGCACAAAGTATGTCATTCAAATAAGAAATATCCAAGTCTAAGGAAATGGAGGGGGAAGCTACATAGACATTTTAAGGATAGCACTCTCACCCTGAGATTCCTCCCCTTGTCCTGAGAATTGGAGAAGAAGGACTATGCTCTGGGACTTATGGGTAGGTCCTGAGATCTGGAAATCCTAATGGCCATGATGGATGGGAATTCTATGAGACTTTCTAACAACACCTGAGCCTTTCCCACCCCGCACCCCTACTAGTCAGTGATGAGTATTCTACACTGCTTTCTCTTCCATTCACCAAGAGTTCCAAGTAAGGCACATGACATGTGCAATTATTAATGGGGATAGCGCATGCAATCAGCCCACACTCTGGAAGAAAGGACACAATTGAGAAAATAACAGCAACTACTTGGCGAAGGAACTCATTAAAGTGTATAGCATTTCCAAAGTCTCTCTCTTTCCTCTCCATACCTAATTATTCTTACAGAAAAGCAATTAGGTTTAGGAGCTCTTCTTTTGTATTCTACCTGTATTAAGCGTCTCATTCATTTCCACGAGTTAAAATCATATTCTTTATTCTTCCCACTTCAGCTGAAATACCCATATTGTCTGACAAAGCCAATTGTTGGTCACCAGGACTTGGAAAATGATGTGACTCATTTGCAGTGCCTTAGATATTGACTCACTGCAAAACTATAAGACAAACTGTAACATATAGCTAGTCAAAGAAGCCTTATGTATAGAAAGAGGGCTTCATTCTTTGATGCTCTAAAGAGCTCCAGTTAAAATCAGCTGAAATCCTATCTGATATCTACATATGTATCATAACCAGCAGGATTACAGGTTCAAAAAGCCAGTCTTCAGTAGCTAAAACTCAGAAAACCTTTAACAAACTATAGATGCAGTCCGGTGACTTTTATTGTCAAAACTGATCAGCAAATGTTAAAACTGCTTAAACTACACACAAATTACAACTTCAGGCAAGGCGAATTCTTATTTGTTATAATTAATAAACACATGTCTCTTTCCTTTCCCACACCACCCTTTTCCCTCAGTTGTTAGAGCCTGACACTTTCTCATAAATGACCTTGAGCAAGCTCATCTCCTCTCTTCTATTTTCCCAACACTTGTGTCTGAATTCTTCCTTCTAAATCATACTATTACTACTGTATATCCCATCACTATTATACCACAATATATTATCTCAGGACAAATGCATTCGCAGCTCCTGAAAACATGACATGAACATGATTCTCATTCTCTGGGAATGGGGAAAGTGGAGATTTTTTTTTAAAAAAAACCTAAAACTAATTGTAATATGAAAACACAAGTTATCACTGGTTGTTATAAATGGTCCTGGTTGACCATAATTAATTAGTGCTGCTTTAATGTATGAGCCAAACTGTAACCTAGAGGTGTAACATTTGCCTTCTCTCATTCTCATGGACAAGGAGAGACTGTAATAGCAATAGCAGCTACATTTCTATACTGTTTCATACTGAACTAAGCAGTCTCTAAGCAGTTTACAGCTGTAAGCTGATTGCCCTCAACAATCTGGTTACTCATTTTAGTGACCTTGGAAGGATGCCAGGCTGAGTCAACCATGGACTCCCTGGCTGGAATCAAACTCACAACCATGTGGCTGTGAGTCAGCAGCTGCAGTACTAGCATTTCACCACTGCACCACCAGGGCTCCCTAATGTATGTTATTTCTCTGTATGATATTTTGCCTCATCTGGAGAGGGTGAGATACTTGCATCTCTTTTTGATAATACTTTGCACAATTTCCAAGAAAGATAATTGAACAATTGTGCTGCACTTCAATATTGTTGTCATTGACTCCAACTTATGGCAACCTTATCCTGTCCAGGAGCCCTGGTGGCGTAGCGGATAAATGCATGTACTGCAGCCACTCACTCATAGACCACAAGGTTGCGAGTTCAATACTAGCCAGGGCTCAGGCTAGACTCAGGCCTGCATCCTTCCGAGGTCGCTAAAATGAGTACCCAGCTGTTGGGGGCAATGAGCTTACAGTTATAAACCGCTTAGACATCTCATAGCATGATATGAAGCGGTATATAAATGAAGCTGTTTTTGCTTTGCTATCCTATGATATTCCTGGCAAAATTTGTCTAGAAGAGGTTTCCCTATCCATAACTAGATTATGGATAGTGTGTCACGTGCTGAAGTTCACCCAATGGGTTTCCATGTCCGAGTGGGGATTTGAACCCTGGTCTCCTAAAGTCCAGCACTCAAACCACTATGCCACACTAGTTCTGAGGTCCCTCCACTGGCTGACTATGGGTTTCCAGGCCCAGTACAAGGTGTTGGTTATCACCTTTAAAGCCCTAAATGGCTTGGGTCCAAGTTATCTCAGAGACCGCCTCTTCCTATATAATCCTCCCCGCGCCCTCCAGTCCTCTGGGAGGAACTTGTTGCAGCCTCAAAAATCTAGGCTTATGGTGACTTCCCAGAGGGCTTTTTCTGTTGTTGCCCCCAGGCTCTGGAATGACCTGCCGGATGAGATCCATCAATTAACATCTTTAGATGGCTTTAAAAAGGCTGTCAAGACGGATCTCTTCTGGCAGGCCTTTCCGGACTAAATACCCGGCCTCGGGATCTCGGGACCTTGGAATCTCCCCTCCTCAGGAATGTCTCCATAGCCTCTTTTTAGAACTGAAGTTGCAGGGGGTTTACCGGTTTGTATTATTTGTTCTGTTTTTTAATTTGTTATGCTTAAATTGTATTTGGTTTTAATTGAAATATGATTCAATAACTTTTTAAGGGGGGAGGGAATTATACTGTTCCTTTTGTTGTTTGTTGAGCAGGAGGTTGGACTCCTTGGCCTATGAGGCCCTTTCCAAATCTATGCTTCTGTGTGCATTCGAGTTTACTCTGATATTATGGTAAACCGTACCTTGGTTTATCTTGCCAAGATTTCTTCAGGTGAGTTGTTCCACTGCTTTCTCCCAGCTGCACCAGGAAAATTAATAGGCCATGCTGTTAATTTTATTTAAAGTAAGAAATTCAATTCTGTCCCCCCACCCTGACAAACCAGTATCTGAAAAAGGATGGGAGCTATGAACCTTAAGCTGTTAGATCCTAAGACAGTTTTCCAAGGTTGCCAAGCCAGTACTACAAAGCACATGTGCTATGATAATTCTATGAAGCTAACAAATTTGATAGAAGTTTTGTCTTTTAGGCATCAGTTGATCATTTCAGTTTCCTGGAAGGTAAACAACCATTCCCCAATCCTTGCTACACAACCTATTCCCCAGTTTCTCAACATCCTAGAGAATAAAATATACTATCTAACATTCACAGTGTCAGCTTGTTCTTGTGGAAGAATCGCCCTAGTACCAGGATACAAAACAAACATAGATGCAAGCATTGGGGGGGGGGGGGGTAGCACATGCAAAAACTGTTTTAGAGTTCCCTGGTGGAATTTTTCTTGAGATTTATTAGAAAGCTCAGGAAAATAGGAGAGATTGATTTAATCTCACCAGCAAAGTGAAAAGTAGAAAGTGTATGAGCAAGAAAGGCAAACTAATCCACTCTTAGGGCCTTTGCAGACTGCCAGAAATAGTGCAAATTGAGGCTACTTTAGGGAATCATGGGAACTGTATTTTTTTTCTGGGACATTGAGCCTTCTCTGCCAAAGAGCTCTGGTACCACAATAAACTACAGTTCCCATGATTCCTTAGCACTGAGCCAGGACAGTTAAAGTGGCCTCAATTTGCACTATTTCTGGCAGTCTGTCCCATGTGTCCTCCAATAAAGAACTAAAACAAAGTCCTTAGTTAGAGTAATATAAAAAGGTAAATTTACTTACAAAATCATGTGCATACTGAGACACAGGTAAAGCTTTATGTTCCAAAGAAAATGAGGTAAAAAGGCAATCTACATTCTTGCAAAGAAGGGCCTTTGCAGATTGCCAGAAATAGTGCAAATTGAGTCCACT
>CM034701.1:16241576-16251640 GCA_020142125.1 Phrynosoma platyrhinos
GGAGGACCTCCTCAGAGAGCTGGGTCTCCAAGGAGGACCTCCTCGGAGGGCCGGCTCTCCAAGGGGGACCTCCTCGGAGTGACGACCCGACGCAGGGCCGGCGCTCCAAGGAGGACCTTCTCAGAGCGCTGGCTCTCCAAGGAGGACCTCCTCAGAGAATGCTGCAGCAGGAGGTACTCCTTGGAGCACCAGCCGTGCGGAGGGCCGGCTGCACCGAGGACGACTTGGGAAGGGGTGACAGCCCCGGCAAGTGACAGCCGCAGCTGTATTGTGCATGTGCTAGAAGAGCATTTCTAGTACATGTACGGGATTTTCTCACTTGTGTGTGAACAGCAAATACAGTTCCCAGGAGAGCTTTCCTTAATTGTGAAATGATGCTACTTGCGTCTGATAGCCATTTCCGTAATGTAGGGTTTATTTTGGTTTATTTCCGGATTGATTCTTTTTCACTTTCTTTTCGCTTTGTGGCCCGCGTGTGATAACGTCAATAGACATGCATCTATGTTCCTAGAAAGACTCAGCATGTGTGAGTTGCAAAATCCCCAACATGTTCCCCTTCACCTTCCTCTTAGGCTGAGAGAGTGTGACTGGCACAAAGTCACCCAGTGTGTCTCCAAGACCAAGCAGGGATTCAAACCCCAGTCTTCTGCAGTCCTAGTACAACACTCAAACCACTACATCACTCTAGCTCTACCTAAACTACAAAAACTGTGTGCACTTGCTGGATTTTTGCTGGAATATGTTTGCATTTTCCTTTCCCTTTCTTTAATTAGTATTTTATACTGCTATTCATTTTATACTGTTATTGTTTTAGTTTGCTTCTTTTTCTTTTTATGATTGGGAGGGGGGGTTGGGGTAGGGAATTATTTAGAAATATGATTTTAATTGTATATTGTATTTTATTGTTATTCCTATTTGTTGTAACCCGCTCTAATCCACAGGGAGAGGTGGGCTATAAATAAAAAAAAATTATTATTATTATTATTATTATTATTATTATTATTATTTAGATAGGGTTTCCTGCTTTGGTTACTCTCTTTTTAAGACTCACTGTCTTTATCTCAAGATTCTAAACTGTTAATCTTACAGTGTGTGTTATCTTGACTGCTAGTCTTATCTCTCTCTCTCTCTATCTTCCTACTATATATAACTATATTTAGTTAGATTAGGATTGTGTTGTTATGTAATTATTAATTAAAACCATTATTGTTGTTTTTAAATTACAAACTATATGTTTGTTGTCTTTCTGAGTCAGTCTTTATTCTTTAGGAAAGCAGAGTTAGGCAAACTCACACTTCTGCTGTTCTGCTAATGAAAGACAAACTCTAATAGGTTTAGCTTTCATATTTATATATTTTTGTTTCCTTTAAAGGGTTAAATTCCTAGGAAACTTAAATTACCCCACAATTTTTTGCTTGTTTATTTGTTTTGTTCTTAAGTAGAAGCATTGGATAAATTGCTTGAATCATTCCATCAATCTGCCAGCCCTTTTATGTCTGCTGTTTGTGCATGTGTTTTGCTTCACCAAAGGAAAAGAAAATAGTTGGAGCCATACTTTCACATACTGCAAAAGCCTGAACAAGGGAAAAGTAATAGTTGTTGACAATGTCGTAATTAAAGAGAATTTGTCCTGCATATGTTTCAGCATGCCAGGCATTTTCATCTGATCGGACTTCTAAAAAACACTCTTTCCAGTTGTTGTTTTTTCACACCAGCAGATTTTGGATGAAATGTAGTATGGGAAATAATACAGATTTCTCTACAAGGCTCACTAATACTAAGAAACATATTGATGTCCCTATGTAAATTGTGCTTTCCTTCTTTCTCTTTCATTTGCATCATTTTCATCATCATCCATCACTTTCAAAAACGACATACTATTTTTCATAGGGCTATATGTAAATATTGCCATACAGTTTGTGTGCAGTGGATACTTCGCAGAGATCCATGGTGGTGTAGCAGTTTGAGTGCTAGACTATGACTCTGGAGACCAGGGTTCGGTTCCCCATTTAGTCATGGGTGATCTGGAGCAAGACACACATTCTCAGACTCAGAAAATCCCATGATAGGGTCACCTTAGGGTTGCCAAAATGACTTGAAGGCACGCCACCACCACAACAATGATTCTTCACCTGATCACATGTTTTCGACTCAGACAAGGCAGTCTAGCACTGTGTGAAGATTCTTTAGAACAAGGTAAATTCAGTATCAGCAGACTCCTTGGAAACCACAATTTTTTTTATTATGATTATGATTAATGAAGAGCATCATTGCTGATTATTGGCCACCTGAACATCACTATGGATTATTGCCCACTTGAACCAACTTTAAGTGCTTTATTGTTTTATTTACAATGATAAATCAGGCAAACTGTGTTCATTTGCCAAGAAAGCCTCTCTGGTCAAGAAAGAAAAAATTGTGAATATTTTTCACATCCATACTGAGACCTGAAAGTGAATAAATTATAAATCAGGATGTGAATAAATTATAAATCAGGGCTGAAATAATAAATCACAGTTGCACAGTGTAAATGGATTGTATGCACACTTATTCATTGATTGTGTTATGCTATACTTGTGCTGACTTGTAGCAGTGTGTAACAAGATGCACTATGGAATGCATAACAAAATACTCATCCACATGTTCATGTCATCATGAACTGAATGAAGTAATTACAATAGTTGTAAGAGCATTTCTTCAATGGAACTAATTGCCAAGAGAAGTAGTGGAGTCTCCTTCTCTAGATGTCTTCAAAAAGTGTCTGGACAGCTACCTGCTGGGGATGCTCTAGATGGGTTTCTGGATTGTGTAGGGGGGATAGAGTATTGGCCCATGGGGCTTTTTCCAACTATATGATTCTATGATCCTATAATTCTAATTCTTCATCAGACAAAAGTATCTAGCAGCTTCTATGCTAGGGCTAGAAAGGATATTTAAAAATATTTGATCAATAGTTGCCTGCGTGTTGGGAAATGCCAACAAAGGTGCTGAGAACCTGCAGTTTGACTCTTCTACATAAGACAACCCATGTGGATTTGTTTGTGCGTGCGTGCGCCCATGCATGCATGTAGAAAACACACAAAAAAGTTATTAATGAGGAAAAGCACATACACTTTGAGAGGCTGCAGCAATCTGCTTTTGCTTGAGCCTACTGGGCAGGTCAAGATTCTGTCCCCTCTTCACTTCTCTCTTCCTGCTGAGTTAATTGAGTACAAACTGCTGAATTCAAGCTCAGTTTGCAGCAACTGAAGTAAGCTAAGGACAAAGCATTAAAGTGGGAGAAGAGAGAGACTGGGACATGTAAATAGTAGCTGAAAAAGTGAGATGGGAATGGATTGATTGGGATGTTCCTTGCCAGATCAGGAGAGCTGGAGGGTATGTTTTGGTAGGGTTACTATTTCCAGGACATGTCCTCTTTTTTAGAGCTAAAATTTCTGTCCAGGCAGATCTTTAAAATGCCCAGGTTTTCCTACAAGGTCTGGAATGGAGGAAGCAGGTGATCAGGTAGTAGAGCTCTGTGGAGGAGGAAGAGACTTGCCAGATTGAAACAGGGTTAAGGAAGCCCCTAAAGCTGCTACCTCAGACTTGTGGGGATTACTGAGTGACCCACTGGCTTCCAACTGGGTTGGGGTCACCTTGTTGTCTCCAGGGCTATCCTCCTCCTCTGTCCTGAGGGGAAGTTTCATCAGAGAGGAAAATGATGGTGAGAGCCAAAAGGGGCCTTGCCACCATTGCTGGGATAGTGCCTGGCAACAAGGAAGGTCTGTCTGGTCTGTTATACTGACTCAACTGCAGAGCAGTTTTTCATCTTACAACAGTGTGGAAATCATAGGGTGTTTAAAGTGAGAGTCATCGTAGCAATTGGTGGTTTGAAGTAGTCAGTCAGTGAAGGTGTCCTCTTTTTTGCTTTTCAAAATATGGTCACCCTAGCTTAGGTACCTCTCATTCTGTAGCACATTAGTCTTGTAGTACAGTTAGTAGTTTGCCTCAGTAGTTGACAGTGATGTAGACTTGAGTCCCTAACAGAATTCCAGCTGATGTTTTCCTTTTGACATCAAGTGAAGTCATTTTAATGACATGACTTCGACTTGACTTGGGAAAAAAATATCTGACTTGCTGGTTCCATTCACTTCAAGCAACAGGCAAGACCCACCCAAAAGTACGGGGCACATTTCTAGGAATGGAACAGAAAAAGCATTAGGCAATGGGCTTGAGGCAAAAGGATCTTTCTAAAGCTTTCGAAAGCTTTAGAGGGCTTCTCTGATGTGAAGGTTAAAAAGAAGGAATAAAGGCCCATTCACAGTGTTTTGTTTCAGGGAGATCCAGAGAGATTCTATAATGCATTTGTTAATGCAATACTGAATCTGACCTGAATTGAAGTTCCCACTATGTTTACCCCGACTGAATCTCTCTGGTGCAATTTAACCCTCTCAAAATTCACATTGACATAAGTACCGATTCATAATGAATCCTCCATATTGATCGCATTTGATCATGTTTGGGTCTTTTTGGGGGGTTCTGTCAATCAAATGATGCACATCTACATCATTCCACTTCCATTGCCATCGGTGGGGATGTTGGTTTGTATCCACAGTGGCCATTTCTGATGCGTACTCCACTGATGTCACTGATGGCTAGCTCCTCAAATGTCCAAAATGTCCTCCAATTTGAGCAGGATTAAGAAGCACGGATTCTATATTTATATGAGCTTTGATTGGGGCATGTCCTCCATTTCCCTTGCACATCCTCCATTTTGCAGTGCCTCCTCCTCCTCCCCCCCAGCGGGGACAACATCTATCTGCAGAGGGGACAGGTTGCCAAGTAGACCTCAACCCCCACCCCAAGCCCACTGCCTAATGTATATGCTTTTCCCTCCAAGAAATGCACACTGCCTCCTTTTTTTCTATTAAAAGTTGGCTCCCAGACTTGAGACTTGACTTGAAAATGTCTTGCAAGGACTTGCGATTTGACTTGAGATTTGAAAGTAGAGACTTGAGACTTGACTTAAGACTCAGACTAAAAGATCTGAATACATCACTGGTAGTTGAGTAGCAAACTCTTGTGGCAATTTTGGTATGTTTCTGCCGAACATTGGAGGTGATAGCTGAAAGGGATTTGAGTGACTGCTCAAAACCCATGGGCTGTACCATCCCCAGGCTCAGCTTAAAGTCCTTGCCAGCATGTGAAGTAGACCTAGGGCTCATCTACACCAGCCAGAATACTTTGAGCTCTTCCTGGAGTATTCTGGCCTCAGAAATGCCCCAAATTCCCTCTCCCCCCCCCCCATTACTTCTGCACTCTGTAGTGACACCAGGCATCTATCTACATGTGTCCCACTATGTCACCCAGTGCCACCCCTGCTGGCACAAGTCACAAACTCTGAGGTCAGAAATTAGGAGCACAAAGTCGATCACATGGCTGGGCATCTTGTTGTGACCTTAGAGGAAGTGACTCACACCAGCAACAGCAGTGCTAGGTGACACATTGGGGACAGTATGTAGACAGCCGGTTAGGGTTGGGTTTTTTTGCAAAATCTGGAGCAAAAACTTTTAAAAGGACTTATTAAAACCAGCTTAAGGGAGAGATAGGATGGATTCAGTGTGGAACTGGCCTTATGTCATGAAGACAATCTGCACTTGAATCAAGAATTTGATCCTCCATTATGAAGACAGGCCACTGTGAGGATATGGTCAGATGGTTTTGTTTGGCCCACATAGCCAAGCCCCTAGACCAAAGAGGTCTGCAGGACAAATCTTCACTCAACAGCCAAGTTCATCAAATGCTCTTGGCTAAGTTACAGTCGCCCCTCTGTTTTTGCAGACTTGGAGTCCACATCCCTCATCCGTTTGTGGGTGGCAAACGGAGGAGGACAAAATGGGGTGTGCACACGTAGGCATGTGCAGCCATTCAAGCCAATGGGGCTTGAATATTCACAATTTTCCATTGGGGGGGGTGTCTGGTATGGATCCCCCATGAAAATGGAGGAGCAACTATATTATCTTTTGGTTCAACATACCTGATAGGAATGCCATGAAGAGAAACGGGCTGATCAAAATGCATAATGATAACATGATTTACTTATATTTCAAGAAGTGCACATCTGAAATCAAACCACTTTATATTCATTGATTTCTAAGCTTGTAGCATTATGATTTTATAAGGCTATGCTTAATCAATAAAGAGATTTAATGAGCAGCATTAAAAATTAATTAATTGTAAGCATAGTTAAACAGAGTCAAATCTTTACTTCTTTCTCATAAAATTATCCACTGTAATAATAATTTTTAAAGGGGAATAGCATTTTAGCATTTTTGCCTCTGGAGTTTTAAATAGTTTCTAACATGTCTGCTGCTGAAACCACCTTGAATCCCATTGTCAGGGAAAGGCGGGATATAAATTCTTGAAATAAAAAATAAATTAAAAAGAAATATAACTCTTCCCCTACATCGCGCTTTTCATTGCTGGCCCTGATAACACCTGTTCCGATTCAGAAATCTCACTATAGCAGGGTTAGGCAACCTTTTTGAGCCGGGGGCCGGGTTGCTGTCCCTCAGACAATTGACGGGCCGAAGCACCAAAAATTAATAAATAAATAAATAAATAAATATTAATATTAAAAAAGAATTAAAAAATTTAAAAAATGCATGCACACTCTCTCAGCCCCAGAAAAGCCATGGCAAAACCCCTGTGAAGATTTTGCCAAGAAAACCCCAAGAACAAGTAATAACAACAATAATCAATATCATCATGGGGGGGGGGCGGTGGCGGTGGGGGGGCGGCGGCAGGACAGGTTTGGGGCCGGTTCAAAGGCTTTGCTGGGCCGCATCCAGCCCCCGGGCCTTAGGTTGCCTACCCCTGCACTATAGTAAATAAAATATGTTTCTCAAATAAGAAAATATTAAAAATGGATCAATAAATTAACAGCTAATACATTAAGAGTTTTTTTTTAAAGCAGCAGTTCAAGCATGAAAGCCAGCATAAAATTCAGCCCCAATTCTTCAAATCCTCTTTGAAATCGGCCATAAGGAGAAAATATTTTATACTGGTCAATGACCGAATAAAATTATTACGTGAGAAAATATTCAATTGCCAGTTGAAGACATTACAAAGACATGCAACCATCATTGAAAAGGCCTTGATCCTGGTACCTACTAATTTAATTGATCTTAATGGTACATGAAGAAACAGAGTCCATTTTAGTTTATATGTGACTGCATAAGGCTCTTTGAGCAATGTACATTCAGCTCTCTGTATCCGCAAATTCAATCATCCTAAGCTTTAAAATATTCCATAACAACAACAACAATTCAAAAAGTAAATCTTGATTTTGCCATTTTATATAAGGAACACCATTTTACTACTCCATTGTATATAATGTGACTTGACCATCCACACACCATACAGAATCCTTAATAATGTTTTTATTACTCATACATCGTAATTCCTGTATATTGCTGAATGTAATGGCAATAGTAGTGACATAAACAACTACTAAAATCAAAATTACACCTTTAAATTATAATGTCATATGCACAGCCTAAACATATTCACAAGCTAGCTTTCTCCTTTCCTCTCATTCATTGTGGCACCAGGGCTCACCTTCTGTTCTGCTCTACATCCAGCCACTGGCTAGGAGGCTAGATTAAATATTCCTTACCTCATTTCCCTAACTGAGAAGGGATAATCCCCTCATTCCACCTTTATCTGGAACAGGTCCTTTAGCTAATGTTTCTGTTTGAATCATCAAATGGGAAAATATGTTCTCTGAGCATGCCTGCATATGTATGTGTTTGAAAAATAAACTGTGAGCAATTACAGTTAGTACTTCATGTATAGCACCATAGGAGATTATTGCATAGTTCTTCAATAGTGGGATAGAAGCAGGATTGACACTGTAATCCATGGATTTTATCACACCACATCGTGGCCAGGCAATAAGTATCCTGCAGTCAATCCATGCATGTGCTACTGCTTTTAATTCATGGAAAAATCCTGTGAATAGCTGTCAATCCTGCAGTTAATCCATTCTTGAAGTATATGTGATGGGTTATTCCAGGGTAATTCAGAGAAAAGGGGAATTTAAAAGGGTTTGACTGCACACAATCCTTTCCCAATGAAATTAATGCTTCTTAGTGCTGAGGAGACAACCCTTTCACTTGGAGGAATAACAGGATTTAAAGGGGTCTAACTGCACACCAACCCATGCCCTGCAACTCTTTCACCAGGGGCAGGACAGGATTTAAAGGATCTGACTGCACACCAACCCATGCCCTGGCAACCCTTTCAACTGGGGGAAGAACACTGGGATTTAAAAGGGTCTGACTTTACTTAAGGCCGATGCAGGCTGACCTAAAGGGCCACCCTGGGGATGGAGTTGGGCAGGGCGACTGCACACCAGCTGCCCCGACTCCGCTTTGATGCCGCTGTCATACTGTGCACCAGACTGCACAGTGCACGGCATCATGGCACCCTGTTGGCACAGTGTGCACATACGTTGCACCAAAAGGGTGCAAAAGAGCCACTGCGGTTGCTCTAAGGGTGACTTTTTGCCACCCCAAAAAAGCAGCATTTGCCAGCTCATTTTGGAACAGCAAAAAGGAGGATCAGGGCTGTGGCATGTGGTTGCCGCATGTGGTTGCCGTGGCCCTGATCCGGCGCTCCCAGAAGCGGCACAGAGCTGCTCCTTAGGGGCAGTCTGCATCGGCCCTTACTTAATCTTGGATAGCTGGAGTCAATGGAATGGTAGTGTGATAAGATTCATAGGCAACCTGTTATCAGTTCACAATTGTGTGGTAATGTGATAAGAATTGTGGCTCTTTCGGGTGTTTAAAAAACCGCAACGGCATCAGGAGGGAAGCTTGTGTGATAATCTACATAGACTGTCCCTGTGTCTCTGGTTTTGGCCAAGAAACCTGAGAGCCTAAGACAGGGACAGAATTGGCAACCCTATATGTAACAGAGGGTACATCTATACTGTAGAATAGCTGATACCACTTTAAGTGCTGCAGCTCTTGGAACTGATAGTTTTACAAGGTCTTTGGCCTTCTCTGCCAAAGCATGCTTGTGTCTCACAAAACTCCAAATCCCAGGGTTCTGTAGGAGCCATGACAGTTCAAGTAGTATCAAGCTGCATTATTTCTACATTGTAGATGCAATCTCAGAGAGTTCAGTTTGAGGTGACAGAAAAACAATGGAGAAAATTTGAAAACTAACTAGTCTGTAACAAATCTCTTGAATTCTTTGTTGCTTGATTACCACAGAATATTTTGTTTGGCTCTTACAGCCTGACAGACTCTGCAGTCTTGGTATAAATGAAAATGAAATTTGTCAAGTAGAAATAACTGCAATTTCCTTAATTACATCTTAGGTGTATACAGTTGAGGGTGGTATGGTGAATTTATTTTACAGACCAAAGGTTTTGCCTATACGTTTTGCTGCTGTTAGGGGATTAGACCAGTAGGGAACCTAACTGGAATTAATATGCAGGTTGATTGACAGCTAGTAAAGGGTTTCAGTGTGTGCCAGCTGCTAATATGTAATCATCTGCATTTGAAGTTTTGGCCAATAGAGAAAAACTGCATACCAAAGACTACAGGCCTAAGCAGACTGCCAGAAATAGTGCACATTAAATTGAGGCACTGCCCTGGCTCAGTGCTAGGGAGTCATGGGAACTGTATTTTTTTCTGGGACATTGAGCCTTCTCTGTCAGAGAGCTCTGGTGCCACAATAAATTACAGTTCCCATGATTCCCTAGCACTGAGCCAGGGCAGTGCCTCAATTTAATGTGCACCATTTCTGGCAGTCTGCTTAGGCCCTACATTAAACTTTCCTGCAGAGCTATATTTAAAAGGGAAAGGGGCCCAAGAACTTGATAGACTTTAAATATCAAGATGATCACTATGAAAGGTGCACAAGTTGATTGATTTTAAACATCCAAATGATCACCTTGTAGCTTCTGTTAGATGGTTTTCCTCATCTGTACAACATATTAAAGATATGAAATAACTAGAAATAATCTTCAACTATCCTGATATTTGCTGGAAGTCAAACTCAGCCAATACTTC
>CM034701.1:16251740-16264307 GCA_020142125.1 Phrynosoma platyrhinos
CCTTAATAGATTAGAAAGCTGGGCCAAAGCTAACAAAATGAATTTCACGATGGAGAAATGGAAGGTAATGTACTTAGGGCAGAAAAATGTCATGCATAGATATAGGATGGGGACACCTGGCTTAATGAGACTACATGTGAAAAGGATCTAGGAGTCCTGGTAAACCACAAGTTGAACATGAGTGAACAGTGTGATGCAGTAGCTAAAAAGGCCAATGTGATTTTAGGCTACATCAATAGAAGTATAGAGTCCAGATCAAGGAAAGTAATAGTGCCACTGTATTCTGCTTTGGTTAGGCCCAACCTGGAATACTGTGTCTAGTTCTGGGCACCACAATTAAAAAAGGATGTTGAGAAACTGGAGGGTGTCCAAAGGAGGGCGACTAAAATGATGAAGGGTCTGGAAATCATGCCCTATATAGAACGATTTAAGGAACTGGGTATGTTTAGCCTGGAGAAGAAACAGTTTCAAAAAATTATATATAGTATTGGGCCGGTGAAGTTAAAGTGGTTTCAAACTGGATTTGGGCCCTTCATTTGCTTCTTTTAAACCTCAGTTTCATTTCATCCCAAATATGAAGACAATTGAAGATTTTTGTATTTTTTTTAATGATTTAACAATGAAATGAAATAAAATTCTCACTTATCCCTATGTGACTGCAAAAAAAAAAAAAAAAAACAGATACATAAACCATGCTCTAAATATTTTGGAGTGTGAAGATATTGCCAACATTCTACCAAGGTTGTGTATCTTCAATCACTGCATGTGGAGTTTCAGAGTAATTGTGTTGAATGGCAATGTTGTACAACTGAACCAAGAAACCATATGTGGAACCAAACTGATAATGAATTGCATAGGTGTATCAATGCGTATAGGTGCATCAATTGATGTACCATACACATCCATGCACAATGCACATCCTTGTGTAATGATGCAACAAGTGCTACTTCATTTTTGCAATCTTGAAATGAATGCAGACATTCTATGTTGGACTAAAACGTTTAACTGTTTCCATAGGGGAATGTACATGTCCATAAGACAATATTATTTCAGGCATTATATATTAAGTACTGAATCATAAAACTACTAGGGAATATTTAAATCAAAATATATCACTATGCTTTCAAAACAAAGTCAGAGAAGTAGCAACACCACTTGCTTGTTTTCAGTTTTTACTGATTACAATTATTTCTCTTTCCCTAATTTAGAAACCAGTTCTTTCCTTTAGCCTACTTGTTTCTCCTTTTTATTTAAGGAGACTTTTGCATTTTATTATGTCATGGCAGATGACATTTTTAATGCAGATTGTTGTTTCTGTTTTATTACAGATTGGGTATACTTTATCCAGAATTGTCCAAATACAAAAACATTACAAAATCCAAAATTGTCCCCATGGGTGACTGACACAGGGACAATTTTGCTTTCTGATCATTCAGTGTACACAAACTTTGTTTCATGCACAACATTGTTTTAAAATATTGTGCATAAAAGTACCTTCAGTCTATGTGTATAAAGTGCATATGAAACAGAAATAAATCCCATGTTTTGACTTGGGCACCATCTCCAAGATATCTCATTATGTGTATGTTAATCCCCCCCCCAAAAAATCTGAAATTTGAAACATTTCTGATCTCAAGCATTTCAGATAACCTGTCTGAGTGTTTTTAATGGTGGATGTACACTGTAGAAATAATATATTTTTAAACCAGTTTAACTGCCATGGCTCCATCCTACAAAATCCTGGGATTTGTAGTTTTGTGAGGCACCAGCACTCTTTGTCAAGGAAACTACATAGGATGAAGCTACAGAACTTAAATTGGTGTCAAACTGTGTTATTTCTACAATATACCCTTAAAAATGTCTTTGAATCTGCATTTTCCTTGGTTTTTTTTAAATAAAGGTTTTTTAAAATTGTGTTTAAATTTTTGTTCTAAACACTTTTAAATTACATTGTATTTTTAAAAAGTGTGCCTATCTTGGATCACACATTGGGAGAAAGGAAAATGTATAATAAATAAATACATACTGTTTACACATAGAATAAATGTCTGCA
The DNA here is from genome assembly GCA_020142125.1 of Phrynosoma platyrhinos. Taxonomy (NCBI): domain Eukaryota; kingdom Metazoa; phylum Chordata; class Lepidosauria; order Squamata; family Phrynosomatidae; genus Phrynosoma; species Phrynosoma platyrhinos. The sequence goes on from CM034701.1 coordinate 16,253,794, forward strand.
GGGGAATCTTTTTCAAAATTGCAGCCAGATTAATCCATTTTATGACAAAAAGGAAAGAAGGGGTGAAATCTAGCTGCATTTTTAAAACTTGTTTATTTTAATAGAAGGCTTTCATGGCCAGCATCCATGATTTTTTGTGGGTTTTTCAGGCTATGTGGCTGTGTTCTGTAAGATTTTATTCCTGATGTTTCACCAGCATCTGTGGCTGGCATCTTCAGAGAATGATGCCAGCCACAGACGCTGGCAAAACGTCAGGAATAAAATCTTCTAGAACATGGCCACATAGACTGAAAAACCCACAAAAAGCCATTTTTAAAAAATTTTTAGCATGACCTGAAGTGAATCTGAATGCACTTCTTCAGATGAATTCAATCCTCAAATTTCATAGAAGCATATGCCAGAATAAACCAATTAGTCCTAAAGGTGCCATTAGATTCCTTCCCCACACCTTCTTTATAGGGGAAATAGATCCCAGCCCTACTCCCTGATAAATGTATATTCAGCAGGTTTTTGGAAAAGGGAAACCTACACATGTACAGATGAAAGATGTCCATGTTGCCAGGAGTTCCTCCCCATGTACATACATAGGTGTCTCACTGAATTTGTGGATGTTTCCTACCACAAGTCATGGTTATGGTAGGAAGAAACAGCTCTAAAAGGGAATCATGTAGATTTATGAAGGGCAACTATCAATGGCTGGCTACTAGTTATTACAGTTTTATAATATGTCCAGTGTAAGAGGCAGTGTGCCTCTGAATCCAGTGGTGGGATTGCCAGGTCAGGACTGTTCCAGACTGAAATTTCAGAACCAAACCCTTTGCCCCAAGGATGACCCATTGTGATATCACAATAGGTGGGTTCTCATGATGCTACAAGTATGATGCTCTGAAGGACAGGCCTTGATGATATCATCAAGCATGATAGATTAAGCGTCAACCACAGTTGCACTGAGTTCACTCTTGTGCACCTTCGAGTAATTTCTGATTTATGATGATCCTATAATGAAACTATCATGGGATTTTTTTTCCTGGCAAGAAATGCTCAGAGGGAGTTTGCCATTGTTTCCCTCTGAGGCTGAGAGAGTGTGACTTGCCCAAGGTCACCCCCTGGGTTTCCATGACTGCATGAGAATCTGAACCCTGATTTTTCAGAATCCTAGTTCAACATTCATAATCCTAGTTCAGAATCCTAGTTCAACATTTATATAGATAAAAGGTGAGCATTCATAAACACATATGAACAACTATGCTGCACCAGTCTTATCTAGACCAATATTTTGTTCAGACAGTGGCCAGAAAGATGGGAAAGGGGAAAGGTTGCCTACCCCTGTTCTAGGCCTTTAGACACCAGGCAGGGCCCTGAGCTCTGGAAAGCCTTGTTGCTGGAGATCACAAATAGGAGGCAGTCATGTCTGTTGCATTCATGTCCTGCTCTGAGTATCTTGTAGCCATCTTTCTGGCCACTGTCTGAACAAAATATTGGTCTAGATAAGACTCGTGCAGCATAGTTGTTCATATGTGTTTATGAATGCTCACCTTTTATCTATATAAACTCTTGATCAGTGGTCTTGCTTCCTCTTGTCACTGGTGATTAGTAGTGTTCCCCCACCTCTAGCATCCTTTTCTTTCTCCTTCAAGGATTTGTCACAGAGGCTATCCTACCCAGTCAGGAATAATACAGTGAATATGATCATATGATTGCACTATTCGCAAATGAAGGATTAAATTGAACATAATCTTCACAGTAGCATGAGGCTTCCCCCCTTTTGAGCCCACTTACCTACTCCATAGGGTTTTCCAATTCTATGGGGCAAGTTCTGGCCTCCCATTTATACTAGTTTTCATACTTGCATGTGTGGAAATCCAGTGTTGGATTAGCTTGTATCATGGCATCAGTGAAGGCCAGTTAAGTCCATTTAGAGTGAGAACCAAGCATAAACATGAATACCTCAACATGTTTAGAAGGTATACTGGGGAAGAGACTACATGCACCCAGACACACAGAAGTGTTTTATTCAACATTGTTCAAAATGACAGCCAAAGAATCCATTCATTTTGGCTCAACTTTGCTCTAAACCACTGCCATATGAAATATGCTTAATCTCATAATTGTTGGTAAGAATAGACCATATGGCTAACATTTGAGCTTTTGCCAACCTTAGAGTACTGGGCACCTATAACAAGCTTGAGTTAATCTCTGCCTATAGTTATAGAAGAATACTTACATGATTACAAATTTGCTTGTGCATGACAGCCAGTTGTGCATTACCATTTCTGGCTGAGTGTTTGCCATTAGGTGCATGTTTCAGGCAATTGAGTGCCATTGTTGCTTACTTATACTCAGAGTAAGTATAAAATGAAGAGCATCTTACAGTTCTCTAAATCCCCCTCTGATTGCATAGATAAGATATACTTTAAAATGTTGATTAAAAGAGGGAATCAAGACCATACTGAATGCAGAATAAATATGTATCTGTTCTTTGTTTTGAGCAGAAAGGCACTATTTTGCAGCAGTATCAAAGAGGGAGACTGTATAACATACCAAGACTTCTGCTATTGTGTGACATCTATGCTAAAGAAAATTTCAAAAGGCTTTTGGCATTTGAATTAAAAGCAAAGTATTATATAGTGGGTGAACAACAGGCAGCATCTCTGAGCAAACAATCTCAAGCAGAACAGAATGGTGGATGCCTAAAGGCAGAGGAAAATGAAGCTCAGATAGTTGGACTGTGTATTATTACCAGAAGAATAAGAAGATTTGTAGTATCCTGAAAGAATGGTAATTTATTAATATATCATCTTTTTTAGGATTTCAAAGAATAACATTTTCCAAAATTTAATTTGAAGCAAATTTGGGCTCCCTCTTCAGGACCAATATTGAGTCAAACTGGCTTCTCATATGAGCTTTCAAATCATCTGTTGACCATGAATTTCATTGGGTTTTCTCAGGGCCTCGGCAGACGGGTAATTGGGCCGTCTCTGAGGCCCGGAAGAGGAGGAGCCGCCGCACGTTCGGCGGCCCTTCCTCTTCCTGAGGGCGCACCTGGAAGCGCCGGCCGTGCGGACGGCCGGCGACTGCGGGTTGCCCTCACGCCGCGGCAGCCGAACGCACCGCGGCGTTTGAGCCCCGGAAAGTGCGCCCGCCACTTTTAGGGCGCACTTTCTGGAGAATCTAAAAGGATCGCCATTTTGGCGGTCCTTTTAGATTTGCCGCAGGAGCGCCGTGGTCCAGAGGCTGAACTCCGGCGGCGCTCCGGACCAGGGCGTCTCCGACGCCCTGGTCTGCATCCCCCCTCAGGCTAGGAATACTAAAAATAATTAATTGATTGATTAATTTAAAAATCAGCATGCTTGGGAGGAGACCCTGACACCATGTGACTGCCAATATCACAATTGCCCCAGCAGAGATATTTCACATTTGGAGACTAGCATAATTGTACACTCATTGATGTGTTTCTTCTGTCAGTGGAAAGGGATGCCTTAACTGTGCTTCGGAGACACATCAGCTATGGGTCGACAGTGTCAACATGCAATAAGTATCCACCATAACCACTTTTTCCTGAGTCGAATCACAGTTTAAAAGCTGTGTGTAGGAATCTCCTTAGTCCTAAAGACAAGACAAAAGGAGCTTTCAACACCATCCACTCTCTACTTGATAGCAGGGTTCTGTTATGCAAGTGTTGATGCTGGAATTGTTGAAAGCAGAACTAAGCTTGAAACAGCCCACCTTGGGCAGCCTTCCTTCCTCAACTTTAGCTTACATTTTGACCCTCCATTACCAGCAGCACCTTCCATAAAGAGGAAAAGGCTCTTACCTTAGGGAGTGGGCATGGAATAGTACACAGCAGAGGCAATAAATGACAATAGGAATATTTTCTTCCCAGAAGAGATGTGAATTTGGGCCTCTCTCCCCAAGAGATTTCTGAAACTCTTGATAATTTCTAAGCCTCCACTGATATCTTGCAACTGGGATGATGTCCTGCTTCTGATTGTTATAGCCTCTCTTCTGAACCTCCCAGAATCCCCTAGCCAACACAAGCCCTCTCGTGAATTTCAACTTAAGGGGGGAAGCGTTGCTGTCGTGCTCTGGACAAAAATAAGGAGCAGAAATAGATGTTTTATGGATCCTAACTAGAGTGGATAAATACAGCCAGTCTTGGGCATACATTTCTGGCCCTGTAAACCCTCAAAGAGCTTCACAGTCTGCCAAAAATGCCAGAAAGCAAAGAAACATACAAACACACACACACACACTAAAGTGGGTGGGTGTCTACTTCAGGTGTTGTACAATGAATACTTTACAATGTGACTGCAGTGAGGGCCCAGCAACCTATTTAATAGATTCCACCAGAAAAAGGACAGGATGGGGAGTCTGAAACTGTCAGGAGTTGACAAATCACCCTTGGGCAGAGGCAGGAAAAAAGAGTACCATCTAAAAAGGTTTTTTTATCTGTAATTCAAGTGGGGTCATTTATATATTAAGGCATTTATGTACATCATTTATGTATTATGTATTAAAGCATCCATATCTGCTTTGTATGGACATTTGAAAAAGTTATATTTGTTATGGGTCCTTTACAAGAATCCATAGATGTTAAATAGATCTACTTCATAAAGGTTTTGTCAGAACTAGGATCTTTCTGCCTTAGTTAATATCTTTTGCAACAGCAGGTGTTACATAGATGCAGTTAAGCCCTTATACTTATAACAAATATCAGACTGTGAAATACAGGAAAGAAGTTGGTGATTTCCTTGTACTTTGATCATTTTACATATTGTTAGAGGTACTAGTGGTAAGCCATATATTATATAATATTTTATCTTTAATTTTCAAAGTTTATTGTTATAACTAATTTACTATGATTTATCATTTGTTTCTAATTTTTGTGGATAAGATACTTGCATAGACATTGCAGCCACTGACAAAGACATGTCAAAATGTGTTTGGCTGGAGATTATATTGGAGTGGAATCACAGAACATTCTGTCTGAAAACTACATTGGAGTATAACCACAGAACAGGCACGTTTCTCTACACACGCTTGGTTCTTCAAGGTTTTGGTGATTATAGAAACTGATTATTATTTCCTTGAGAATACAGGACCTTAGTCCTTATTTTATGTATTCCATGTTCTTTATGAATGCGATATTTTTATGCTACTTGATTTGTTTTGGGAATTTTAAATAACTGGTAAATAGTTTGGATAATATCCACACAGACTCATAATACCTAACTCCTCTTTTAGTTTTCTTTGTGTCACATTAGGTATATATCCCCTTGTTGTTTTTGCACAATGGACCCAGCAACCTATTTAACAGATTCCACCAGAAAACGGACATGGTGGGGAGTCTGGAGCTGTCGAGTTGCCAAATCACCCTCGGGCAGAGGTGGCACTAAAAGGTTGCAGGGGTGCAGGATATTCCAGGTGACACTCTAATGGGGGTGACACCACTGTTCCCCAAATCTTTGCCTTTTGGTAGAAATGAGCTGTGGCATTTGCCCATGTCCTTTTAAAACCCTGGAGTTCAGCAAAAGAGAAGGTGTGAGTCAGCAAGGCTCAGTGGTAAGAAAAAGGAGAGGGGTTTTTTTTTTTGTTTGTTTTTAAATCTTTTAAATTTTTCCTTAAAAACATTTAATCTTACATAAGCTTATCCTTGCATATGCTGTTGTACTTCAAGGGTATCATTTTAATTTTGCTACTTGCTTATGTCATGACTATCACCATTACATTCAGTGATATGTGAGAATTATGATTTACATTAGTACAAAAAATTTACTAAGGATTCTATATAGTGTGGTACAGGAAGAGGTCGATGTGGGGTTGGCATCATGAGTTACCACACCAAGTGATGCCAATAGTAGTGACACTACTGGCCTTGGAGGTGACATGCAGCCTCAGGGCTACACTTTACCTCTCCTCCATTAAGAAATTAAACAATGTGTACCCAGAAGATAGTTTGTTTTATGTTGACCTAGATCCTACATCAAGGAGATGGAATGTAACTTTACACTAATAGAGATGTGTAACAGTTGTGCATTACTGAACTGCAACACTAACTCTAACACTTTTTTCATTCCCCACCTTTTTCCTATGACTGGCACTCCAGGTGGCTAAAAAGGGACTCAGGATGGCTACTGTGTGACAGAATATGCAAACAAATGTGAAATCCATGGTCACATCTTGTAATGCATGTCTGCATGTGCAATGTGTAATGCTGAATGTGCATCTACATGTGCAAAGTACAGTGGTATCACATGCACAGTTGCACTACATGAGCAATTCTGCTTCTGCAACTTTCAGCTGAATACTTACCTCTAATGTCTACACTGGCCAGGATATCCTGGAGCTGCCCTGACCTCTCCTTGGCCTTCCATTTCATCGTCAGACAGCTGTTTGCAAATGTATGCTGCTGTGTTTGTACTGATGAGTTGTTCACTTCTGAGGTCAGAACAAGGCACCCAGCCTTGATAACATGCCTGGGTCAGTAGCATCACCACCCCTGGTGTCACCCATTGCAGGGGGAGCTGCTGGGCAGCAGCCAAAAAGGTGTGCTTGCCCCTCCTCCTCTTCCTTTGGGAGAGAGCCACAGCAGTGGAAAAGAAGGGGCAGGCACCACCAGAAGCACCCCACTCTGTCCCCCCACAGGGAGAGGAGGGCCCCACTGGGTATCACCCCTCTTCTGAGTTGTCATCTGGTGTGGTCCGCATCCCCCGCACTCTGGGCTGGGTGCCTCATTTTGATCTCAAAGCAACGCAACTCACAGCAGTGGCAGCCATGCAGGATGGTGGGATGCACATGCAGACACCTGGCTCTAGAATGTAGGGCTCCAGATCTTCCAGGAAGAGCCAAAGTAACTGACAAGCTTTTAAGATCTGCTTTAACAGTGTTATACTCCACATGCGGAGCTGAACAGCCCAGACATCATCATGCCTATCCACTCCAGACTCAGGGATCGGATCCTGCATCATCCAGACTTTCCAACAAGAGGATGGGGGTTGGCCAGTTTATTTGGACCATGCAGACAGGACACAGAAGAGCCAAAAATGTCTAACCATATCTTCAGGGGAACCTAAACATGCATGAGTCATAAGAATCATACAAACATAGAATCTTAGAGTTGGAAATAAACAACAAAGATCATATAGCCCAATCCCCCTGCCATGCAGAAATAAATAACCCAAGCACTTCTGATTCTACCTCTGTTTAAAGACCTCCTAAAATGAAGAGTGAATCCCTCTCTGAGGCAATCTATTCTACTAGCTCTTATACTAAAGAACTTCCTCCAAATGTTAAGGTGGGATCTTTCTTGTAACAAAACACCAGCCATATATTTATAAAGATTATATTATACTTTGCACCAGACTCCAGGGTAGGTACAGACCAAAAATTGAACTGCTTCTGAGAAACCAGGGAGGAAACTAAATTGTTTAGTTGTTGTCACAGAAAAAAAAAATGCTTCTCAGAAACCAGAAGGTAGTATCACTATTCTGGAGAATAAAAAAATGCTATTTTTAATAATAATAATAATAATAATAATAATAATAATAATAATAATGCAAGAATAAAATGTGATAAAATCTACACTGTTGTGGAATATCTGTATGTGTCACTAGAGTGACTTATTAAAAATCCATGTGTTGTTTGTTTTGTCAGCTGCCTTTTGGAGATGGAGACCTGATTAGTAGAATTGGAAAACTCTTAAGAAGTGAAATTATACTCCCAAAGGGTATTTTTTTTTAAAAAAAGTAAAAGTAACTGATTCTCCTAATTTCATCTTTATTACTTCTAATCTTCCATCTTCTTGCCAATCACCAGGAGGCAGAAAAACCACACTTATGAACATGATGTAAATTATACATGATCAGGTGAGTGTGATGGTGGGGAGTTTCCTGCAAAAAGAGCCTTCTTTTCAGACTGTTAATGGAAAGTCATGGTTGTTTTGTTCCTCTTCCACATTGGCAACTTTCCAGGAAGTCACCTCATCTCAGAATTGATTGAATACATAAATCCACATTTAATTTCATTAGGCAGTGAGCCAAAATGTGATAATTGAAAGTGGCTAATCAGGGAAGATAAACTTCACCCCACACAAGACCTAGGAACCATTTAATCTATCATCTTTTTCGATGACTCCACTTTCAATCTAGTTTGGGATCATGTTCCTAAATAGCACAGGTTGTTACTGGAAAAACTGAAGAACTATGCCTGTTATTGTTCAAGAAAGAAAAAAGAAATATGGACTATCTTTTGACAGGGCGTCTTAATGAATTTTAAAGTACTATCACTTAATGTGGAAGAGGCACAGTAAAATGTGTGAGTCCAACATGATGTTTGTTCTAGGAATGTGTAGACAAGAAGTTTTGCATATATACTTTTTTAAACACTAACAGTTGATTCTGGCAATATCTTCAGAAGTCAAGAGATGGCCCCAGACTTACCTGAAGTGGCCGTTTTATGGCCTGCAGTGTGTGTGTGAAAGCAGAAGCACAGAACCATTGTTGGAGTATATATACTTCTGCTTCCTGAAGTCCTTGACATGATTTTGCAGGCTCAGGACTTTGGAAGAAAAACAGGCCAATCAAATATTAGCTTGTTCTCCTGGGGGTGAACCTTCTGCCTAGAAGGCAAAATTTTCACTCAGGTCCACTGGGTGCATCACTAAGGGGTGTGGAGTGTGGGGATTATACCAGGTGACACTTTAAGAGGGTGTGACACCACCACTCCTCAAGCATCTGCATTTAGGAAGAAATAAGCTGTAACAATTACCTGTGTCTCTTTAAAAGTGCTGAAAAGAGGGCATGAGTGGGGTGAAGGTCAGTAGGAGGAGAAAAGAGAGCTCCCTGATTTTTTTTAAAAAAATATTTCAAATATCAAAATCCTTAATTTAAAAAAATTTTTTTTTAAATAATAAATTCTTTAAAAACATTATATTTTTACCAAATTTTCACTTTAACCACATGAAACTGTGTCTCTGTCAATACATTTATTCAGTGCATATGACATTGTGATTTAAAGGTATCATTTCACTTGTTGTTTATGGCACAACTATTGCCATTACATTTAGAGATGTATGGGAATTATGATTTATGGGTAACATTAGTACAAAAAATATTACTAAGGATTCTGTATGAGTGTGGGATGGGAGGAGGGCAATGGGGGGGGGGGAGTGACACCATGAGTTACCGCACCAAGAGACACTAACTCTAGGTATGCCACTGTAGGGAGGCAACCCACCAGTGGAATCTCAGTTTGGTGTTCTCCTTCATCCCACCCTTCCTCCTTCCATATAACTGTAACAACATTAAGAATCAAGTGTGCTACAGACAACTACTCCTGCCCTCACAGAATCATAGAGCTGAAAGATGCCTCATGGGCCACTGAGTCCAACCCCTTGGTCGGTGCAGAATCTTCATTTGAAGTATCCCCAGCAGGTAGCTGTTCATTCTCTTTTTGAAGATATCCAAAGGAGACCCTACCACCTCCCTAGGCAGTTGGTTCCACTGCTGGACCACTCGTACTGTCAATACATTATTTCTATTGTTCAATCAGAATTTATATCTTATCACTCTCCTATAACTTAAATTGGAGCCTAAACACCCTAAAGGCATCAGATCCTGTCCTATTTCAGCAGCTAAGCAGGTTCAGCTCTGGTTAGTACATGGATAGTAGGCCTACGACTACCAGGTGCTGTAGGCTATATTTCAGAGGAAGGAATTGGCAAACCACTTCTGAGTATTAATTGCCTAAGAAACCTCTGTGAAATTCATGGGACCACCATAAATTGACAGCTGACTCGAAGGTACACAACTTAAAACCATTAGATTCTATCCTTTGAGGCAACAGAGAACAGACCCACCCATGTTCTCTCTGTAAAAGCCCTTGAAATATTTAAAGAGTGCAGTCATGTCAGTCCTCAAGTTTTCCCTTCACCAAGCTGAACATGCCCACCTCCTTCAACCTTTCCTCATATGTTCTCTTTGCAATCTTCTTATTAATTTTGTTACCTTCCTCAAAAAACTCTTTTGCTAGAAAACCCTGCTTTTCAAACAAAATACTCTCAAAAACATTTTAAAATATTAAAATACAGGTTGAGTCTCCCTTCTCCAAAATGCTTGGGAATAGAGGTTTTTGGGATTTCAGATTTTGAGAGGAATTTAAAATACCTGTATTTGCATATATGTACATAATGAATATAAAGTAGTCAGAAAATAATAAAGCAGTCAGAGGATACAATGCAAAATCAGACCAAATCATCTCAATAAGGCTCCATGAGAAACCTGTGAATATTACCATAATTCAAGTATATGCACCAACCACTGAGGCAGAACAAGAGGAAATAGATAGATTTTATGAAGAAGTACAGGAAGAAATTGACAACACACCAACACAGGATGTCAAGCTGATCATTGGAGATCATTGGAGATTGGAACACAAGTAAAGAAAAATCAAAAACAGTAGGCAAATTCGGACTAGGCAAAAGGAATGAAGCAGGTGAGCGTCTGATAGATTTTTGT
>CM034701.1:16285197-16296372 GCA_020142125.1 Phrynosoma platyrhinos
GGGGGTTCAGTTCTGTGTAAAACATGCACACACTGCCATTGACAATAATGGGGTAGGGTGATCAGCAGATGCTCAAATCTACAGATGGTTAGCTCACCAATATAGCAGGACCAATCTATTTGAAAACAAAATTCTAAACAAAATTCTCACCAAATTACAGGGGACAAATTTAAGATACAGTTATTCCCAGCATGGAGAAAACTGTACTTGCCTGTCATATAGGTGTAATCAGTGCCCAACTACAGAGTGAGTAGGTAGGGGAGGTGGCAATGAGACTGCACAGACCAAAAAGATTCCGTTTGGACTTCAATTTAGCACTTTGGAAATTTGCACTTTTTGCATTTGGGGCATTCTCTGAATTTTTTTGCACTGAGCCAGCACTGTTTCTTCTTGCAGCCTCAAATTCATTTTTAAAAAGTTCGCACATGGGAACTTATGGTGAAGCAGAGCCACCACTGTGGCATAGTGGTTTGAGCATTGGACTAGGAATGTGGAAATCAGGGTTCAATTCCCCACTCGAACATAAAAACCTACTAGGTGACCTTGGGCAAGTCACATTCTCTCAGCCTCAGAGGATGGCAATTGCAAACCCTCTTGGCGAAAAACTTGCCAAGAAAACCCCATGATAGGTTTGCTTTAGGGTCACCATAAGTAGAAAATGACTTGAAGGTACACAACCACCACCCCCACACATTTGAGCCATTCCCCTTCCCTCCTCAATGCCATTCCCTTTCCCTCCTCAATGCTTACACATATGTAGAGAGATCTTGTAGCACCTTTGAGACTAACGGAAAGAAAGAAATTGGCAGCATGAGCTTTCGTAAACTTCAGTCTACTTCTTCAAATGCATTTGCAAATGCATCTGAGGAAATAGACTGAAGTCTATGAAAGCTCATGCTGCCAATTTCTTTCAGTTAGTCTCAAAGATGCTACAAGATCTCTCTACATACTCATTCTACAGACTAACATGGCTATATCTTTGAATGCTTACACATATTTCACTGGTGCTCCAATTATCCAAAGATGGAATGGTATTTAACCCCCCCCCCGGGCTATACCCTTGTAAGAGCTGGAATAATGAATGCATATGAAAAAGGACATTGCAACCATGTCTGTCACCATTCTTCCAACACTTGAATTCTCTTCTGTACAACATGGGACTTACTACTTTCTAGAGTCTCTTTTTAAACTATTGATCTTTCCCTTTTTAATTCCTTCAGGGGTGCTGCAGACTGCCAGAAATAGTGCAAATTGAGTTCACTTTTAGGGTTAGGGTTAGGGTTAGGGAATCATGGGAACTGTATTTTATTGTAGCACCAGAGCTCTCTAACAGAGAAGGTTTAATGACTCAGAAAAAAAAACAATTCCCATGGTGCCATAGCACTAACCCTAACCTTAAAAGTGGATTCAATTTGCACTATTTCTGGCAGTCTGCAACCCCCCTCAGTCTGTTAGCTTTGTTATTTTTATTTCAGGCATGTCATTTTGCTGACACTGTAAAATGGTATTAAGGTTCAACTGCTGACCTTTCTCTGCCTTCCCCACCACCTTCATAAAGCTTATAATAATTTTGCTTGTACATTATTTCTCTCTTTTTTAAAAAAAAAAATGTCTTTCTCTTCTTGCTATTTCTAGCTGTTTGGGGGGAATCATAATCTTCCATCAAGTTGCGATTTATAGTATTTATGCACTCTAATATCACAAGGAGCACAAGATATAGAGACTGAGATCCTGCAGCAGGAGAGAGTGTGACTTGTGTAAGATCACCCAGTAGGTTTCCATGGCTAAGCAGCAGTTGGAACCCTGGTCTCCAGAGCCATAGTCCAGTGCTCTAACTACTATACTTTGCTGGCTCTGTTCTCATAGGTTTATTCTACTTTGGTCAGACCTCATCTGGAGTCCACCAGTGTCCAGTTGTGGGCATCAGAGAATAAGAAAGACACTGACCATGTGGAACATGTTGAGAGAAGGGCAAGCAAAATGGTAATGGGTCTGGAAACTAAGCTCTCTGAGGTGATGGAGTTTGGTATATGTAACCTGGAGCAAAGAAGACTGGAAAGTGATATGGTGTGTGTGCGTGCGTCACTTGTTGATTTATAATGATCCCATGAATTTCATAGAGCTTTTTTAGGCAATATGATAGCCATTTTTAAATAGCTGAAGGGCTGGCAGGTGAAAGATGGGTCAAGCTTGTTCTTTGCTGTTCCATGACATAGAGCCCAAACTAATGGATTCAAATTAGAAGAAAATATATTCCAACTAAATATTGGGAAGATCTTCTGACAGTAAGAGCTGTTTGATAGTAGCATAGACTTCCTTAGTGGACAGTCCTTCATTGGAGGTGATTAAACAGAGGTTGGATGATCACGTCTCAGAGAAGCTTTATCAATGGGTTACTGCACTGGCAGGGAGTTGGATTAGATGGTCCTTGATCACTTCCAGCTGTGTGAATGACTGAGGTCAACATGCAGTGACAAGATGAAGATGGAAGGAAGTGTTGGTGAAGTATTGGAAAATAGATCTGTGTGGATCACATGGCGTGGCATGCAACTTTTAAAACTAAATTGCTGCCCACAAATACAATGGACGATGCTGTTTGATTCCAAGTGATTCTGATTCTCAGTTCAAGATAGTAGAGGGTGCAGCTGCACTCATGTCCTGCTGGTAGGCTTTCCATAGGCAATCTACCCATTACTATGTGCAGAGAATGTTGGGCTATATAAACCCTTGGCCTAATGCCACATGTTGTTGTTATTGTTAGCTAACCTCAAACTGACCTTAACTCATGGTGACCCTTGTGGATGCGACAGCTCCAAGCCCCTCATCCTCTACTGATCTGCTTAGATTCAGGCCTGTGACCTCCCTAATTGAGTCTATCTATCTAGTGTGCAGTCTTCCTCTCTTTCTACTGCCTTCAACCTTTCCTAGCATTATTGCCTTTCCTAATGAGTCTTTCCTTCTCATGGTGTGTCCAAAGTATGACAAGCTCAATTTAGTCATCTTGGCTTCCAGGACTTCATCTGTTATAGTTCCGACTTCATTTGTTATAGGATGTATTTGTTTGTCTTTTTGGCTGTCCATGGTATCCTCAGCACTCTTCTCCAGCACCATATCTCAAATAAGTTGATTTTATATTGTCTTTTCTGATGAGTCATGCTTTCTCATGATATGGCCAAAGTACAACAGCCTCAATTTGTCTCTTCTTAAATTCTTAAGTAAGATTCATCTGCTAATCCTGTGGAATGAAATAAACACCATCTTTCTCTTAGTGCAGGCAGCAAAAAGCCTGAGGTAAGTACTTCAAGATTCTACTTTAGGAACTTTATGTTCTGGGACTTGGGACTAGCCTGGAGAGCTCCATGGAACAGATATGGATATACCTCAGAGACGGCTGCATTTGGTGAAAGAAATAATTGGTTATCATATTGTAGAAATGGGAGGAAATAATCAAAGACATCTCTTATCAGTAAGATATATTATGAAATGTTCTGGGAAATCTGGAGCAAATACAGACTAGGGCAAACAACATTACAAAATGTTTATCTCACCCCAGCTCACAACTCATCACTGCCTAAAAAGCTGTGTGTTAATTGAATCAAAGTGCTGCAAAGCCACTCTAAAACTGCATGAACTCAGTAGTAAGTCAGCAAAAAAACCCTATTATGCCATGAAACACAACTGGTGAAAAATGCAGAATGATGCAAATTGTTGCCTCTGACTAACAGACAGCAAAGACCCTATTGATTGATTGATTTAAATATTTATATGATGCCATATGTCACACAGTCTCAAAGCAGCATACAATATAGTCAGTTTAACCAAAGTAAATGATGTAAACAAGTAAATAAATAATTTAAACAGACTAAAAATATACTAAATAATTTGACATTTAAAATAAGACAACTGAAATCAGTTAAAACAGCTTAAAACATTTTCAAATTATATAACATGTGCAAATTCTGATAAAATCAATTAGGTTTAAAAAACCTAGGGCTATGATCCTGCATCTGAGGTATAGCTGCAATATCATTTCCTGATCTGACTCCTGTACCCCACCTTAAAAACCAACCAGCTGCACTGAGAAATGGAGTTCTGAATTGCCAAAGAGTGGGACACTGAAAATGTTGTTGTTAGCTGCCATCAAGTCAGCCCCAAATCATGGTGACCCTGTGGGTGAGACATCTCCAAGCTGCCCTATCTTCTACTGCTCTGCTTAAGTTTTGTAGTCCTGCCTTCCACCTTGCCTAGCATTACTATCTTTTTGAGTGAGTCATGTCTTCTCATGATGTGGCCAAAGTATGACAGCCTCAGTTTAGGATCCTTTTATTTGGAGAGGGTTTGTTTTTTCCTGTCCACGGTATTTTTAGCACTCCTCTCCAGCACCACATCTCAAATGAACTGATTTTTTTTCTTGTCCATTTTTTTTCACTGTCCAGCTCTCACATCTATACATGGTGATAGGGAATGAAGATGATATGATCTTAAAAGCCACCTAGCTTTTAAAATCACACTCTCACTGGTGAGTAGTGGTTTAATAAAGAGTTGCATCAGGACCCTGCAAGAGTTCCTGCTTCAAATCATCATTTGCTGGGAAAAAGAGGCTGGTTGTATCAAGTAGAAGGAGAACAGACAAGCATACCTCCATTATGGTTGGGCCCCTGCAGCTGGTGCGAGCCCCTTACAGCATGTTCCTACTGGCAATGCCCCTTCCATGCAGGAGGAAGGACAGCAGAACTGAGGAACTTAATTCCTACCCCACCATCTCTTTTCTTTGTATGTTGTATCTTATTTAGATCCTAAGTATGCTGGCACAGAACTGTCAAACCTACAAATCATAACCCACTCTAGAAAACTTTGGGGTTGAAAGGCTGACTATAAATATAATCAACCAATCAACCAATGTTGCATGTCATTCTATCTGTCCGATACACAGTAGTCTTCCTTCTGCATACCAAGAAATGAAAGAGTACAGAGGGGAGTCTCGTGTGTTCTTCTCTGCACTGATTCACCCTGAACAACTGGAAAACAAACTCAAAACAGGCTACATTTGACTCATGTGTCTTCATTTCAAAGCAAACACACACCCCTATCCACAGCAACAATTCTTCACAATCCTAAATTCTCAACATGAACACTAGTCAGACAAAGATGTAAACTGTGACATATGGGCAACTTTCTGTTTAAAAATGGAACCCCACCAAAATCTGACATGAACTCACTTCTCAGCACTTGAAGAAACCAATTTGAGCATAGGTCACAGTTCACTGGGAGGAAAATAAAGCAAAGGGAGCCATTAATGTGTTAATTTTGCTTTGGTGTTCTCTTTTGTTTTTTCTCATTTATACAGGCCTAGTGACTAATCCCATTTTAAACATGAATATGTAATAGACCTAGCAGATGTTATGTCTGGTATAAAGCATTTGCTTAGCAAAACATCATGGTCTTAAAACATACTTATGAAGAGCAGAGCATTGGACATCACTGTTGCTACAAAGTAGCCCCCCCTTCCCTTTGGGAATGATTGCAGTCTTCCTTACTGTTAGTCATTGTAAATTGGTGCATGAATTTTATTTCTCTGAAAAGGGGTGATTAATGAGGCTGGCTTTAGTAGTGAACAACATTGATTGGAACAAAGCAAACTTGTCTGCCACAAATGCACCTTAATCCTGACCTCCAGCACCTGTGCAATTATAACACAGTGTCTCCTTGGTACCCAGTCTGCCAAATATATTGAGTTGAGCCAAAAAAAAGAGGCTGATTTACAAAGTAAATTGGAGTATTGACATTTCTAGTTACCTTTCCCTTGCTCTAAAAGCCAAAATGTGGTCCCATTTTCTCTGTGGCAAAGAAGAGACAATCAGCAGTGGCAATCCAGACACCTGAGGTAGAAGGAAAAGTCAGACCTCCCCAGCAGTGTCATATCAGAGGATGCAAACACTCACATACAAACACAAGCACACCACTGTGTTGTCTGCCATTACCACCACCCACTCTTTGGAGGGATGATGGCCGTTCCTGGAGAGCATGCCTGTATGGAGTAGCAGTGGGAGCTATCCAGGTGGGACACAGTTCTTCACCCTTCATGGTCTGCCAGTTAAGGGGAAATCTTCTCCACGCTGCATGGGAGACCCTGCTCTGGGTTTATGAAATACATTTAAGTGATGGGGATGGAGGAGAGCCAATATGGTGTAGTGATTTGAGTGCTGGACTGTGACTCTGGAGACCAGGGTTCAATTCCCCATTTGGCCATAAAACCCACTGGGTGAACTTGAGCAAATCACATGTTCTCAGCCATAGGGGAAGGCATTGGCAAATCTTCCCTGAACAAACCTTTCCAATATTTTCTTGCAAAGCTATTTTCCAATGATAGTTTAGCAATAGCAATACCAAGTAAATTTCTATACCACTTATCAGTGCACTTAAGCACTCCTTAAGCAGTTTACAATGTGTAAAATAATTGCCTCCAACAAGCTGGCTATTCATTTTAGTGACCTGCAGAAGGATGGAAGGCTGAGTGGACTCTGGAGCCTTGCCTGGTATCGAATTCACAATATTGTGGCTGTGAATGGCTAAAGAACCACTGCGCCATCAGAGCTCCCTGGAGACTCAGTTTAGGGGTCACCATAAGCTGGGAATGACTTGAAAGCACACAACGACAACAATGGTTTAAGAACTCAGGTGTTACAGGACTGAACTACTTCAGTTCAGAAGTCTTTGGATAAACCAAATGCAAGTGAACTGGGTCTAGTTGTTACTGATATCCTTATCCACTGTGCTGTTATAAAACTATATTCCACTTTAACTTCTATAGCTGCCTCTTGTGGAATTCTGAGATTGTAGTTCAGTGACACCCAATAGCACTCTGGCTGAGAATTCTAAATGCCCCTCCCTAAACTGCAAATCCCAGGATTCCATAGGATGTTGCTATGACAATAAAGTAGAATATAGAGTTATAGCAGTGTAGTATGATAAGGATATGAGTTAGTTACAGCACTCCCTGCCACTTCCCCTGTCACTCTTTCTAAGCAGATGTTCCCTGCATGTGTGTGCATGTGGGTAACATGGAACAGCAGTGATGAGGGGGTCAGACAAGACAGGATAGATCTATTAGGTATCATTCTTAACTTTCAAACAGGAAAGACAGAAAAGGCCTAGAAGAACTCATCCTTTACAAGTCTGAAATTCCACTGCATACATAGAAGGGTTTTGGCCTTAAGGATGAAACCTCTTTTGTATGTGGCACCCTTTCATCTCTCCCATTTCCCTCCCTCTCCCTTGAGATTAAGAGAGGTTGCAGACTGCCAGAAATAGTGCAAATTGAGTCCACTTTTAGGGTTAGGGTTAGTACTAGGGAATCATGGGAATTGGTTTTTTTCTGAGACATTGAGCCTTCTCTGTCAGAGAGCTCTGGTGCCACAATAAAATAGTTCCCATGATTCCCTAACCCTAACCCTGACCCTAACCCTTAAAGTGGACTCAAATTTGCACTATTTCTGGCAGTCTGCAACCCCCCTAAGTGTCTTGGGAAAGCTATGGGTATGCTCTCATGAAGAGCAGCAACTACAGTGGAAGACAGAAAGGAAGCATGGAATGTCCAATGTTGGTCTGAGAGCAAACTAGGCCTGAACTCTCCTTAGAAGCCTACATGACTGAACCGAGGCTGTCATACTTTGGACATGTCATGAAATCAAACGACTCATTGGAAAATATGATATCATGCCCAGTAGAAGGCCAGAGGGAAAAAAATCACATTACATGTGGACAGAGTCAAGAAGCCACAACCCCGAGTGTCTGAGAAGGGCTGTTAATAACCAGGGTCTAATTTGTATTATGGAAATAATGCAGTTTGACACTGCTTTAACTTCCATGGCTCAATGTTAAGGAGTTATGGGATTTGTAATTTTGTGAGATACTTAGCTTTCTTTGTTAGAGAACTCTGGTGTAACAACAAACTACAAATCCCAAGATTCCATAGGGTAGAGCCATGTCAGTTAAAGCAGTGTCAAGCTTCTTTATTTCTGCTCTACTGCCCAGTAATACCTAATAAGCTAAAGGGAGGCACTGTTGGTTGTTCTATACCCAAAGGAATGCCACTATATAACATAAAAGACAGGCCTTTCCAGTAGGACCCTCTGGTTCAAGAAGTATAAATCATATTCACCATATATACTCAACTATAAGTTGACTTCATGTATAAGTCAAGGGCAGATTTGGGGGCCAAAATTATGGATTTTGACATGCCCCATGGATAAGTTGGGTAAAACTTAGGGGCATGTAACAAAGGATCTAAAGCAGGGGTAGGCAACCTTTCCCCTTTAAGGGCCGAGGGACTTCATCTCCCAGACGCCTCAGCCATGTTGGCCAATAGTCCCATGTTGGCCAATAGCTCCTGGGATTCTGGGAGCTGAAGTCCCTCGGCCCTTAAAGGGGAAAGGTTGCCTACCTCTGATCTAAAGGATGAAGCAAAGGAAAACAATGCCAAAAAAGTTACAAAAACTCCAGCAGGCATGTTTGTGCTCATACTAAAGGCTGTATGGATGAGTGATTAGAGTGGGGTCAGTGCTACAGTATTTACATTGACTCATGGATAAGTTGATTCAGGTTTTTTGGGTCAAATTTTGACTAAAATTTCTAGACTTGTACATGAGTATATACAGTAGTTTCAAACATCTCCTAAGAACATGTTTTCTGACATAGGTCTTCCCCAGAAGATATGACTGCTCTTTTTTGTTTTTTTGTTTTTTGTTTTTGTTGGAGAGCTTTACTTAAAAACTGATCTTTTAGGTTGTTTTCATACTGCTTAGATGTGCATTTTAATGTAAACCACGCATAGATTTTTATTATACCAAGTGAGATACAAGTACTAGATATGCATTCATTCCTTCAGCAGACACAATCAATGCACATTTTAAGAGCACTTCTCATTCTCATAATGCACATGCCTTGTGACCAGAGATGCAGCAATGGGGAAGCAAATAAGAGCATAACCCCACAAAACAAAAATTATCACCCCTCAAATTATTTTTTTCTTTACTGCCTGAATTTCTACTATTGCAAAGGAGCATAGTGTAGGCATCCAAAGAAATGATAGAATCCTCCAAAGCCCCAACAATAACAGTTCATGAAACAACTGCTGCTTCTCCTTCTCCTTCTTCCTCCTCCTCCATTTATTTATATCCTGCCTTTTCCCCACTTTAGGATTCAAAGGGTCTCACAACAGATTAGAAAAACATAATTAAAATTTCACAGACTACACAAGTTTAAGAAATGATTAGATTATCTAAAAAAAATTAAACCAGTAGAAAACATAAATAATAAGAAACACAAAACACAATTTAAGACTTTATCAGATGTGGCTTTTAAACCACTATTAAAGCTGGAAAATAGCATCTGTGGAAATACTTATTGCATGATGTCACCTATCAATAAGTTTCCAATTGCACTGCTGTGCCATTAGTCCTCTGGTGTGATGAGTACCTCCTGCAGCAGTTCAGAGATTTGACAGTCATGTGGTGTCATATTTTCCTCTCTCCCACTCCTCCTTGCTATTTCTAAGCAAGCTGATTTTCTTTTCTTTTTTTCCCCAGTTTCCTATATTTTCTTTCATCTTTGTTGCACTAAATCCCTCCCCTAACTCTGGAATTTTGTTAGAAATAAAAATAAAAATAAAAAAACAAGAGGCATTTTTCAGTGCCCCTCCCTCCTTCTTTTTATAGTGGTGCCCTGGCTGGTTGTGGGGGGTATAATAATATATAATAATAAATTTTTATTTCTAGCCCACCCCTCTGCTCTGCAGTCGGGGCGGGTTACAACATTTTAAAACATACAAAGTTAAAAAAAGCCTTATCCCCATAACCCCCCTCCCACACCCTAAAACAAGATTAAACTTTAAGAGATTAAAACATAATACAGTCTAAAACCAAACAAACAATACGTTACAATAAAACAATAAAATCAAAAAATGAAGTGAGCTACAGACAAACGACAGTTGAAACCATCTCAACTAGCAAAGGGAGATGCTGGGATGGACAAAGTAACTGTCCCACCAAGTGTTTACCTGAGCTGTCACCCGTTTTGATTTGTTCCTCCATAGAACTCCTAGCAATGTCCCTGTCCATAAAGCTTTCTTTTCATTCACCTACTTAGGACTTTCATACTGGTTTTCTTGGAAGAAATACAGTGTTCTCACAGTGGATCTAGTGATGTTCTAATGTCACTTTGATCCACATTTTCAGTGCCTCTACCTCCTATAGCAATTGCAGCCAGCAGGACTATAAAATCCAAAGTGACAGCAACAGCAGCTGCAAAAAGAATAGGAATTAGTGGGGATCAAATCCTCCCACCCCTGTAGAATTTCTCCTGTCCACACTTTGTTGAAAAGTTCAGAATTTTACAACCAGCAAAGATAAACTGTGAGAACCAGCACGGTGTCATGGTTTGAGTGTTGTACTATGGGTGTAGCCACCCTGCATAATTAAAGTAGTTTGACACCATTTTAAATGCCTCGATCCTACAGAATCCTAGGATTTTGTAATTTGGTGAGGCATTCAGCATGGTCAGTCAGAGAGATTTGGTGCCTCGCCAAACCACAAATCCTACGATTCTGTAGGATAGAGACATGACAGTTAAAAAGGTGTCAAACTGCTTTCATTAGCAAACTGCAACAACACCCTAAGTCACTAGGAGACCAGATTTGAATCCCTGTTCAACCATGGAAGCCCACTCAGTGTAAGTTACCCTCTCTCAGCCTTAGAGGAAGCCAATGGCAAATCTCCTAGGAAAAAAATCTTGCCAGAAAATGCCATGGTAGGGTCACCATAAGTCAGAAACAACCTGAACACATATAACAACAATGACAACAACAACAACAGTCACTAACAGAATGCTGGTCTATAGGTATTAGGTGGCATCTCACGTCTGTTAATAAAACAATCCTAGTTCTTAGACCTTGGCTGCATCCACACTGCTGACCTAAAATGAAGTCAATGTTGAGCTGAAGGCTCATCTCATGCTAAACTTTATTTATTTATTTAATAAATGTATTCATGTATTGGTTACATTAATAAATACATAAATAATAAAAAGATAAAGGTATTCCCTGTTGACAAAGTTGTCAAGCCGTGTCCAACTGTAGGAGGCGGTGCTCATCTCTGTTACTAAGCTGAAGAGCCAGCA
>CM034701.1:16361014-16376596 GCA_020142125.1 Phrynosoma platyrhinos
TACATTTGCCAGTTCTTTTAATACCCTTGGATGTAATTCGTCTGGTCCATAATTTTGGCCCCAAAAGCTATCCTCGACTTATACATGAGATCAGCTTATAGTTGGGTATATATGGTAATATAGTTTGACACTACTTTAACTGTCATGACTCCAATCTGAATAGATATCCCGGCCATCAAGAGACTCTGCTGCAATTATTGTTATTTGTCTATTTGTATTTTATTTTAAGTGTGTTTTAAATTGTTCATTGTTTAATGGTATTTAATGGTATTTTAAGGGGTGGGTGGGATTGTGGGATATGTAGTGTATTTTTAATGTTGTAAGCTGCCCCAGCAGTGTTATGTAGAGGGGTGGGATAAAAATATTGTTATTGTTATTGTTATTGTTGTTATTAAACCTGGAATTTGTAGTTTGGTGAGGTATTCAGCCTGATCTGTCAGAGAGCTCTGGTAGCTCACCAAACTACAAATACCAGGATTCTGTACAACAGAATCATGGCAATTAAGGTGATGTCAAACTGCTTTATTTCTGCAGTGTGGATACATCCCAAGGTATCCAAAATCAGGGTTTTCATTAGGCATTTAGGTAGAAAACAAACTTATTAATAGCTACTTCCTGGTTGTTAACCTTACATGTCATGAATTTCAATAGTCTTTCATTGCTATTTTGAGATCCTGGTGACACTACTTAATAATAATAATAATAATAATAATAATAATAATAATAATAATAATAATAATTTTTATTTATATCCCGCCCCTCTGCTTGGCAATCGGGGCAGCGTACAGCATTTCCAAACATCAAAACAAACATTAAAGCAGATACATTCGAATCTCATCCCTCTTTCCTATTCTAGGCTGGGTGGTGCTTGGCCTAGTGTCTCTTCCACAGATGACATCAGATGATAATGGAGGGAGGGCTCTTCTTATTATTCCAGGCCCGATGGTGCTGGGCCTAGTGTCCTCTCCCCCAGACTTCTGGTCTTCTTAAGAATATTCATGTTCTTAAAAAAGAATCTGTAGCCTGGTACTTTAAAAGCCAAACAGGAGGTTGTTCTTTGTGGTTTCATTTGATTTTGCATCATTAAAACAGTGGCTTATGGACTGTTGAAGAGAAGTGGGGGACTGTTCTATTGATTTCTACCTTTTGATTGGAAGCACTGGAAACAAAGCTATAAATTCCAAAAGGGAATGATAGGAAAATAAAATACTTCAAGTCTCCCAGCATATGCTTGTGCTTGCAAAAATATCCCCATTTCCCTCATACATCATTGTTCCTTATAATTATTTTTAATTATTTTTTTGTTTTTCCTTTCTTTACTTTGAATCTCAAAAGGGGGAAAAAACAAATTAAAATCCCCATTTTCCTAAAGAAGAATTGAAATTTAAAAAAAAAGAATCTTTGCGCCAGTTGCTTGGTATGCATACCCAACAGAATTGCATTTGTCCTTTTATTTCCTTTTCTCTTTGATTAATTTTTTTCATGAAACCTGTTGTTGGTAGTAATTTCTTTTCTTAGGGCAATTGGACTATTAATTGTAAAGAAAGCAAAAAGATTTTTCCCACACACATATTTCATTGGTCTTTGGAAATCACTGCCACAGAATTTGACTGGCATTGGGCACAGGAATATATCTTTTTTTAAAAAAATCAAAGTGGATGCACACACAATTGTTTTTGCAAAGGAGTAGCCTGCTGTAAAGAATTTGCACTGCACTTTCCAGATAAATATCTATTTCAAAAGGCATAGGTAGAAACAAGGGGATCAGTAACCTTGGACTTGTTCCTAACCAATAGGGAAGAGTTGGTCACTGGAATCAAAATAGTCAATACTTTAAGGGGAAATGACCATTTAATGCTAGAATTCACAATTGTGGGACAGGGCAAAGAAAAGCAAGTGGGTTAGGTGCACAGGACCCCTTTGAAAGTGGAAAAACTGCAAAAACTTTTTGTGACGTTGAAGGCTTTCACGGACAGCATCCATAAGTTTTTGTGGGTTTTTTGGGCTGTGAGGCCGTGTTCTAGAAGAATGTATTCCTGACATTTTGCCTGCATCTGTGGCTAGCAATGCAGTCATCGGTAGGAGCCAACATGGACTTATCAAGATCAAATCCTGCTCAACTAATCATACATCTTTTTTTGACTGGGTCACTAATCTAGTAGTTGCTGAAATGCTATGGGTGTCTTTTATCTGGATTTCATGAAAGCATTTGATAACGTCCTCCATAATATTTTGGTTAGCAATCTGATTAAATGTGAAATAGATGGGAACACTGATAGATAATTGGTTGAGAAAGTGTGCTCAGAGTTGTCATCAATGACTATGCTTCAGACTGGAAGGAAATCTTGAGTAGAGTGCCTCAGGGTTCTGTCCTAGGAATATTATTCTTCAACTTTTTTATCATTGAGTGAAGGGAATCCTTGTCAAGTTGCATATGACACAAAACTGCAAGGGGTGATTAATATATTGGAAGATAGGAACAGAACTCAAAAGGACCTTGATAAACTAGAAAATTGGGCAGAAATTAATAAAATGCAATTCAATAGAGATGAATGCAAAATTATACATTTAGGCCACAAAAACCAAATGCACACTGATAGTATGGGGGATCATGGCTCCACAGGATTACATGTGAAAAGGCCCTTGGGATTGTTGTTGATCATAAATCGAGCATAAGCTGGCAGTGTGATGCTGCGGCAAAGAAAATGAATGCTGTTTTAGCCTGCATTAATAGAAGCATAGTTTCCAAGTTGAGAGAAGTAATAGAACCCCTATATTCTGTAATGGTCAGACCTCATCTGGGTTACTGTGTTCAGTTCTGGGTATCTCATTTTAAAAAGGATATAGATAAGTTGGAGCAAGTTCAGAGAAGGGCAACAAGGATGATTCAAAGTACAGAGAACAAAACACATGGGCATGTTAAACTTGGTGAAGCAACATGATTGCACTTGATGGAGAAGCAACATGATTGCACTTTTCAGTACCTCAAAGGCTGTTCCAGAAAGGAGGAGACAGGTCTGTTCTCTGCTGCCCCAAAAGGGAGGATCCAGTTTAATGGGTTTAAGTTACAAGAGGGTAGATTTTGAGTGAATGTTAAAGGGAACTTCTTGGCAGTAAGTACAGTTCCGCAATTGAACCAACTGCCTAGAGAAGTGGTGTGGTCTCCTTCTCTGGACAGCTACCTGCTGGACTTAGGTCCAGATTATTTGAAGAACTGTATTTCCCCCCCCCCCCATGAATCTGCCAGAACACTAAGATCTTTGGGGGAAGGCTTTTTCTTGGTCCCACCACCATCCCAGGCTTGCTTGGCGAGGACACAAGAGAGAGCCTTCTTGGTGGCTGCTCCCACCCTCTGGAACTCCCTTCCACTAGGCTGCTCCCCCTCACTGCTTGCCTTTTGTCAGCAAGCCAGGACATTTTTATTTAAGCAAGCATTTAATATATAATCATACCATGATGGTTTTAATGGAGTATGTGTGTTTTAGTCATGCCTTTTAACATTTGTATATTTTAATGTAATTTTATATTGTTTTTAAATTATTTTGACTGTTTTAAATTTTGTTGTAGTTTTTTTTAATGGTTTTATCTGTGAACCGCCTTGGGTCTCTTTTGGGAGAAAGGTGGCATACAAATAAAATAAATAAATATTCTTTAGCTGGAGATCTTTAACTGAGCATGTGGTTGGACATGATGGGCCATGAGACCCCTTCCATTTCTATGATTCTAAAATTGCTCATATTTTTGAAAGTAACTAGAAAGCTAAAGAGGGATGTCTACAGTGCTGTTGTTGGACAATGTTTTTACATGCCTGGGTCATTTTGGCACCACTTTGGGGCATAAATCACTTAAAAAGTGCAACCCTCCACAATAAAAACAAAAACATTTGGGGTTCAAAGAGCTTTGAGGGACTGATGGTGGCCTCATGGGCCACAAAAATGGGGTTCAGTCGAAACATGTGTCCCATGTGTGAGTCACATGGAAACAACGTGTTAACTCCCCTCCTCACATGCTATCAGCCCTTACCCGATCCCAAACCTCATACATTTACAGGACAACTATTCTGGCAGTTAATAACTAGCATATAATGCCAAACTGCATAATTAATGTAATATATAGCTTGGGCCCTGGTGAACCACGACATATTTGGGCAAACTAAAATTTCTGAAGCAGAACTTTTTCCCCATGATGAAGCAGCAGGCAGGCCCTGTTTAAAAAACAAGGGTATTCCATTCAACATTGGTACCTCCTAGCCTCTAGGACTTGTGCTACTTCTGGCATCTCCCAGTATTGCCATGGCACCCTTCATTGATACTGAAGCAGAAAATTATCAGCATGCAATGTTAAAAATGCAAAACATTTAATTAAAGACATGTCTGCCTTTCATAATTTTAGCTACCTGAGGGCCGAAGTATGATTTATTGTCTTTGTCCCCCCCCCCACTCTTTTTACCCCTAAAAGAAAAGCCTTCAATAATTTTTTTTTGTTTCATTTTATTTTTAATGTGCCTCTGAAAGCAACCTATTTTCTTAACCTACAAAATACAAATCAATATCTTTTGTTGCCAGGACGCTCATCCAGGCTTGCATGTGCCGCTCAGCAGCTGCAGGGTTTTTCTTCTGTTCCTCGGTTCGGCCTTTTCAATCCCAATCTTTCCGTTGCCCAGACTCCCCTGCTTCTTGGCCTTCAGACAAGAGGTAGCAGGCTCTTTCAACCCACCAAGACTCACAGGGCTCCAGCCGTTTGCTTTTATGTCCTCCCCTTTTCAAGTGGTTTCCACCCCGGCTGTTGCCGCGTTGGCCGAGATCACATGATTATTTCATTAAGAAAACTTTTGCTTGCATCCACTTGTACAGCATCAGTTAAGGAGATAAGCACAGGAGGGGGGTTATAATGAATAATGAATTTTGCCAGCCTTGCCCTCCTAGTCAATAATGGGCTGTAGGGCAAATGGCAACCCCAGAAGGCCTTCAAAATGTTCTCCATGTAAGGTGTTGGCATCCATTCAGCAAAGCTTTCAAGCAAGTGGGAGGATGTTGTATCACCTCACAGTTCCATTCTCCAAAAAGCATTCATCATGTGTCATGTTCTGTGCATTTCTCCACAGCTCTGTGCTCCAGAAGTCAAAAGAATGGACAGAGAGAGTCACTTGCTGTCTGCTTTTTGAAGCCAGGCTTGCTGAGCATTTTTTTTAATGGCGGGTAGGGGGCAGGAGAACACTTCCAAGTTGCCATATGCCCACCGTCTGGCTGTCTGGTGACCTGGAATGGAGCGGGGGGGGGGGGGGGGGGGAGATGTTACAGGTCTCAGTTGAAATTCAATGCACGCCCCCCCCCCCACACACAAGGATAATATTTGCCATCCTAGTTTTATATTACTATCTGTCCATATGCACAGTCAAAAAGAAACTCACAGTTTTTATCACCATAGAAATCTGTACCCACAGTTTTCTTCAGTGAGCAGAAACAACAAGCCTTGCGCTCTTTGTTCCTGAGATACCTGAGTCAGCATTGGAAAAGGAAAAAATAAGCATTTTCTATTAGAAAGGATGTGTGGATTTGGAGTACTTTAATATGCCATAAAGAGCCAGTGTGTTGTTGTGTTTTGAGCATTGGACTAAGATGCTTGGGTGACCAGGGTTCAACTCCATATTTGGCCATGGATATCCACTGGGTGACCCTGGGCAAATCACACTCTTTCAGCCCAAGGCGAAGGCAATGGTAACACTCCACTGAATAAATCTTGACATGAAAATCCTGTGCTAGGGTTGTCTTAAAGTCATCATAATTTGGAAATTATTTGAAGGCACTCAACAACAACAACAAATGCCATGAATTGTCTTCCATGTCAAGGACTGCTGTCACACTGCAGAAATAATGCCTTTTGGCACCGCTGTCATGGCTCAGTGCTATGGGATCCTGGGATTTATAGTTTGTTGTGGCATGTGATGTCCAGCCTGGACAGTTTAAATTCTCCCCTGCATTTTCCTTCACTTTCAGTTCAGTTTGAGCATAGGAATATTCCACTGTATTAGTTGGGAGGAGCTGTAGGAATCCCCTGCTTTTTTCTAGTTTTTGTTTTGCCCCTTCCCAGCAAGCTCTGCTTCAGCTTGGGATTTTTAGTTTTTCTTAGGCAGGCTTGGCTTTATCTGTTTGGTGGCAAACAGGCATAGACAGAGGGAAAGGGCATTTCTTACACCATTTAGTTGGGTGTGTCTTCACATGGCACCAGAGCTCTCTGACAGAGAAGGCTAAACATCTCACAAAACTACACATCCCAGAATTCTCTAGCACTGAGCCATGGCAGTTAAAGCGGTATCAAGCTGCATCCATTCTGCAGTGTAAATGTAGCCTAAAGGTCTTTCAGAAGAATAATTACAGTTGGCACCACTGTGGGCCATTTTGAACCTGTATTCTGTCTCAAATAATAGAGTAAAATATGCATTGTAATAAACAAACTTAACAACAAACTCTCAGTAGTAGCTAGAAATAGTGCAAATTGAGTCCACTTTAACTGCCCTGACTCAGTGCTAGGGAATCATGGGAAGTGTAGTTTATTGTGGCACCAGAGCTCTCTGACAGAGAAGGCTCAGTGTCTCAGAAAAAAATACAATTCCCATGATTCTCTAGCACTGAGCCAGGGCAGTTAAAGTGGACTCAATTTGCACTATTTCTAGCAGTCTGCAAAGGCCCTAACTGAAAAAGATGAATGTTCAGGAAATATGAAAGCAGTAGAAAAAGAAGACTACATGGATTGACTTAATCAAGAAAGCCACAGCCCTGAGTTCATAAGATCTAAGCACAACAGGGTCCTTTGGAGGTCTTTCATTCATACAGATGCCATAAACCTATGATGACCAGCCTGCTTTTGAATACAGCAGGTACAGTCTCAGCAAACACACCACTCAGGGCATGGAAAAAAATAGTGTTTCAATACTGGTCCCTCAAAATCTTTTCCAAGCTCTGAAATGTATATAAATCCCAATGATATTATTATTATTATTATTATTATTATTATTATTATTATTATTATTATCATTATTATCCCGCCCCTCTGCAACGCAATTGGGACAGCTTACAGCATTAAAACTACAATAAAATACATTAAAAAATCCAAGAATCCACCCACCCCTTAAAAAGATATTAAACATAGAACAATTTAAAAACATACTAAAATAGATCACGAACACAGCATTAAAACAATCACAATAACAGCAGCACAGAAAGGGAGAGAAGATGGACTAACTCTGTCACATTCTGGGATAACTATTCAGGAAAGGCCTGTGGGAAAAGATCCATCTTAACAGCCTTTTTGAAGCTGTTTAAGGTGGTAATAAGACAGATCTCATCCAGCAGGCCATTCCATAATATGGGAGCGGTAGCAGAGAAGGCCCTCTGAGTGGTTGCAGCCAGCCTTGTTTTAATAGCCTGTAGCAAATTCCTCCCAGAGGACCTGTGTGCGTAGGGTGAATTATACGGAAGGAGGTGGTCTCGAAGATAGGTTGGGCCCAAGCCATTTAGGGCTTTAAAGGTAATAACCAACACCTTGTACTGTTCCTGGAAACTAATAGGCAGCCAGTGAAGTGATTTTAACACAGGTGTAATGTGGTCTCTCCTAGATGTTCCCGAGACTAACCTGGCTGCCATGTTCTGTATCCCTGAATACCAAGGTCAGGCTTGTATGTGCCATCATATTTCTAATTGCTATGTACAGTTGTGAAATCTGGACAGTGAAGAAAGTTGATCAACTCATTTGAAATGTGATGCTGGAGAAGAGTTTTGAAGAAACCATGGACTGCTAAAAAGACTGCAGCCACAATATTGTAAGTTTGATTCTGGAAGGCTCCAAGGTCAATTCAGCCTTCAACCATTTCGTAGGTCAGTAAAATGAGTACCCAGTTTGTTGGGGGCAATTGGCTTACTCATTGTAAACCACTTAAGGAGTGCTTAGTTCACTGATAAGTAATATAAAAATGTACTTGCTATTGCTATATATTGCTATAAGACAAATCAATGGGTCCTAGAGGGAGGAAAATGTATCTAGAGCAACTCAAGCCTGAACTCTCCCAAGCCAAGATGACCAAACTGAGACTATCATACTTGGGGTATATCATGAGACAAAATGATTCATTACAAAAGCTGAGAATGCTTGCTAAAGGGGGTGGCAGGAGGAAAAGAGAAAGAATATACAGGGGTCCCTCAGTATCCACTGGGGTTTAGTTCCAGGACCCACCCCATAAAGTCCATGGATGCTCAAGTCTCATTAAATACAATGGCATGGTGAAATGACTACCCTTATGTAAAATGGCAAAATCAAGATTTGCATTTTGGAATTTATAAAATATATATATATACACATATATTTTCAAGCCCTGGATGGTTGAATCTGTGGATAAAGAATCTGTGGATACAGAGGGCTGACTGTATTATAAGTGGATAGATCCTATCAAATAAACCCTGATTGCAGGACCTGAGTGTGTCTGTTAGGATGTTTTGGGCTGCTGCCACACTACAAAAATAAAGCAGTTTGACACCACTTTTACTTTCATGGATCATTGCTATGGAATTCTATGATTTCTGGTTTGTTCTAGCACCAGAGCTATCTTCCAGGGAAGGCTAAATATCTCCCAAAACTACAGATCCTAGAATCCCAAAGCATTGAGTCATGGTAGTTGAAGTGATGTCAGATTGCATTAATTCTGCAGTGTGGAGGTACCTAGAGTCACCGTAAGTCAAAGCCAGCTTGATGGCAATCAATAATGAAGCTTATCACATTCATTTTAAAACCAGCTTACCTGCTCTGGATTAAATTTTAAAGTGGGCATCCTGATATTATCAGAAGGATTTAGCTGCTGAAATCACTGCCCAGGTCCATCCTTGCTCGCATCCATAGAGTTTTCCAGCTTAAGAAAATGGCCACTGGAGCAGCCCTGGGAGCAGGGATGGACCCAGGCGGCGATTTCAGAGGCTAAATCCTTCTGATAATATCAGGATGCTGCCACTTTAAAATTTAATCTTGATCGGGTAAACCAGATTTAAAATGAATGTGATAAACTCCAATATAAACTACTCCATGCCTTGTCAACCAGTGATGCTATTTTATATTCATGGTTCTAAAGGATGATAATGTAAAGATTGCAAAGAGAGAGAGAGAGAGAGAGCATATAACATGGTGTAACAATACTGTCAAAACCCTTCCCTTGAAGTGGAAGTGGCAATCAGTCTGGTTCAATACTTATGTTGTTATCTGCCCATCATGACAAACGATAATCAGATTGTCATGGGGGTGGATTGCCTCCAAGGGGCTTCTCACCAGGGTGCCTGACACTCCCTGAAGCAGGGAGAACAAGGCTGGCCCAGCAGGTACCATTTAGATTAGAAAGGATTTCGGTTGTGACTTTATAGTTTGAATTTTGACACATACATATCATTAAGAGCTGGTCATTCATCATGGCTCTAAGGTGGTAGAGGCAAAAATGTAAAGAGGTGCCACTTCCAGCTAAGCCCAAAAAGTAGGAAGGGGATGTGACAGCACCTTTAAGACTAACTGGTTTTTATTTTTGCATGAGCTTTCATGGCTATAAACCCACCTCTTTACATGCAGTACCAAGTGGTATTAAAGCCTCAGGAATCAAGCTTATACAATTGTAGGTGAGGACTAGAATGTAATAGGATCCAGAAAGATGTAAATCATGTTCCTTGCCCTAAATTTTCAAAGGACTGATACAGGTCTTTCAGATCTTTACAGTGGTCAGTTAGAGTTGATGGGTAAAAGCAAGAAACCTGGTTTGTTATTTTTGTGTGCTTTCAAGCTCTTTCCAACTTGTGGTGACCCTAAGGCAAACCTAACACAGAGATTTTTGGGTCTGAGAGTGTGTGACTGCTCCTTACCAAAAAGTCTATTTCCCTGGGTTCACAGCTTTCTCTGGCTGCATCTGCACTGTGGGAATAATGCAGTTTGACAGTGCTTTAATTGCAATGGCTCTATATGATGGAGTCCTAGGACTTGTAGTTTGTTGTGGCACCAAAGTTCTCTGACAAAGAAGGCAAAATAGCTCACAAAACTACAGATCACTGAATTTCACAGCATTGAGTCATTGTGATTAAAGTGGTGTCAAACTGCATTAGTTCTTCAGTGCAAGTGCAGCTTCTGGAAGCATTCTTTTTGTTATATGTGTAGTGTATGTGTTTGTGTGAGGCCTGAAATTCTAGCTGGTCAAGTAATTCTATGCAATGTAAAAGAAAATGTTCCTATCGGGTATCTGATGGGACCCAGCCTCGGAATAAGGTGGATACTGTGTCCCCTGCCTTTAATTTACTTTTTTGCTTTTTCATGTTGGATGGACTGAAATC
The DNA here is from genome assembly GCA_020142125.1 of Phrynosoma platyrhinos. Taxonomy (NCBI): domain Eukaryota; kingdom Metazoa; phylum Chordata; class Lepidosauria; order Squamata; family Phrynosomatidae; genus Phrynosoma; species Phrynosoma platyrhinos. The sequence goes on from CM034701.1 coordinate 16,371,364, forward strand.
TTCTGTAATCATTTCACTGTTTTGTTATACAAGCTGCATATCCCAGAATTCCAAAACCCAAAATGTTCCAAAATCCAAAATTGTTCACGAGTGGCTGAGATAGTGACATCTTTGCTTTCTGATGGTTTGATGTACACAAACTTTGTTTCATGTACAAAATTATTTAAAATATTGTGTATAAAATTACCGTCAGGCTCTGTGCATAAAATGTATATGAAACAGAAATGAATTTCATGTTTAGACTTGAGCCCCATCTCCAAGATATTTATTTATGTATATACAAATATTCCAAAATCCGAAAAATAATAATAATCCAAAATCCCAAATACTTCTGGTCCCAAACATTTCCAAGAGAATCAACCAGTATAAATGCCTTTGTTCATACATACAAACATGCATACGCACACTTATACATTCCAAAAAGCAAAACCCACAGAGAGAAATGCTGCTTGGGAAGTGATTCCTTTTTCTTTCATTTTATTTTGTAGCAAGGAAAAATGTTTGCATCCCGAGGATTCATACCATAAATGAGCTTGGATAGCCCTGTTCCCACCGCTGGCTCCCTACAGCAATACAAGGAATATGGTAACACTCATTAGAGGGCTACACCAGGGACACCCCTAATTGCTGGATTTACATTTTGTAGGCAATGCGTATTTAGACTAATAATTCTGGTTTGTGATGCTTTACTAGTCAGAGAAGAAAAAGAGCATATTCTATTATCCTTGGGGCTGCAAGAGACATCTAGTGCAGGCCTGCAACAGATCTTGGTGAAAGACAGGCTTTCATATAATTGGCACCTACCCCACACAATACACTTGATGTTTGACTGCATTTCCAGCAGTTCACAAGAAGGCTATGGGTTTTCCCTAAGGATTCCTGGGCCTTTTATCTTCTTCTTTTTTTGTCTTAGCGGCCATCTACAGAAAGATTGTTTCTTTGCTGATTGAAGTGGGAACTGGGAAAACTCAGCCCTCTAAGCTTTTCATTTGGAATCTCCATTCCTTATTACTCGCAGTGGTCACTTCCCAAATCTGCTGCTCCTTAATGGAAATGTATTTTTCCCCTTATCTGTGAAGGTTGGACAATTTCTTTCTTTTCTTTTCCATCTCCATAAACACCCTTATGCTTATAAAGCCAGTGGCCTTGGTTTGCTGCCTGCAAATGGATACTGTTGTGACATAAATACGTAATTGAATAATCAGCATTGATTAGCAAACCAATTGAACCTTGGTTTTAATGAATTTCTGTGGATGTCCCTTTGACGCTGAACCAAACTCAGTTAGGTGAAAGGGTCTGTAAATATATACTCAAGTGGCCCTTCACACTGTACAACAGGACTCTTGAGAGGTAATTTGCACAGGTTTTTCTGATAGTCCTTGCATGGGGGGGGGGGGGGTTCCCACCTAGTTAGTTATGGGGAGACATTCCTCTGAAATTACCCCTGCCTCAAAACCTCTGTATCAGCCACATCAGAGGGAAGGGTAGTTTTCAAGTCTTCCTCCCCCCGGTTTAGGAATTTCTCCAGTTTTTATTTGGAGACATCAAATGCCTCTCCACATGAAACCTGGCCTTATTTCCAGATTTCAGTCTCTCATGTTCTCCTGGGAAGTATCTTTGATTTGATTTATACACAAAACGTGCAACAACTGCTCCCAAAGCAGTATAACATACCCTTTTAAAATGAAATTATAAAAATATACTGAATGCAAAGTAAGGTGGGCTGCTTTTTTATTGAGTATTAATTAAAAAATGGCACCATACAATATTGTATTTGGACAAGCAGTGAGGCTCCAATATCGCAACAAGATTTGGGCAAATCTAGACTTAATTTTCAGGCACTAGGATAAAGGAATTTATATTGTTTGAAGTGTGAGGGATTTTCTGGCTGCAATGAGAAGCCCAGCATATTGTAGGGTATACAAATACGCTAGAGCCAGAAAAGACAAGGTACAATAAAAATAAAAATAAAATCAGATAAAATAAAGTAAAATAGAACATGCATTCTCATATTAATATGTCCTGGCCCTAACAAATTCTAATGTCTCCTCTGTGGAAGAAATTCCAATTTCTCCCAAATGTACTAACTTACTGGCAACCACAGCACATTAATTCTGCCTCACTGCATCAAGGTTTGCTGTGGAAATGATTTTTTTTTTTTTTTGGTCCCAATACATTATATCATTTGGGATGAAAATGTAGCCCAGTGGCAGAAATCAACAGAGTTGATGGGTGCTGGTAGCAGCTGTACCCACCCTTTCTTTCTTATCTTGGTTTCACAGTCTGTCAGGTGTTACTGACTGGGGTTTTGGACTATCAATGATTCAGATTCTATTGAAGAGTCTAGGAATCAGCGGGGTATTGTGGAACAATGTCTCACATGTTGTTGTTGTTGTTGTTAACTGCCCTCGAGCCGTCCCCAACTCACGGTGACTCTGGGGATGAGACATCTCCAAGCCCCCCTGTCCTCCACTGCTCTGCTTAAGTCTTGTAGATTCATGCCCATGGCCTCCCTAATTGAGTCTAAGCCATCTGTCATGTGGTCTTCCTCTCTTTCTGTTTTCCTCCACTTTTCCTAGTATTATTGTCTTTTCTAATGAAGTTGTGCCTTCTCCTGATGTGGCGAAAGTACAACAGCCTCAGTTTGATCATCTTGTCTTCCAGGAAAATTTCTGGGGATCTTTTTCAATTGTTTGTCATTTTGGCTGTCCATGGTAACCTCAACACTTTTCTCTCATTTGTTTGTCTTTTTGGCTGTCCATGGTAACCTCAACACTTTTCTCCAGCACCACATCTCAAATGAGTTGATTTTCTTCTTCCCTGCTTTCTTCACTATCCTGTTCTTGCATCCATACATGGTGATGGGGAAAACAATTGCTTGGATGATTCTACCTTTAGTGTTCAGTTGTACATCTTTACTCTTTATGATCTTGTAGTTCCTTCATACCATGCAGCAATAGGAAGATGATGATGATGATGATGATGATGATGATGATGATGATGATGATGGGCTACTTAGTTACCTAGCTATTTTATATGGCTAAGTAATGTCTCCTAACCTGACCCTTCTGCAAACATATTGTACCAGACATCAAGCACAAGAGAAGGGGATCCATTCTGCTAGCAATTAGGATATGGGTGAATAATATTTCCATCCCCTCTCACTAGCCAGTGATGCTACAACAAAGAAATATGACATGACTCCCATTTCTCATTGTCACAGCCTTGCTGGCTGGTAAGAGGCAGAGGAAACATCCATTCATTCCCCAATCACCAGCAGAATAGACCCCCTTCTCTCTGTGTAGTTGATGCCCATAAAGTATTGATTAATTTATTAACTGATTGCACTTATATCCTGCCCTTTTCCCAAAATGGGGTCCACATAGGTGTGGGTGAGGTAGCATTTATTTATTAATTTTTAGCATTTACATTTCTATATCATTTAATAGTGAACTAGCAGTTTACAGTCTGTAAGTCAATTGCCCCCTACAAGCTAGGTACTCATTTTACCAGCCTATGAAAGGATGGAAAGCTGAGTCAACCTTGGAGTAGTTATCTTTATGGCAATAGTGCCACAATCATGATTACATAGGGACCGTGAATATGGATCAGGCATGGATATATAACTACAGGGTATGCATCCATATGTTTCATCCTGAATTCCCCCTGTTATTAACATACCACAGAAAGAAAACCGTAACTGGAAAATGACTGGAATTATTTACTACAGTATAGGTACTCTAGTGAATTTAGAAGCTCTGTGACGGGATTCAGCAGAAACATCTCTTCCTGTAAAATGCAGCTATGGGTAAACCTGCACCAGGTGGATTTCTGCCTCCCTTGCATCTCTAGAAGGCATAAGAGCTCTTTGTAAAAAATGATGCAAAGAACCAATGGCACAAGAAGCTCTTTTGCAAATCTGCCCTTTCAAGTAATGGAGACCATTATGTTCTGCATCCAAGTTTCTCAAGTAGTACTTTCTACTACACGCTTTATTTATATCTTGTTCTGCTTCAGGGCTCTGGTGCCTGGCTGTGCAGCAGTTTTATAGACTCTTTGAACAGAACACTTCCCTGCATCCCTCATAGACAGACTGCTATGTTTTCTGAGCCTGAATTCCACCACCACTTGTAACAAACTGACTTTGGTCATTAAATCACAGCCATATCACTGAATAAGCTGACTGTGCATAAAGTCCCTTCCTTCAGCACAACCAGCCTAATGACGTGCAGAAGAGCAAAGACTGAACTGCCTGGTTTTGATTTAAATGTGGAGTCTGGCCATTTAATATACAACATCTTTGACATGTGATCACATTCATTAAGACTATAGTGATGATGTACAGCATGTCACATATTTATGCAAATACTTTTCCTACTAATAATTCCTATTTATAATTCCCCCATTTCGCCCCATGACACATTACTACTGAATCTATAGTATTGCCCAACAGAAATGTTCTGGGCTCTAGATGAGTGAAAACATCTAATTTCAAGTCACTTGCATGTAAATACCCCCACAAACAAACAAAAGAAGGCCATAGCATCCAAAATTTCACAAGTGAAAACTAGGAAACTTGTTGCATTCTATAATAAAGCAAGTTACCTGATCAGGTTTAAAATTTAAAGCAGGCAGCATCCTAATATTATCAGAAGGATTTAGCCACCGAAATTGCTGCCCGGGTCCACCCCGCATCCCAAGGCAAAAGTAGGGGGAGATGAGAGCAACTAGGACATTTTCAAAGCAGCTGAAAAGTAGGAGAACAGAGAATTAACTATCACTGTCAGATTGGGACAATTAGGAGGTATGAAAAGCTAAATGCAAAAGACACAAGAAGTGTTGGGGAAGATTGTCCACCTGCTATAGAGCATGGGTAGTAATCATGCAGCTGTCCAGATGTTGTTTTCCAGTTGTGCAGCCCTACCCATCATAGTCAATAGTGAGGAATGCTTCGAATTCCAGTTCAATAGCATCAGGAGGGCCACATGGATACTGCTCCTATCCCTTAAAAAATCCAGATTATCAATTGATCAGGAACAATACTATCCTGACTTGCTTGTATCCCTTTGACAGTAACTTGATCTGCAGATTGAGTTTTCAAGGTCAGACTTAAAATGTTGGCAGGAATCATGAAAGTTAGTTCCAACTAGTGTAGGCTAGTTCAATCAACTGTTGAATAGTGACGCAACATAGGACGTTATCACACGGGAGCAAATCTGCTGGTTAATCCACA
>CM034701.1:16392852-16407253 GCA_020142125.1 Phrynosoma platyrhinos
AACAGGGGTAGTGTGACCCTGCTGGTGCTCCTAGACCTCTCAGTGGCTGTTGACACTATCAGTCATAACACGCTCTTGGATTGTCTGAGTAGGTTAGGAATCAGAGGCACTGCGTTGCAATAGTTCTGTTCCTTCCTCTCGGGCAGATTGTGGTGTCCCTCAAGGCACCATCCTGTCCCCGATGCTGTTCAACATATATATGGAGAGATCATTCAGAGACATGGGACGTGGTGTTAACAGCATGCTAATGACATGGAAGATATACTTCTCCATGTCTTGGCCTTCAGCTTCAGCTTCAGCTGGCGTCTCTCCTCTCAATGACTGTCTTAGGGTAGTAATGGAGTGGATGAGGAAAATCAGATTGAGACTGAATCCAACTAAAACGGAGGTACTCATAGTAGCAGCCCCGAAACCAGGTATTGGGATACAACCTCCAGTCCTGGACAGGGTCACACTCTCCGTGAAGGACTGTGTTTGCAGTATGGGGTTGCTCCTGGATCTGTCGCTTCAGATGACTAATCAGGTAATGTGACGGTCAGGAGCATTATCAGCTTCGGATGATACACCAGCTGCGTCCTTTCCTGAAAGTAAGGGACCTCGAAATTGTGGTACATGTCTGGTAACCTCTCGTCTTGATTTCCTGTAATGCACTCTACATGGGGCTACTCTCATGCTTGGTCCAGAAACTTCAATTAATACAGAATACAGCAGCCAGCTTGGTCTCAGGTACATCAAGAAGAGACCGTATTACACCTGTATTAAAGTCCCTTCACTAGCTGCCTATTAGTTTCCAGGCCCAGTATAAGGTATTGGTTATTACCTTTAAAGCCCTAAATAGCTTGGGTCCCACTTATCTTTGGGACCACCTCCTCCCATACAATCCACCCCGTGCACTTTGGTCCTCTGGGAGGAATTTGCTGCAGCTGATAAGAACGAGGCTGTCTGCAACCTCTCAGAGGGCTTCTCAGCAACTGCTCCCAGATTATGGAACCGCCTGCTGGACAAGATCTGTCAGATTACCCCTTAAGCAGCTTTTAAAAAGCTGTGAAAATGGATCTCTTCCAGCAGGCCTTTCCTGAATAGTTATCCCGGCCCCAAGAGTTAGTCCATCTTCTCTCCCTTTCTGTGCTGCTGTTATTGTGATTGTTTTTATGCTGTGTTCATGATTATTTTAGTATGTTTTAAATTGTTCTATGTTTAATACCTTTTGAAAAGGTGGGTAGATTCTTGGGTTTTGTATGCATTTTACTGTAGTTTTAATGCTGTAAGCCACCCCGATTGCTATTATTATTATTATTATTATTATTATTATTATTATTATTATTATTATTATTATTATTATATCATTGGGATTTATATACATTTCAGAGCTTGGAAAAGATTTTGACAGACCAGTATTGGAATGCTATTTTTTCCAGGATTTTTTGATCTTTAGATTTAAATAGCTTGTTCTGTAATCCCCACATTATCCCATACTTTTAATATGGGCGTTACTACTTGGGGAAGGGGGGTTAGCCACCTTATATCTGCTTTGAAATTATTTATTTTGTTTTATGCTAGTTCAGACCTGCCTCAAGTCACATTTCCTTAGGAATGGGAAACAGGGACATAATGTATTACAGCAATGTCCACAGCAGCATCCAAACAATTCCTAATATGAGAGGGAATGGCAAAATCATGGAACAAATATGGCAGGATGTGCAGAGGAGCTATTTTCATTTGATTCTGTTGGAATTAATCAGAAGGATATTACTTAGTCCCAGTCCCACTATAGTATTAGTTTCTTTTGTATCTGTAGGCATGTCCACAGAATTCGGAGGGCTGCAAATTATCATAGGTATCCTCCTGTCCCATACCACACATGGCTCATTCATGGCTCTGCTCCACCCTGTTTTCAGGAATTCTATAATCAGATTCTACCAGCAAAACAGCTTATATAGAAGAGCCTTTTCACAGTATGTGGAAATTGTAATTTTCACAGAGCATGTAATTTATTGTGGAATCTTCTCCCTTCAGAGAAAATAATGGCTACTGACCCTGATGGCTTAGAACAGGGGTAGGCAACCTAAGGCCCGGGGGCCGGATGTGGCCCCCCGAGGCCTTTTGACCGGCCCCAAGTTGGTCCTGCCGCCGCCGCCGCCACCTGCCATGATCATATTTATTATTACTTGTTCTTGGGGTTTTCTTGGCAAACTCTCCACAGGGAGTTTGCCATGGCTTTTTTTGGGCTGAGAGAGTGTGCATGCATTTTTTAATTTTTTTAAAAAAAATTAAATTTTTAATTTTAATATTTATTTATTTATTTATTTATGGTGCTTTGGCCCCCCAATTGTCTGAGAGACAGCAACCCGGCTCAAAAAGGTTGCCTACCCCTGGCTTAGAAGTTTGATAGAAGAACTTTAAGTTGACCTTGTGAGGTTTTTCCTTCTCCTCCCTCTGCACCTCTTACTCCTTAGGTGCCATGTTTTAAATTTAGATCATCAGCAGGGCAGGATTTGCCATGCTACTTTTTATAAATCACCCTGTGATCCTTTTGTTTTTAACAAGAGCTAAGTATTAAATTAAAAAAGGAAAGGAAAGGAAAGGAAAGATAAATAGCAGTAACTAACCATAATAGCTAACTGAAGCATTCCATGTATGGCTACAGACAGAATCCCATCTGCAGAGTGCAAATAAAGGGAAAAGGCTGTTTCCTCCCACATTCTATCAGTAGAAATGTGGAAAGCTGGGAAACAGTAGGGCAGGAGAGGGTCAATTGATTTTATGTGTCTATTGTAATTGGAACTATCCATTGGGTAAGTGCTGTGCCACTAAGGGCCTTTGCAGACTGCTAGAAATAGTGCAAATTGAGTCCACTTTAAGGGTTAGGGTTAGGGTTAGGGAATCATGGGAACTGTATTTTATTGTGGCACCAGAGCTCTCTGACAGAGAAGGCTCAATGTCTCAGGGGGGGAAAAACAATTCCCATGATTCCTTACCACTAACCCTAACCTTTAAAGTGGACTCAATTTGCACTATTTCTGGCAGTCTGCAAAGGCCCTAAAGCAGTACAGTAAGTTTAAGCTTGATGTGACAAAAAGTAATGAATATATTTAAATTTTCCCCAATTTCCATATTTGCCCTGGAAAAATATCCACACACCACCACCACAGCTTCAGCATTTTCAGGAATGTTCCACATATTGGTGTTAGTGGTCTTATATAATGGGCTGACCAATGTTAGAAAGGTCCAAAACACACTGCAGAAATAATCCAGTCTAAAACTGTCCTAGCTCAATGCTAGGGAATACTAGAAACTGTAGTTTTGTGCGCCTTCTCTCTCAGAGAGCTCTGGTGCCACAACAAAGTACAATACCCAGGAATCCCTAGCACTGAGCCAGGGCATTTAAAGTGGTCTCAAACAAGATTATTTCTACAGAGTGTTTTGGGCCAGTGTCGATCAGACCATTAGATAGCAGATGTTTTTAATTATGGCTAGTATATCAATGGAACAATGAACCCACTTTAGATTTTCATTTGAACTTTAAATGAGCTTGTAAGATGTTGAACCTATTTGGGGAATAGGACTTTAAAATTATGGCTAAAGCCAGGAGCAGCTAAACCAGCTAACTGACATGGAGGCCACCAGCTGCAGCTAAGTATTTAGAACTGCTATTAGGAAGAGCCTGACTATGGGTACACTTGAAAGGTAATCTACCGTTGCTGAAACAAAATGTTGGTCATGTACATGAGGTGTAAAAGAGATGTCAAGGCTCACTAGAGGCACTGACCTGAATCTGAGGATTTGACATTTGGTTCACAAATACCCAATTAGGTTTAAATCCAAACACACAACTTCCAAATTTCTAATTAATGACCCATCTAAAGCAGACAGATTATAAAAGCTGACAGAGCCACATTTTGTTAGAAAGCAGGATGAAAAAGACATGAGGGGTTACAGGAAGGAGTTGTCTAAATTGATACACCCACCCTTTTAACTGGACAACAAAAAATGAACTTTTAACAAAGGAGACAAGAATAATATTTCTTTTAAAAAATAAGGTGATATATTTTCATAATTTATATTTAAATCTGTCTTTCAAAAATTTCTACAGGCAAATGGAAATTTCTCAGAATCGTTTTATTCTGACAACATACCCTGGAGTTTTATTTATCTCATCTCCCCACTCTTCTTGAAAAAGATGGCTACTTTGTAGAATTTTCTCCACCTTTTCATCACTTTTTTTCTTTATTTTCTTCTGTGGAGGGGATGCTCTTTGATATTTTCTCTCCTCCACAATACTGCAAATAATGCCAGTTCTAGGATATTTTGGAGAACTGAAAACATTGGACAAGATATCATCACAGACAGCACACCACATGTACTGGCCACTGTTAAAAAGAAAGGAAGGAACCATCCCATAGGAAACAGAGTGAAAAGATGAGACCCATCCAAAGAAACTGGTGTAGAAACTCTGCTCCATGCTGGCAAACACAACAGAATGAAACATTTATTCCCATTTTATCTGCCCTCAAATTGGGTGCATCATGAGAAGACAAGATTCATTAGAAAAGGCAATCATGTTTGGCAAGATAGAAAGCAGTAGGGGAAAAGGAAGACTGTATTATAGGTGGATGGACTCAATTCAGGAACCCATGGTCCTGAGTTTGCAATACCTGAGCAGGACTGTTGGTAAGAGGGTGACTTGAATTTTTCTCATTCATAGGATTAAGTTGACATCAACTTGATGGCAGTTAACAACAAAACAAAATTGGGGAGGAATTGCATTTTTGTTCTTGTTGTGTGCCTTCACGTTGTTTCTGAACCTATCCTGGGGTTTTATTAGCATAATTTGCTCAGAGGGGTTTATCATCACATTCCTCTTTGGCTGAGAGAGTGTGACTTACCCAGGGTTACCCGGTGCTTTGACATTTGAACCTTGTTCTCCTAGAATCCTAGTTCAACACTCACGTCATAACAAACATATTGGATGGGAAAAGTTTGCCCAGCTCTTAAAGTTTCTGAGTACTTTATCCAATCTGAAAAAGGCGCTCTGAATAACATACAAATACCAGCCTTGTTTCATCTTGATTTTATTGAAACCTCTGGGGTCTAATTTGCTTTCCAAATGCACATGTACATGGTTTTAATTGTTCTAGCCTTTTAACGTGTTGACTTTTAAAATGTGTTTTTATCCTGTTAAACAGTTTTATTCTTTTAAATCAAGAACTGCTTTAAATTGTTTCCACTACTTTACATGCCCTGAGATTCCACAATAAAAGGTGTGAAATGAATATTTTAATAAATAAAATAAATGCTGTTACAAACATTATAAAAATGTCAAGATTCCATATTTTGTATCAATGTATTGGAATACTTTGATGGTGTCTCCTCAAAACCATTTGATTATTGTTTCATCTTTTTTACCTTTCTCCTTCAACTTTCCATGTCTTATTTTCTCACAGTGTCATTTTGCCCTATTTGCTATGACAATCCACATCATTCTGTTAAGGGTCACACAGCTGTCTCTGGTGTGACTTTATCACATGTTGGTTTTCAACCATGATTAGAGCATCTTTGGAGGTACTTATCACACGGTGCAGCCTCTAACCCATAGCTGCTTTGTCCCCAAAGTGTGGTCAGACTGTCCTTTTTCATTGACAGGGGAAACCCATCAATGAATTTGCCAAAGCGCTAGTCTTCAAGTGCAAAATGTCGATGCTGGGGCAGTTGTGATATTATCAGTCAAATGGTATCAGTGTCTCTTTCTCTCCCTCTCAGTATTCCCAAACAGCCAGGTTAACTTTTGTTCTTTCTATTTCTATTTCTTTTCTTTCTTTTTTCTTTTTAACTTAAATTGCTTTAGCAGAACTCCAGAAATGTGTGAAAATAAAAATAAAATAACCAAAAGGCATGCTGGGAGGGCATAGGGCAGGGAAGTGGTTAATGGGGAGTGCAGAAGAGAGCATGATAACTGAAGCAGACCCAGTCCTTTGATTGACAAGACATGCAATAATAGCTGCTCTCAAACCGGTATGTTTCCATATTTATTAACTGATGTAATTGCAGTGGGAATGTGACTCGTGTGGTAATCTCCTCAGATGCTGAAATATAAAAACACAAGCCAGCTCAATGCCAGTATAAGTTCATGCAGCTCAACAATAGTGTGTAAAGTTCCACCAGCATACTTAAGTGAATAAGCCCAGAATGATAGAGGCTGTAATTGTTAGAAATTCAACACTTAGCACACTGAAAGGAATGCCTCAGAGGGGGCAGTAAGAATAGGGTTAGATAGTTTGAGTTATCCAAAATGTCCTCTCTCCTTGCTTACCTAGCCTGATCCCTCTGTGATGTAAACTGATACTCTTAGGGATATCTCTTCATCTCTTCTCTTCCCATTAGTCCTCTTTCAACTCTTCCCTAGAGTGAAGTTAGTTTACATTAGCACCTGTGTAACTTTCCAATCTTAGAATGTAGTTCCTATAATAGAACCTTCAGTTTCTTTCTGCAAGCCATTGGTATCTTTACTTAATTAGGACCTCTAATTGCTGCACAAACTCTATCAGGTTATGGGTCCAACAGTCTTCCTTGTGCACACTCTCTATCAGTAATGACTTTTTAATGGCCATTCCAGTTGCTGGTCATGTTTGTTGGGGGAGCCAGAGCTGTGCCCATGCACCAACCAGCCTTTAAGACAACTGGCTACACTCTGTGATAAAGGAAAACTGCTTGTGTAAGGAGGTAATAGGCAATTCCCTATGCCAACATGTCAAAAGCACAACCAGCAGCGTAAACTGGAATTACACAAGTGTAATGAACCAAAAGGATTCCAGCTATGTTTACCAGCTTCAATCAAGATTAAACATGGGCAAATGATACTAAGGACTACAAAGGCAAAGAAAAAGATGAAATATTTAGCCAGGAGAACATGAGAGTGGTGCTCCAGTTTGAAACAACATGAACAGTCAGCAGGATGAGGTTGCTGTTGTGGTTTGTATTCTGTTTGACAGCATCAACTGACTAGTATCTGCTCATATCTATCTGTCCCTACTCTATGACTATCATGGCAAACAATCTTCTACAGATAGATGATAAGACATAGGGCCTTTGCAGACTGGCCCAAAGGGCCGGCCTGGAGGCAGAAATGGAGCAGGGCAGCCACACACCCACCACCCCAACCCCACGCTGACACCGTCCTGATGCCGTGAGCCATTATGCATGGCACACGGCATCAGGATGCTCTCCCAGTGCAGTGTCCTGATGCACTGTGCTGGAAAGGGCGAAGAAGAGTCGCGCGCCAGCTTTTAGGGCACCCTTTTGCTAACCCTAAAAGGAGCGGCATTTTGCCGCTCTTTTTGGGGTGGTAAAAGGGGGGAGGATCAGGGCCACAGCGTGGGGTAGCCGTGGCCCCAATCCATCGCTTCCTGGGGTGGCCCAGAGCCATCTGTCTCCATATCACCATAGCCATGTTGGTCTGGAAAATCAGTATGCAAAGGGATCTTTTAGCACCTTGTAGCATCTAGAGACTAAGGGCCAATGCAGACGGCCCATTTGGGGCAGCTCTGGACCACCCCGGGAGCTGTGGATTGGGGCCACAGCAACCACACACCATGGCCCTGATCCTCCTTTTTGCTGCTCCTTTGGTGGGCAGCAAAAGGCCACCCTTTGAGCCACCATTGCTGTTCTTTTGCACTCTTTTGCCGCAATGTGTATGCACGCTGTGCCAAGAGAGCGCCCTGATGCCATGCACCATGCAGATGGGCACAGAGCATCAGGGCAGAGTTGGGGTGACCTGCATGCAGTTGCCAGCCTAAACTGCTGGTCTGCATTGGCACTAACTGAAAGAAAAGTTCGTAGTATGAGCTTTCATAGACTTGAGCCTGCTTCCTCAGATGCATGTTTGGAGTTTCTGGATTCTCCACTCCAAACATGCATCTGAGGAAATAGGATCAAGTCTACAAAAGCTCATACTACCCACTTCTTTCTTTCAGTTAGGGCCTGTACACACTGCCAGAAATAATTGAGCTTGAGACCATGGAAAGTGTAGTTTTTTCTTAGACATTGAGCCTTCTCTGTCAGAGAGCTCTGGTGCCACAATAAACTACAGTTCCCATGATTTCTTAGCACTGAGCCAGGACAATTAAAGTGGTCTCAAGCTGGATTATTTCTGGCAGTCTGTATAGGCCCTTAGTCTCAAGTGTGCTACAAGATCATTGCATTAAAAAACTACTAATGAGCTACAATACTGTTTCCTCGTTTTCAAAATGGCAATAAGGGACTGTCAAAATTCATGGCATACAAGGCTGACATTTAGGAAGTAGCTAGTAACAAGTTTGTGTTCTGCCAAATGCCAAATGAAAGTATTGATTTCAGTTAAATTAGCTTAATTTAGATTAACTTCAGTTAGGGGGGTTGCAGACTGCCAGAAATAGTACAAATTGAGTCCAGTTTTAGGGTTAGGGTTAGTGCTAGGGAATCATGGGAATTGTTTTTTTTCTGAGACATTGAGCCTTCTCTGTCAGAGAGTTCTGGTGCCACAATAAACTACAGTTCCCTTGATTCTCTAACCCTAACCCTAACCCTAAAAGTGGACTCAATTTGCACTATTTCTGGCAGTTTAGCTATGTATTTCTCTGTAAAATTAACATTGTCCACATTTATACATTTCATTTCTGTCTTTATGAAAGACCCACACCCAAAAATAGAAGGGGGGTTTGTTTTCGTTTTTTGGCATCTATATAAAAGCTTTCCAGCCTTCAAATAGGGGCCATCTCTTACAATAAAGGACACCTGCCAGTCTTATAAGGGACAAGATTTCCAGCCCTCAAATAAGAAACACCCCATAAAATTAGAAGAATCTGGCAACAACTATACTGTACTGAGGTCAGTAAATGTAAAAATAAGTAAATATATAAAAATAAAGAAAAAGAGCACCAGTGGCCTCAGGCAGGCTTGTGTTTATGGCTCTGCTTAAGGATGCAGAGTCCAAATCAAAATGCAATGAAACTCTTTTCCCCCTAATAGGGGATATAATTGGAAGGAATCTCTAAGGAATTTTGCTTGCTCCTTCTACATAAAACCCTATTACTGGCTGATCCCAGAACAAAGATACGTTTCTAGTGATCCCCTACCCCTAATCCATCCAGCTCTCTCCCTAGCGAGTACACAGGTGCTCAGACAAGTTAAGAACCCCTTTCTTTGTAAGGAAGCTGTAATTGATAAGACCTAGGCATGTTGCAGAGATGGAAATTCATCAGTAAGGCAGGAAAATGATCCTTTTCTATCAGGAGACAAAGAGAGGATATATGATCCAAAACAGCAGCAGCAGAAAAGACAAGGGAGAGGGAGCTTGGTGCTACATAATGACAAAATGGAATTTTGTCAGGCTGCTGAAAGGAAATGATGACTTCTGTTGTTTTAATAGGGACCCAAGCAATACAAGAAAATACAAAATACACCGTGCTACAAACCCCAGCCGGTTCAGATTGCTGAGGGAGCAATATCTGCTACTTTGCTTGCTTTTGTTTTGCTGTTGTTGTGTGCCTTCACGTTTTTTTCCAACTCGTACTGACAATAAGGTAAAAACATTACTGGAATTTCTTGGCAAGATTTGTTCAGAGCAGGGTTGCCATTGCCTTCCTCTGAAGATGAGAGTGTGACTTGCCCAAGTTCAACTAGTGGGTTTCTAAGACCAAGCAAGGATTCAAACTCTGGTCTTCAGAGTTCTAGTCTAGCACTCAATCTACTACACTACATTGGCTCCTTTGCTTGCTGTGTAGTTATACAAACATGTCTATTCACATCAGTTGTCATGCAAAACTAGATGTTAGAAAAAGGCCTTAGCTAGAACTCATCTCCCTGACATCCTGGGCTTATTTCTGCAAGGAAATGTTCAATCCACAGGAGGTCCATTTGCTCCACTCCTTCTCTTTTTGTACCAGAGCCACAGGGCTTCTCGCACATTTGGATCCTAAAGTCATGTGGCAGAAGGATCTTTTAATGGAGTGTGATGTGCTTTTATCTATTTTTATATTATGTTTCAGGTATGTGCTTTGAACAATTTGAGCTGTTAATAGAATCGTTTGTTTTTAACTTTTGTACAACATAATATTAACTCTACCTTGTTTTAATTTGTAGTAAGTTGCTTGTGTCCCATGCCTGGAACTGTTTCAATTTGACAGGAACAGTCCCAATTAATTGTCTATCATCCCACTTTCCCAACTGCTTTTAAAATGTCCTAGTTTCTCTCTCCTCCCACCTTCCCCCTTTGTCCTCAGTTTACTTCAGTTGCTGCAATCTGAATTAAATATGCAAAAGGAATTTGCACTTAATTAACTCAGAATGGGGGAAAATAGAGGAGGAGACTGGGGCTCAGGGAAAAACAGACTGTTGCAGTGTCTCCTAGTTTATGTATTCTTCCTCAATAATTTTTGTCATGTTGGCCACACTCTGATGTTGCTTGGCCACATGTATTCTGATATTCATCTGGCAAATGCTAGAGGATATGAAGATGGGATTTAAGGGTGCAATAATCTCCTCTAAGGCTTATCACAGGATTTTCTGAGGCTGAGAATGTGTGACTTTCCCAGGTCACCAAGTGGTTTTCCATTGCTAAGTGGAGATTTGAACCTTGGTCTCCAAAGTCATTGTCCGACACTCAAACCACTGCACTATGCTGGCTCTGGAGGAGGAATAATAAGAAAGAAAGAAAGAAAGAAAGAAAGAAAGAAAGAAAGAAAGAAAGAAAGAAAGAAAGAAAGAAAGAAAGAAGAAATGGGTTCATGTCTGTGGCAGCATAGTTTATCAAGACATCATGCTGGATTCCTCAAAAATTTACCAAATGTTTTGGATCATTGCTCAAGATTTGTTGCCCAGTTTCAAGTTAATTCTCTAAACAGGGAGCTCCTAGAAACAAAAAAGGTTACTGTCATTACTCATTAGGAAACCATGGTAGGTATTTCAAAATGTGACAAAAGTGTTTTTGTAGTCCAACTGGTAGCCCACGTTGTGGACTACCAACTGGTAGTGACCAATTTCAAGTTGAAATTCCAAATGGAGACTTTCCTAGAAACAAAAAGAAACTCCTGCCATTATGCATTAACAATATTTTTGAAAAAGACTGGAAAATCAGAGAGGGGTGTCTGATGCATTGCTTCTAAGATTCCTGCTGCAAGAGAGAAAAGGTAGGAGAACAGGAAATGGTTATGACACAACTCCCAAGATTTAAATGCAGGCATGAGCATGGGAAGCAGTTATTTGAGTAATTACTGGCCAGTATCAGACTTTTTCTTTTTAAAGGACGCCGTATGAACTCCCTCCCATTTCAACTCATTAAATACGGATATGCAATTATAAACTGGAGAGGAGGCCACAATCATGGCAGAACATAGAGAAAGAGAATGGTTGTCCATTGGCAAGAGAGTCAGACAAAGGTGCATTTTATCATCTTATCTGTTAAATTTATATGCAGCGCATATCTTACAGAAAGTAGGATTGGATTCTTGGGAAAGTGGTGTGCAAATTACAGGAAGAAACATCAATAATTTAAGATATGCAGATGATGCCATATTACTAGCAGAAAATAGACTTGGAATGAGTTAAAAGTTAAGGAAGAAAGGGAAAAAGAAAGTAGAAAAGCAGGGATACAGCTAAATGAGAAAAATGAAGACTAAAAAGATATATATAACTTTAAAACAAATGATGATAACAAAGATCTATATTTTTGGTCAGGCATCGTCAAAACAGAGAACATAATAAAGAAATCAGAATAAAACTAAGGGCACATCTGTATTGAAGAAATAATGCAATTTGACCCCACTTTAAGTACTGTAGTGCCATCCTATGGCATCCTGGGATTTATAGTTTTATAAGGTCTTCTGCCCTTTCAAAGAGTGCTGGTGCTTCATAAAACTACAAATCCCCTGATTCTGTAGGATGGAGCCAAGGCAGTTAAAATGATGTCAAACTGCATTGTTTGTACAGTGTATCTACACCCTAAGACTCTGAAAGGTGGCTTTGAAAGAAATAGATAAGAACCTCAACTGTGAAAATATATCACTGAATACCAAAATCAAGATTGTCCTTGCCATAGTATTCCCAGTTTCTATGCATGGATGTGAAAGCTGTACAATGCAGAAAGCTGTTTGGAAGAAAATCAACTTATTTGAAATGTGGTATTGGAAAAGAGTTCTAAGGATACTGTGGACTGCTAAAAAGAGTCCTAGAGCAAATCAAACCTGAACTCTCCCTAGAAGCCAAGACAACTAAACTGAGATTGTTGTTATTTGGACATATGAGAAGACGTGACTCGCTAGAAAAGATTATAGTACTTGAGTGCAAGTGCGGTGCAGTAGTTTGAGCACTGGACTGGAGATCAAGGTTCAAATCTCTGCTCAAGCATAAAAACCCACGGAATAATCTTGCACAAGGCACACTCTCTCAGCCTCAGAGGATGGCAACAGTAAGCCCCTCTGAAGAAACATGCCAAGAAAACCCTATGATAGGAGTTTATCACACAGAGGAAATCCTGTGCAGAAACGGGGTTTTAAATTGGGGGGAAAATCGCAAAAGCAGGCAGATTTTCAGGCGACGTCACTGTTAAAATGGGGTTAACCCAAACAGAAAGTAGTCAGAAACTGCTTCTTTCTACTTTCGGAAAATCCCGAAAGTGAAAAGAAGCAGTTTCTGAGTATTTTCCATTCAGGTTAACCCCATTTTAACAGCAATGTGTGTGAGAATCTGCCCGCTTTTGCGGGTTTCCCCCACCTTTTAAATCCCATTTCTGCACAGGATTTCCCCCGTGTGATAAACTCCATAGTTTCACCTTAAGGTCGCTATAAGTAAAAAATGACTTGGAGGCACACAGCAGCAACAACAAGGCAGAAGGAAGCAGGAAAATGGGGCAACCACTTCACAGATTGATAAACTGGAGGCCATGACCCTGAGTCTACAGGACCTGAGCAAAGCAGTTCATGACATGGTGACTAGTTGGAGGTCTCTCGTTCATAGGGTCACCATAAGTCGAAATTGACCTAATGGCAGTTAACAAGAACTGTGCATATGTATTGATATGCATAGTGATAGTTAAAGTCTTTATGTAAGTGTAAATCCATACACAAGCAGAATGACTCCACTCATGCACCAAAGGGAGATTTACAGAAGTGTAAATGGATAGCCACTCAGCATACTCTGTACCCATTTATTGACCTGTGGGGGTAAGAGATCATGAATTGTGGGTTGGATTGGGATATCCTGGAAAGGGGCTTGGCTGGTAGGCTGGTTGCCTGGCAGTTACCCCAGACATGAAAACTGCACACTGCACTATTCTGTGTGCAAGTCGTTTTTCTTTAAGAAGGAAAACCATGAAGAGACTAAATTTGCAGCTTTATCCAGTTAGAAGGGCTACTAGTTGGATAATCAAAAATAGTTGCTGATTAGGATATTCAAGGAAAATCAGTAGGAGAGGGGCAGGTGTAAGGTGTCTGAACTAATGTGCTGTTTTATGACTCTCTGGTGATGATGAAATCCAGTCACGATTACTCTGTGTTGTGTGTTTTTAAAGTCCTTGAAGGAGTTTGAATAGTTTTATGGCCCTAACACCTTTAATTGGAAGTAAGTTGCATCGATTTCTGCAGAACTTAGATCTTTCCCTTAGATCTTTCCTTTTAGGACTGCAACCTTAATAATATAATTAACTTTCTGTTAGCACTTCCCTTTATTGTTGTGACACTCCAGCTCTATCTGATATCTAACTGTGCTTCCTCCAGGCAGCAGAAAGTTCAGATGGCTTATTCATTTAATTTCATGTTATAAAATATATATCTTACTTTCCCCCCTTTAGTTCAGCTTCCACACTAGAAGGATCTCTGGATATATTGGTATCAGGGATGGTCCTATTTGCACTGCAGACCTTCATGTTTGTTTCTCCTACTGATTTTTACTCTAGGGATGGTTGGATCTGGGAATGTTGCAAATGCTGCATGTTTATTTCTCCAGCTACAAATTCAAAGCCCCCTAGCCTTACCATCCTAGCTGATCATACCATGCTATCCTGCCTGCTCCGCTTCCTCCTGCATCAATCAGGGGTCTATCCACACAAATACTTCATTTACAAATATTCAAAGATATAGCCATGTTAGTCTTAGAATCACTATGTAGAGAGATCTTGTAGCACCTTTGAGACTAAACTTAAAGAAACAAGTTGGCAGCAATAGCTTTCGTAGACTTCAGTCTACTTCCTTAGATGCTTTTGGTGGAGTGGAAGCCAGGGACATATATATATATATATATATATATGCCCTTGGTATGTGAGAATATCAATTAAAATTCAAAATCCTTTGTGTATGCAAATGAAATAGCAACTCCAGTTTTAACGATGGTCATTTGTGGACAAAGACATAGCCCTTGGGTATGGAAATGAAGT
>CM034701.1:16427573-16443796 GCA_020142125.1 Phrynosoma platyrhinos
CTTTGTCTATTAGAGTTTGTTTGTTTAAGGAGTTGTTTTTTGGGTATTTTTGATGTTTTAATTAACACGTTTTAATGGTAATATTGGTTTTAATACTTTTTTAAGGGGTGGGAGGGTTTTGGGATTTTGGGATTGTATTTTAATATATTATATGGAATTTTGACTGCTGTAAGCTGCCCCGATTGTTTTACAGAGGGGCAGGATACAAATAAATTTTATTTTTTATTTATTTATTTATTTATTTATTTAAAATATTTCTCTTCTCTTGAGTAAATATGTACAGACTTGTATTGTTATTCTCTTAAAATTACAGTAACAAATATATTACATTTCCAGTTTCCACTG
Source organism: Phrynosoma platyrhinos (assembly GCA_020142125.1). Lineage (NCBI taxonomy): Eukaryota > Metazoa > Chordata > Lepidosauria > Squamata > Phrynosomatidae > Phrynosoma > Phrynosoma platyrhinos. The sequence continues at coordinate 16,427,919 of CM034701.1, forward strand.
TTGACCTTGGTCTTGTGTCAGTGCAAGAAAAGCACCATAGTTAATATGGAAATATGTATCTTTTTCATTGCAAGATGCCATTTCCACCCATCACTTCTCAACTGCATGCACAGCTGTCCAAGACTCCAAACAGGACTTATCTCTAGTGCAAAGGAAAGAACTGTGAAGGAAGGGTGTATGCATCACTGACTGCTGGAACACTGTCACCTCACCCTTTCCCCTGAGACTGGTCTTGTGCTCTGTGCTTTCTTCTTGCAGGACAGGAGATAGGACAGGTTGCCTTTCAAAATGACAAACACACTCTAGGCTCTTTAATGGCAGAAATCACTAGCTAATGATAATGGTGAATTGCTCATCAACATTTTAAAATGCCAATATCCTATTGCCTTTGCAAAATCTAAGGTGCTGCCTTACAGTTCCTGCTACTGTACGTCAAAAAGAATATTGTACAACTGAGAAAGGCACAGAAAAGGGCAATAAAATTTACCAAGGGGATGGAGCAACTCCCCTGAGAAGATTTGAGGGCTATGTAGTTCATGGGCAGGGGGAGTTAGGTAGCAGGAACCTCCAACATTTTCAGCTGTGTTATTCAGTTGTTTTTCCTATTATAATCCTTGTCTATTTCTTGTGGCATTTGCAGGATAAAGTCACAGAAAAGGAAAAATGAACATGGCTCCTGTTTTTTAATCATTGTGCAGAAGAGGGCATTTCAGAAAGTGTTGCTTGTTACCTGGTTGTGTAACAAGCAACATCTTAATGTCCCCTATCGCCTCTGTATTCCGGAACAATGCCAAATGGGTTAACACACACATCCCACTTTGTCGCCCACTGATGCTACCACAAGTCACTCCAAGATACAAAATGAGGTGCCTAGCATCAACCACATGGCTGGGCACCTCATTCTGGCCTCAGAGGGAGTGATTCATACCAGTGGTGGTGGCAGTAGGTGGCACAGTGGGACACTTGTGTAAACAGCTGCCCAGCATTGCTCCAGAGTAGCTCTTTTTAATTTAGTTTATGGGAGGTATGGCCTAGATTTGGTGCAGAACTGAACTGACACCATGAGGGCAGTTTGCACTTCAATTTGGCCCTGCATCGTGAAGATCCCATGAAAGAGGAGAGTAAGTGGTTCATTTGACTTGTGTAGACATTCCCTTAAACTCCCAAAGAGGTCCTTTGGGACCTCCTGTTGTCTAACACAATGTTCTAATGATAAGACTGGGTAGATGTGAGGACTGAGTGGTAGGTGTGGATTGTGTAGTCAAGAGTGCATTTGCAGGTGAATGGTGATGGGTTGATAGTAGGAAGACTGTAGAATAGTAGGAGAACTGCAGGCATGGCCCTGAGTCTCCAGTTTTCATGGGTCATTTCCAGGCGAGGGATGAGAGTGCAGATTCTCCAGTTTGGAGGGGAGCTTACCTCCAGGCAAGTGGAAACAGCTGCATGAAAATCTCCAGTTTGCCTTGTAGAAGAGTGAGTTACTACAATTTGCAAGGCTTAATTGATTTATTGTTTCAACTTGCAAAGACCCTCTTAGAGGGCAGCTCAGTGTATTAACTTCCCCCTTCCCATCCAGCCATTGTGGTGTCAGATCTCACCCTCCGCTCTGCTTTGCATCCACTTTCTGGATAGAAGCAAGTAGTTAGAAACAAGATAGATTATATATTCCTTATCCCATCTCCTAATATAAGTAACAATAATCCCCTCATTTCACTTGGATCAGGGAACAGCCTTTTTAGCTACGATTTTGGTCTTAATTTCCAAACAGGAAAATATGATGTGTGTGTGTTTGAATAACAAGCTGTGAACAACTGAGGTTGGTACTTAATGGACAACACTTAATGAAATAACCAGTGGCTGTCCCTAGAGCTCAGGTATGAAAGAGGCTGACACCCCCTTTTTGCTTCTAATTACACACACACCCATTGAAACTTCCATTTGGAGGATTACTATAAACACTCTTGTTAAATTCAGAGGCATCTGGCATGATGCCCCAGTGAGTTATGGCTGCCACAAACAGACAGATATTCAGACACTCTCCTTTACTGATATTATATTATATTATTTATTCCGTCAGCCAGCCAGCCCATCAATCAATCATTTAGTTGACTTATACCCTGCCTTTCTTTTGAGACTGCACCTCAAGGTAGCTCACAACAGGATTAAAACCGATGCAGATAAAAACAGATACAGTCAGCCCTCTATGTCCATTGATATTTTATCCATGGATTCAAGCATCCACAGCTTGAAAATACTTTAAAATATATTTAAATTCCAAATAGCAAATCTTGAGTTTGCCATTATATACAAGGGCACTATTTTAATGTGCCATTGTATTTAATGGGACTTGAGCATCCATGAATTTTGGTATCCACAGGGGTTCCTGGAACCAAATCCCTGTGGCTACCAATGGTCCACTGTACATAGTTTTTTGTGGGTTTTTCGGGCTGTGTGGCCATGTTCTAGAAGAGTTTCTTTCTGACGTTTCACCAGCATCTGTGGCTGGCATTTTCAGAGAATACTGGAATGGAAGAGAATGGGTCTATATATACTGTGAGACCCTATATATACTGTGAGACCCTGGGTAGGGAGGAGTGATTTCCATGTAAACTGTGTATTGTTCTGTTGTTAATGGTATGGCTTCAGGGTAGGAGGATATGCACAGAATAATACAGAATAATATTCAACACAGAATATTGAGATAAGATGGTAAGTGAAAGATGGGATAAATAATTGGAAACAATACTGAGGAGGGGTGGGGAGGTGGGATCAGACACTCTCTTTTGCTTGTTAAGAAAGAAAGAAAGAAAGAAAGAAAGAAAGAAAGAAAGAAAGAAAGAAAGAAAGGATCCTGCGTGCCAGAGGCTGTTGTTGCCATGAACGAGAGAGGGTAGCTTGAGCTGCCTGAGGGATTTCTCTTTGTGTCTGCCAGGGTCACAACGCCAGAGGCACTGATGCTGTAATGGGAAGGAAGTTAACATCACACACAAGTACACCAGCGGCTTGCCACGTGCCATTACAAACAAGCTCGTTTTTTCATACCAGCTCTGGGCCTTGCCAAAACATTCTCTTCTTTGCAGCTCATAGCCATAGGCAGAGTTGGTTTTCTTCCCACAGCAATTGGCTTCAATCCATTCATCTCAAGGCCTCTTTGCTGTATGATTGATCTTGATCCCCTGGGCAGGGGAGGAGAGGGAAAGAGAAAATGGTTAAGTCTACTGATGCAATTTTACAATCGCATTTTTTTAACCCATTTCCATTCCACTGCTGATGGCGAAAGCTAAAATGCTGGTACACTACAGTGACGCCACTGCTACACCCTGGAAACACTGCAACCACTAGCATAGGACACTGGATTCAGGTCTTTAATCCGTAGGTAAAGAAGTTTTTGGAAAGCCTACTTCACATTGCATTTGCTTATTTACTTCTGATGGAAACATCTGTGGCAGTTCAATGTTTTGACTCCTGTTACTACTGACTTTTGGTTTGCTGTTGTTGTGAGCCTTCAAGTCATTTTTGACTTATAGCAACATTAAGGTGACCCTACCATGGGGTTTTCTGGATAAGATTTGTTCAGAGGGGGGTTACCATGGTCTTCCTCTGAGACCAAGAGAATGCAACTTGCCCAAAAAGACCCAGTGGTTTTCCATGGTCAAGGAAGGATTCAAGCCCTGATCTCCAGAGTCATAGACTATCACTCAAACCGCTATGCCATGCTGGATCCAGACTTTTGGTACCTGAGTTACAAAATGCTGTGGCAGCATTGTTTTTCTCTTCTGCATCATCTTCCCATGCCTTCCAAGTGTTTCAGTTTGGCAAGGAGAGTCAAGATGAACCCTCTGTCATCCCACTTTTTCAGCTGCTTTTAAAATGTCCATTTCTCTCTCCTCCTCCCACTTTCCCCTTTTGTCCCCAGTTTACTTCCATTGCTGCAGACTGATTCCAAACTGCAAAAGTAGTTTGCACACACCTAATTCATCAGAGGGAAAAGAGAGACGGGAGCAGAGTCTTGCCATTCCCAGTAGGTTGTGGCAAAACTAAACTGCTGCAGCCTTTCTTAGCTTCTGCCTTCTTCCTTGTTAATACCTTTTGCCATCTTGTCAAATTCTGATGTTGCTTGGCCACACATGGCCTAGTTTTCATCTGTGAAATGCTGGAAGATATGTCTGCCTTCTTCTTAGTAACTGTAGGATCTCCTTTCTGGTGCTGCTCAATCTGCTTCAGACTTTAATAAAACTGGAGCTGGGACCTTTTCTCAGCATATGATTTGGACAGAGGAGATTCCAGGTTCAGTTCTTGACATTTCAGCTGATGTGGGAGAGTGATGAATCTAGTTGGATTAGATAGTACTGGCCCAAACTGACAGCTTTTTTATTTTCCTAATTCAGTAAGCAACTATGGACCAACGAATCTGTTTTTCTTTTGTTGTTGTTGTTGTTGTTGTTGTTGTTGCATGATATCAAATCATTTCAGATTTATGGTGACCCTAAGACAAACCTAACACAGGAGGTTTGGCAAGATTTTTAAGAGGGGATTTGCCTTTGCCTTCCCCTGAGGCTGAGAGAGTATGCTCAATTTTTTTCAAACATATTTTTTCTAGACCATTTCCACATCGGTTTATGAATGCCTTTTTAAAAGTCTGTATGTAAATTCATGTGCATTTCCATGGACATTATTTTTTTTTTGTGCACAACATTTGGAAAGTACTTTTCCTTTTCCTTTCTTTCTTTCTTTCTTTCTTTCTTTCTTTCTTTCTTTCTTTCATCATCTCTGAGCTGCCAGGGTTCCCAAGCTATGCATAAAGGATTCTTTAAAAACAGCCTAAAGCCATTTTTTTGTTTTTGTTTTTGTTTTTTTTACAAAATGCTAGTTTTAAGAAACAGCAGAATTAAAACAATAAAGGTAAAAGGTAAAGGCATTCTCCATTGACAAGGCTGTCAAATTGTGTCCAACCATAGGGGGTGGTGCTCATCTCTGTCACTAAGCCAAAGAGCCAGTGTTGTCAGAGATTACTCTGTGATCATGGGGCCAGCATGACTACACAGAATGCTGTTTACCTTCCCACCAAAGTGGTACCTATTTATCTACTTGCCTTTGCATGCTTTTGAACTGCTAGGTTGACAGAAGCTAGGACTAGTGATTGGAGCTCACCCCATCATGCAGCACCCAGGCCTCGAACTGTCAACCTGCCAATCTTGCAATCAATCTTGCAGTCATTGTCTTAACCACTTGAGCCATAGCATCCCAGGTATTAAAACAATCCCAAACCAAAAACTGGTTTTAATAATAATAATATTATTAATGAATTTTTATTTATAGCCTGCCCCTCTGCATAGCAATTGGGGCGGGTTACAGCATTTTAAAGCATAAAAATTTAAAAACATTCCTTATCCCATATCCAGCCCTCCCACCCCTTAAAACAGGATTAAACTATTGAAATTAAAACACAATACAATATAATAAAACACAACAAAACAATAACAAACAACAATGAAGCGAGCCACAGGAAAGGCACAGGTAAAGCCATCTCCCCTCAAGCCGGAGGGTTATTCCAGGAAGGCCTGCCAGAAGAGATCCATCTTAACTGCTTTTTTAAAAGCAGCAAGAGTAGTAATAAGATGGATCTCGTCCGGCAGACCATTCCACAGTTTTAAGGGTACAAAACTATGTAAAACTTTGTAGTCTTGGGTCGTATCTGCACTGATGAGATTACTCTAGGGGCAGCCTGAATGATCCTGGCTGCGGATGCACCTCAACCTCTCCTCACTAGCTTAGCCCTCCGTTCTTACACCTGGTGGCTGTTTGCATGGATGTCCTGTTGTGCTACCCACCATCAGGCAATCACTTCTGAGGTCAGAACAAGATGCCTAGTGATGATCACATGGCTGGGTACCTCATTCTGACTTCAGGGTGAAGCAACACATGGTGGTGATGGCAGCTTTGCCAGGCAGCACAGTGGGGCATCCATTTGAACAGCTGCTAAGCATCAGAACAGAGGTTGCCAAATCTTCCAGGAAGATCCAGAGCACACAGAGATGTTTTTTTAATCTGCAGTAACATGAGCCAGCATGACATAGTGGTTTGAATGTTAGACTACAACTCTAAAGACCAGGGTTTGATTCCCAGCTCAGCCATGAAACCCACTGAGTGACCTTGGACAAGTCACATGCTATCCACTTCAAGGGAAGGCGATCGGAAACCTCCTCTGTAAAACTCTTGCCAAAAAGAAAAACAAACCATGATAGGTTCACCTTGAGTCGTCATAAGTCAGAAATGCCAAAAGTCTAGTATGGGGAATTTTATTTAGCTCAAATTGAGAGGGGGTTGCAAGACCGTTGAGAGGGGGTTGCGAGACGGGGTTGCGAGATGGACTCTGCAAGACCGTCACCCATGTGTATACCAAGAGTCCAGTTGATCTAAAAATTGATGCAGAGACAGAATTCTCCAATTAAAGTAATATTTATTAAAGGGGAAAATCACACAGCAATTCTCACACACACACACACACACTCACATGCAAGGCTCAGGAAATCAGAGGTTAGCTTGGAAAATATGTTGAGGCAGAGCTAATAGGCTATACTTACTACAGATGAGGCTTTTCCAGGATCCATTTGGGTGATGGAAGTTGATACACAGTCACAGAGAGGATGACTGAGCTGGAGCCAGACCAGAGGTCAGAGTGACATGGAGTCCCCCTGCATCCAGAATGACACACTGGGGACAGAAATCTGAGGGTTCTTATAGGCAAAATCTAGCCCCTGTCAAGGTACTTAATTGCTTGTCTGAAGCCTGGACAAAGGTGTTTGACTGCTTGGGTGATGTCCAGACAAAAGTCTTGCATTGCACTATCAATGTAATTGGGCCTGACAACAATCGGGGAGAACAGGCAAGGGAATGGGTGAATATTTAAGCTGATCCCTGGCCCATCAAGTGTGAGACTATGAACAAACAGTTTGCATTGTCTTAAGTCTGGAGATGATGATGGTCCATTTGCAACTCCCACTCTATCTACCTGGCTCTGGGGACTGGGGATTTTCCAGTCTTCCAAGTGACCAGTCTTCCATGAGAGTTCCACAACCAAGCAGCTTCTACAGAAGAAGTCCTGTCTCATGTATTTCCTCTAAAATATGCATCTTTAATACAAATTTTCCTTAGTATATGTATTTTTGTATACTTTTTTAAAAAAATGGGGACTGCCTCATCTGAAGGACCATTGGCCCATGGGAAAAGTTACATAGGCACCGCAATTCATCACAGTTAGAGCCAGAGTCAGTTGTAGGTGGAGCCAGAAACAAAAATAGGTAGTGCAATTATCAAAGAGGACCAAGCATCTAACATTGCAGAAATGCATGGTTCTTTCTTTCCCTGTTCCATCTCATCCTTTCACTACCTCTCTGCTTCTCACAGAGTATATTCACCTATACACAATTGTAATAGAAGAAATGGAGGTTTGGAAACATGTCACCTCAGAAGATTGAGGGACAGATGAAATTTGACTGAGGGCTACTTGAGACCCTGAGATTGCAAGTTCCGTACCTTAGTCTTAGTGCTTAATATATTCTAATATTGTGAAGTCGTAGGCTTTCATGACTGGCATCTATAGTTTTTTGTGGGTTTTTCAGGCTGTGTGGCCATGTTCTAGAAGAGTTTCTTTCTGATGTTTCACCAGCATCTGTGGCTGGCATCTTCAGAGAAAGATGCCAGCCACAGATGCTGGTGAAACGTCAGAAAGAAACTCTTCTAGAACATGGCCACACAGCCCGAAAAACCCACAAAAAACTATTCTAACATTCTAATATAGCTGTTGAACTTACTGTTTCTTTATCCACACATGCATCTGAAGTTGGTTTATCTTATTTCACAATAAATCTGTCTTTCCTTTCTCCCTTCTCTTCATCACATCCTCACCTCCTTTGTTTTGAATCTTGCCCATTGCTTGCAACTCTGGACACACCTTTGGTTCTGGCTGCTCCTCAGAGGCTCGTGTTAATCAGATTGAATATTCTGCAACTGTCTCAAGAATCTATGAAGGTTGTGACCCATCATATCCTTCCAAGATACCAAGCCTCCTATGCATATTTTCATTAGGTCTCTATGGAATCATAAGAATTCATTATGTATGACTCTCCCAGCTACTTCCCTCCAGCATTTGCAGCTTTGCTCCAGAAATGCTAGGGATGGGCTGTGGTCTTTTGTTTTTAGAAACTATTTTGCATTTGAAGTTGAGAGGTCCACTGACTCTATTAATTCTCATGGCTTTGTAGCATCTTGATTTCCCATTTTGATGTTACAATCCTACATATTTTATCATAAGAAAAGTCCACTGTTTGCAGTGAGGCTTACTTGCAGATAAGATTTGGTCACTGATCCAGTATATGTTTACAGAAACATAAAAGCCACTGAGCTTGATAATATCTGCTACCAATATATGCCTGTGCTTTCTGTGTCAATGTCATGAAAATCCATAAACCAATCAAAAGAGTAGATTGTTTGGTCTAACTGACATTTCTTAACACAAGAAAGTTGATGTGTTTTAAATGTGTGTGTATGCACATGCAGTCATTATGATTGTTTTTATTATTTTCTTTTATTGTGTTTTTATAAACCATCCTGAAAATTATGAATTGATGGGTTATATAAGGTAAAGGTTTTCCCTTGATAAGGTTGTCTAGTCATGTCTGACTGTAGGGGGCGGTGCTCGTCATAAGGAGCCCTGATGGCGCAGTGGTTAAATGCCTGTACTGCAGCCACTCATTCACAAACCACAAGGTTGTGAGTTCAATACCAGCCAAGAGCTCCGGGTCAACTCAGCCTGGTAGGTCACTAAAATGAATAACCAGCTTATTGGGAGTAATCAGCTTACATTTTGTAAATCACTTAGTATACCAGTAAGCTGTATAAAAATGCACTTGCTATTGCTATCTCTGTTACTTAGCCAAGGGACCCAGCATTGTCAAAGACAATCGCATGGTCATGTGGCCAGAATGCTGCACATGCTTTCAGACTGATAGGTTGTATTTTAATGTTGACTTTTTGCAATTTTTTTTCACAATAAAATTTGTTGAAATAGGTGTAGATTCCTCCAGGGCCTAGCCCATTTGGCGGAGATGAAGACTGGTTCAGGTAAGCCCCTGTTGTCCCTCCTAGTGGTGCAGTGACGTGCACATGCCACCACTGGGGACAATGGGGATTGTCCCTAATGGCAACACAGCCACAGTCTGAAAATATAAGATGGTCCCCTTCCTTCCATGGTTGTGTTCTCTGTAGTTTCAGGTACCCAGAATTAATCATAGTCCAAAAACATTACAGGTATAGGATTCGGGACTATCCATGGTTTCAAAAATCCACTGGGTTTCTTGGAACGTGTTGTTGTTGTTGTTGCTTTTAACTGTCCTTGAATTGACCTCAACTCATGGTGACCCTATGAATAAGACACTTCCAAGATGCCCTTGTCCTCAACTGCTCTGCTCAGGTCCTACAGGTTCAGGGCTGCAGCCTCCTTGATTCAGTCTATTCATCTAATTTGCAATCTTCTTCTCTTTCTACTACCCTCTACCTTTTCTAGCAATGTTGTTTTTTCTAGTGAGTCATGCCTTCTCATAATGTGTCCAAAGGAAGACAGCCTCAATTTAGTCATCTTGATTTCCAGGGAAACATCAGGCTTGATCTGTTCTATCATCCATTTGTTTGTCTTTTTGGCTCTGCATGGTATTCCCAACACTCTTCTTCAGCACCATATCTCAAATGAACTGATTTTTTTTCTGTCTGCTTTCTTCACTGTCCATCTCACATCCATACAGGATAATGCAAAATGGTGTGGATGATGCTAATTTTAGTGTTTTAGTTTTATATTTTTACACTTTAGAATCCTATCCAGTTCTTTCATAGCTGCCCTTCCCAGTCCTAGTCTTTTTCTGAATTCCTGACTGCAATCACCATTCTAATCAATGATTTATCCAAGGCATGAATTCACATATCTACTGTGAATAAAGGGTGGTGGGGACTCCTGTCTTAACTTTGGCCAGATTAAAATATAAGGAAGCATCAAAAATTTAATTGTGTTTTAAAACAGGCTAAAGACAGCTGAATAAAACCAGTTCCTGTTCCCACTGTGATGGTTACCCAGTTTCCAGGTCACATCCTCCTGGTATCACTCAGTGGATGATGCCACTTATAGATAATATATGAGGTTCCATGGGATTCAGAGCTATGTTATGTTACATTTTGTTCCTTCTGAGCAATATGCCCAGTTTTACCTTCCTGGCTAGAAGTGACATGTCTTCAAGCATTTGCACTTGAAGGAAAGAAATATCTATAAGAATTAATGTGATTGATCTATGTGCTTAGAGCAGGAAGACAAGGGAATCTCCCTTTGTTAAATAATAAATTCCAAATTTACCCTTGCTCCAAATTATTTTGCATTGATTCATGCTTAGTGCTGACATATGTCACAATGTGACTGGAGGGGATACATTTTAAAAAGAAAAGGTCTCCTCAGAGCCATTCTGCAAGGCACAACCTGCAGGGCATGGAGCAAAATGAGGTAGCAGGGTGGTGAGGTGGAAGAAAGAACTATAACAGCATTTCTCAGGCTATCTGATGTGTGGGGACTAGCATATTTTTTTCCAGTGTGCCAGGAACCAGTCCATTTGTGCCCTTTGAGGATAATTATTTATTTGTTTCCTAGAAACCTGGCAGGGACCAGCAGCCAATGACTCAGGGACCAGCACTGACCCAGGGTCCATTATTTTGTGTAGCACTGGACTGTACCATTTCAGACTGCAGGTGTTAGAAATGGATGGGTTTGAAATTTTACTTTTGGATATTCTAGCTTTGGTTTATTTTTACCATCTGAGAAGGATATTGGTGTACGTAGGTGGTTTAATGGAAAGAAACACTCAAAAACTCTGTCATCTCACCAGCAATCTGAGGGGACATGATTTGTTCCACCACCACAATCTGCTCCATTTGAACATCCAAACCCCATTCAAGCATACTATTTATTGTATTCATTTATTTAATCAAGATTTTTATACCCTGCTCTATTTCATGTGGCTTTAGAGCAGTGTACTATAAAATCAAGTTAACCAATTTGATTCAATGAGTCCTGTGACCAGGACAGTTCTACAGATGTCGTTTTCCAGCACACCAATCTAGAGAGCCTTGAAAATCCTTTGGCTGGGGCACTGCCTGACTTAAAAGATACATGGGGGGGGGGTCATATTCAATCATTAATGACTGTACACATGAATTCCAAAAGTTAGAATCACTGAATCATGGAGTTGGAAGAGACCACAGGGGCCATTGAGTCCAACCCTCTGCCAAGCAGGTACACAGTATCAAAGCACCCCCAACAGATGGCCATCCAGCCTCTGTTTAATAACTTCCAAAGAAGGAGACTCCACCACATTCAGAGGGAGAATATTCCACTGTCAAACAGCTCTGACTATCAGGAAGTTTCTCCTGAGATTTAGGTGGGATCTCTTTTCCTGTAGTTGGAATCCATTGCTCTTTGTCCTAGTCTCTGAAGCTGTGGAAAACAATCCTGTTCTGTCTTCAATATGACATCCCTTCAAATATTTAAACTTGAGTATCATGCCCTCTTTTAATCTTCTTTTCATCAGGCTAAACATTTCCATCTCTCTAAGCTGCTTCTCATAAGGCATGGCTTCCAGACCTTTCACCCTTTTGGTCATCTGCCTCTGGACACACTCCAGCTTCTCAACATCCTTCCTGAATTATGGTGCCCAGAACTGGACACAGTATTCCAGGAGTGGCCTGACCAAAGCAAAATACAGTGGTACTATCACTTTTCTTGATTTAGACACTATACTCCTGTTGATGCAACCAAGAATCGTGTTGTCTTTCTTGGCTGCCGCATCACACTGCCAACTCATGTTCAGCTTGTGGTCTACTAAGACTCCTAGATCCCTTTCACATGAACTGTTTTTCTAGCCAGGTGTCTCCCATCCTATATCTTTGCATTGCATTTTTTTTCTGCCTAGGTGTAGAACCTTATATTTCTCCCTGTTATCTTGTTAGCTTTAGCCCAGCCCTCTACTCTGTCAAGGTCATTTTGAATTTTAATTCTGTCCTCTGGGGAATTCAGAACCTCTCCCAGTTACAAGATTATAAATCTTCTTACGATCTTGTAAACAGTGAACAGAATCACAGCCTACATCTCATCTTAATTTTTAATTCTTAATCATGCTATGCATATGCATGCAGACACACAGATTATTGTATTTATTGATTTGATGATGGTGTTGGTTTTTTTTCAAACTTTCCTAACCTCATAAATGCCAGGGTTTCTCTGCTTAAAATGATAGTTCTGCATGTACTTCCTCATTCATAAATTTTGCCCTCTTGATGCCTGGCCATTCCCTTTGGCCACATTCTGGTGTTGCTCAGCCACACATGCCTTGTTTTCATCTGTGCAATACTGGGAGAGGGGGTAGGCTTCTTATGAAAGGACCTTTCTTATGATCACACATCCAAGATGTGTGAGACTACATTCATATGCTCCCAAATGTTTATTCCATATAAATTTGCTGTGCCCAGAGGAGTCTTGGCTATTTTCTTTTTTCCTGCTGAATTCACTCAATGATGAGAAATACTGTATCTTCTATTCTGAAACAAGGTACTATGGTACATCAGCACTTCTGCCTTGCAAAAAATAATAATAAATGATGATATTTGAAGGGGGGAGCTAAGGGAGACAAATCCTAGATTCTTTATGTGCTTCAAATATAATTTCCTGTATAGCAGAGGAGGAATGCCCCTTTTTGTTAACAAAAAGGCACAGTTTTACTTTCCATGCTGCTTTCCTTAATCCTCCCCAGATTTTTCAAGGTGAGGAGATTATCGGGGGGGGGGGGGGGCGGGGAGCCAGAAATAAAAGGCATACTCCCAGCATAATTGTGTGATCATGCTGAAGATTTTCAGATGATGTTGTGCTCATCCAGGACTAATCCTGTGAAGATCCAGGAATGCCCCAGCAACCAACCATTCACAGGGAAGTGACCATAAGTTGGAAATGACTTGAAGGAACACAATAGCAATAACAAAACACCAAAGAAAAATGTCTCACTGTTTCAATAGGGGAACTTGCATGTGTGTAAATCACTAAGATGATGTCAGCCAACACCTTAAAGCTCTCTTTTCCTTCCAACAAAAAGTTTCTAACATCACAAAGATTAGAATGTAATATCAAGAGCAATGGTTTGTACAATAATGCAGCCAGTATTTCCCTCCCTGATATTCAATTTGCAAATCTATTTAGTTCTGGAAGTTGGATATTCTCCACTTCCTCTGTAGAAATCTATTTGCCTTGCAAGATTATTTATTTTTAAACTCTCACCAAGGACAGTTTTATTGCAGAGACAATGTATTGCCCCCCCTGCCATTTCCACAGTCAAGGCAATTGATCCAAGTCAAATGCTTAACCTGTTAAGCACTGTCTGATTGCTAGTTTCAGAAACCCTAGTTTCATTAATTTTTAAGGCTGAGTATTTATATTTAATTTGTGAGTGCGTGAGCAGGCAGAGCCTTGCAATTAAATTTTGGAGGCTGTCTCCTCAGCAACTCCCTCCTGTTCTTGGAAAGCACCGAACTGAATAAACTTTACACATTATTTATGAAGGATTTCACCCTCCTGCAAAATGTTTCCTTTGGGATAGGGTGGGGGAGTTCTGGAGGGTGACACAGCCATCCTGAAACTGATCTTGAAGGGATGGTGGTGGCATGGACCCATTCTGCTCTTCCAGAACAGATTTTCCATATGTCTCAAGGCATTTGCAGATATCTGCAGCACAAAAAGGAAGTATGCCTCTTATTGCCGATCTGATGCAGCCTGAGATGTGTTGTTGTCATGTGCAGCTTCAAGCTATAGCAACCTTTGAATGAGAGACCTCCAAGAGACCATGTTGTTAACAGCCCAGCTCAGGACTTGGAAACCAATGGCCAAGGCTTTCTTTACTCAATGAATCCAGCTGCAGTGTGGCCTTCCTCTTTCCCTACTGCCTTTCACTTTGCTAGGGATAGAAAGAATAATTGAAAATATTTCCCCCAAAAGATAAAAAAAATGTGTTTTTGAGTGTCAAGAAATTCTGATGAGAAGAATCTTTGACTGAGGAGAATCTCGCAACTTAAGACTTTTTCCTTACAAAATGTGCAACCAGTTATATATCAAAAGCAGGCTTTTCTGTAAAAAAGACAGGCTCTTCTGCAGAGAAAATAGTATCTCTGCACAGAAAATAGCAGCCCAGTTTGGTGATGCAGCAAAGTAAAGAAAACAATATACACCTGGATGACTCCTTCTTGGAGCTTATAATTACAAATAACTAACCACTTGCAACTAATTTCTTTTTCCCAGCCTTGAAGTTGTAATGAAGTTACATCACAATTGTAACCTAACAAGGGATCTCCATTGAAGATGTAACTGTAACTTTTTGGTTCCATTTAAAGTCACCAGGATTTCACATCCCTACATGCTACTCCCACATGTTTTTTGTGAATTGACGATGAGAGGGATAGGAAGAAAACAGACTTTGAACACCAATCTAGCGGCCTGTAGTATTCAGATGTATATGGACAAGATCCCGCAGCAATGTGTGTAGAGCATACTCTTCTGTATGCTGAACTGCATGTTCCTTCCCACCCCAAGGCTGCTATCAAGCCTGGAGTGGTGGTGCTACCACAACCATTTGCAAGCTAGGGGAGTCAACCAGGCTGCTGCAGTTCTCAGTTTCTCTAGAGAAACATAAGAGCAACAGCGCTTGTCCACCGCTTGTCTCTCCCTACTGCTTGGCCAATAAAGAGCTTTGGCAGCCCCCTGAGGACTTGACAGTTGCCACAGAGGTTGGGCATTGTGCGAGGAGCTAGTGTGTAGCTCTTTTCCTAGTGTCCAAAAGTAGATTGTTACTGTGTGCCTTCCAGTCATTTCTGACTTACGAAGACCCTAAGATGAACCTAGGGCCTAAATACCCTAAAGGCACCAGATCCTGTCTTACCTTAGAAGCTAATCAGGGTTAGTACTTGGATTGGAGACTGCAAATAAATATCAGGTGTTGTAGGCTGTATTTAAGAGAAAGGAACTAGTAAAACCATGTCTGCTGGTTCCTTACCTATGAAAACCTAATGAAATTCATGTTGTCACCATAAGTTGACAGAAGCTGAAAGTTTTCTTGGCAGGATTTGTTCAGTGTGGGTTTACCTTTGCCTTCTTCTCAGGCTGAAAGAGTGTGACTTGCCCAGGTTCTCTTGGTGCCTTTCCATGGCTGAGCAAGGATTTGATCTCTGGTCTCCAGAATCATAGGGCCTCTACAGACTAGCCCAAAGGGCCGGCCTGGAGGCAGCGATGGGGAGGGGAAGCCGCAAGCTGGGCACCCCAACCCCACACTGAGGACATTGTGACATTATGCACCGTGACGTCACTGCACCAGAAGGGACACAAAAGAGATGCAAAAGAGACACACGGCAGCTCTTAGAACACCCTATTTGTGGCAAGAGGGAGGATTGTTTTGTGGAGGATGATGGAGTGTCTTTTCAGTTGGCAAACCCATTCCTTCACCCCAAGGGTGGCACAATCTGACAGTGGCACCTGTCTACTGCACCCACTCCTTGGGGGGAAGTGGAGGTCAGCAAATCCTTGCATGATATGTGGGTGTATGACAGAACCTCTGCAGGTGCACAGGACTGCCGAACCTCAGGCGGGATGTAGACGGTGAAAAATGCCATCTTCAATCCCAGGAAAGGGAGGGGCAGCTGGATGCTGGGCACCCCATCCCCTTCCTGAGGACGACATCAGGGCGACGGCCCATCCACACGGCGGGCGCTCCGATGACGTCCTTCCAGTTCAGCGTCTGCACACACTGAGC
>CM034701.1:16493464-16505689 GCA_020142125.1 Phrynosoma platyrhinos
ACCCATCCTTTAAGAAATAAGAGTTCTTCTTATTT
Organism: Phrynosoma platyrhinos; assembly: GCA_020142125.1. Taxonomy (NCBI): domain Eukaryota; kingdom Metazoa; phylum Chordata; class Lepidosauria; order Squamata; family Phrynosomatidae; genus Phrynosoma; species Phrynosoma platyrhinos. The sequence goes on from CM034701.1 coordinate 16,493,500, forward strand.
TAGACTGGGTGGTCCTGGGCTTAGTTAGCGTCTCTCCCCCAGATTACATCAGATGGTAATGGAGGGAGGGCTCTTCTTCTTACACTAGGCCCGAAGGTGCTGGGCCTAGTGTCTCTCCCTCAGATGACACTGGATGGAATGGAGGGAGGGCTCTTCTTCTTATTTTAGGCCTGATGGTGCTCGGCCTAGTGTCTCTCCCCCAGATGACATCAGATGAAATCAATTCCTTTGAGATGTGGTGCTGGAGAAGAATGCTCAGGATCCCATGGACAGCCAAAAGGACAAACAAATGGGTCCTAGAGCAGATCAAGCCAGGGATATCCCTAGATGACAAGAATTAGGGGCTCTACAGACTGCCCAAAAGGGGAGGCTCCATGCTGCCCCTAGGAGTGCTGGATTGGGGCTGCAGCAACCACATGCTGCAGCGCCTATCTGGCACTTTGCCACTCTAAAAAGAGCTGGCAAATGCCGCTCCTTTTTAGAGTGGCAAAAAGCCGCCTTTGCTATGGCAGCAGTGGCTTTTCACGCTACACCAAGGGACTGCCCTTATGCCACCCACCATCTATTTGTGCATGATGGCAGCATCAGGGCAGAGTCAGGCAGCTGGCGTGCAGTCACTAAGCCCTGACTCCACTCCCAGGCCGGCCCTTTTGGCCGGTCTTTATAGCTCTTTAAATTGTCGTATTTTGGACACATCATGAGAAGGCATGAATCGTTGGAAAATACAATAATTTTAGGAAAGATGGAGGGAAGTAGAAGGAGAGGAAGGCCACATGCTAGATGGATGGACTTTATTAAAGAGACCATGATTATGAGTTTGTAGGAGCTGGGCAGAGCAGTAGAGGACAAGGGGGCCTGGAGATGTCTCATCTATAGGGTCACCATGGGTTGAGATCAATGCAAAGGCAGTTAACAACAACAATCCTACATCCAAAGATCTCAGGACAGAAAGTTTCAGAGAATGGGAAGAACACTAAATGCTAAATGCATTAAATCATTCCTAACATCTCAAGAGACACTGACCACAGGAAAGCTTTTTTCCAAGTGGGCATTGATGGAATCTTATCCAAACATCATAATGCTAAACAGAGGCTAATAAAGCAAAAATCTGTCTGGCATATGTGCAGATCATCTCAGCACAGTCTGACATAAGTCATTGCCCTTACCAAAATTGCCAAGTTACAGAATTAGGAGGGAACAGAAACAAACACCACTGCTCAGAAATCCTGAGGTCAGCATCATCTCAGCCAAAATCCCTTCTGAATTTAGACTTGGCTTATAAACTTGGGTCTGTTCCAAGCTGTCCTCGTCCTTCTTCTTTTCTTATCTCCCAAGCTTAAGAGTGGGTGAAGGGGCAAGAATTCCAAGGGATGGCCTCTTCCGAGGATGGGTACTATTATTTTATTATATTTTATTTACTTATATCATGCCTTTCTCCCAATACAGGGACTCAAGGTGGTGAACAGCAAATTTACAACAATACAATTTAAAAACAGTGCAAAAGCATTAAAATGCATGTGTGTGTGTGTGTGTGTGTGTGTGTATAAAAACAATTGAAAATTTTAAAAGTTAAAACAGTTATGCATTAAAATGTAAAAAGTGTAAAAATGTGGGTAATTATGATTTTTCTTGGAATGGGGAGGGGCATTTCACACTACACTGTTACAGCACTAGGATTCTATTTTAACTGCCCTAGCTGCATCCTATGGAACCCTGTGGTTTGTAGATTGCTGGAGCTCTCTGGCCAAATTGTTGTTGTGTGTCTTCAAGTCATTTCCAACATATGGCAGCCCAGTTTTTCTTGGCAAGTTTTTTCAGAGGAGCAATTTGCCATTGCCATCCTCTGAGGCTGAGAAAATGTGACTTGCCCAAGATCATCCAGTGGGTTTACATGGTTGAGCTGGGATTCGAACCCTGGTCTCTGTATTCGGAGTCCAACACTCAAACCACTACACCATGCTGGCTCAACTCTAGCTAAATACCCTTCCCTAAATCAGAAAGCCCTGCATTCCATACAATGTTGACATGGCAAATATAGTGGAATAATAGTGCTACAACTGTATAGAGTGAATGGGTCCATGGAAATGCTTAGATTGATGGTGGACAATTTCAGAGGGCCTTTTCTGCCTGTAGGACCTACCAAGGGTTGCACTAGTTACCCCCTGAATGGAAATAGTGAAAAAATAAGAGCTGATGTGGTTAAAAGTCCATTTTTGTTAGCAATAGCAACAGCAGCTTCATTTATATACCACTTCATATCACACTATACAGCCTCTAAGTGGTTTACAACTGTAAGCTAATTGCCCCCAACAAGCTGTGTACTCATTTTAGCGACCTCAGAAGGATGCAAGCCTGAGTCGAGCCTGAGCCCTGGCTGGTACTGAACTTGCAACCTTGTGGTTTTTGAGTGAGCGGTTGCAGTACAGGCATTTAATCACTGCGCCACCAGGGCTCCTACTAGGAGGAGGTGAGGAGGGCTGCACCTGGTTTCTTCAAAAATTACTACCCCTAGACACTTCCATGAGTAATAAATGACATTTTTACATGTGATTGGCTGCAGTGATTGGCCTTGGGGTCTCACTTTTCCCACCCAGACTTGATCATAAAATCACTGCCTGTGAAAACAGAAACAGTAGAATCACCTGCAGGAATCCCATCCAAAACCTCAGAAAATCCACAAATGTGTGTGTATGTGCCTTCAAGGTGCCAGTTGACTTTTGGAGACCCCATAAATTTCATAGGGTTTTCTTAGGCAAGGAATCCTCAGAGGTGGTTTTGCCAGTTCCTTCCTGTGAAATATAGCCTACTGCACCTAGTATTCATTGGCGGTCTCTCATCCAAGTACTAAACAGATTTGACCCTGCTTAGCTTCCTGCTTAGCTTCCAAGATCAGACAGGATCTGGTGCCTTACCTCATAGGAAACAACTAGTTTTCTTGAGCCACACATAAACCCACCTGGCACACAGCACAGGAATGACTAGTAAGCTATTTGGATGCAAATATCCTTCAATATTGTTTCTTGAGGAAAAGAAATACTTGATAAATAGGTCACGTTCCAGAGCCTTATGGATTTATGCTCACATGGAAAGAGTTTGGGTGGGAGGGAGGGAGAGACACCAACCCAACACAAGGTAGAATAATTTCTCTCCAATTTCCAAATGCTGTCTCTATCCAAACTCTACCTACAGAGTGTGAAATCAATATATAGATGTTGCTGCAAAACTAATGACCTCTTCAGTGTGTTGCTTTGATATTTTTATTATGGATCATCTCGGATTTGTCTTTTCCTAAATTACACTGAAGACAGATATAAAGGCCTAATAATTCTGAGCTGTGTAGGAAGGGGGGAACGGGGACATCGCCAATGCATTGTTCTTCCATAACAGCTTCCACAGACAGATTATTATTTTTCTTTCTCTCTTTTCCTAGGCAATAAGGCATTAAAATTAACTACAGTGGCCTAATTCAGTAGCTATTGTGAAACCTGAGTGGGAAACAAAGTGAAATCGATACGAGAAAGAAGAGGATTGAGGGGTAATACAATTAGGACAGTTCTAGCACCATTTTAAATGCTTTTCTACATGAAAGGTTGACCGAACTTTCATCTTGCAAAATCACACAGATTTAGTTACACTGCCTGAGAATGAAGTCCATTCTAGATGAACAATTCATCGTTCCTACGCTGTGCCATTTAAAACTATACGTGAAGGGATTAAATAACCATGACCTCCATGGTCAGGAAATGGAGGGGAGCCAATAAAAAACAAGGTTAAATCATAATAATGTAAGAAGCACTTTGTTGGATTAGATCAGGGTAGATTAAGTATGGCCTACAGTCAGCAAGTATACCCTGGGACATTTTGTGGCCTTCCCAGGATCCCCTGGGGTCAACAAAAATTTGGTTCCTAAATGCCTTCTAGGAGTGTCTCCCTTCCCTTGCGTGGTATTTCCAACACATTTGGGAGGTTTCCTAGGGCAAGTTATGCCCAAGAGACGCCTTTTTGAAACAAGAAATTAACTGGAAGTGACTTCTCATTTCCTTTTTAAAAATATCTTTATTTCGCTACCTTTCCCATCAATTATTGCATTTACATTTATATTTACATTTGTCAAATTACAATAAATTTATTTTCTAATGCATATTCTTATCCTAACTCATGTCTTCCTTTCATTATGGAGTTCATTCTTTTTCTTTTTGTGAGTACTGTATTTTTTGGTAGATGTTTCTTTGTTATCTTCTTATTTGTATTCCCATTTCCTCCAATTCATTATTTTTCCCCTCTTGTCTTCTTTCTGCTTCTTCTTTTACTATCTCTTTAACAATTTATTCATTATATTTTTACCATTTATTTATATATATATATATATATATATAAACCTACCCCTCTAAATAAAGGAATAAAAAAGAAATAAGAAAAACAAGAAAGAAAAAACAGAAAATAGAACAAAAAATCAAAAAAATCCTCTTTCTTCCCTTCTTGTATTATTTTTATAAGTTTATCTATTATTGCAAATGTCTAATTTGTCTATCTTTAATTCATCCACCTTAATCTTAATCTGCTTTCTTACTCTCTTAAGGGAAAAAAAACTTCTTTTCTTGCCTTTCCTTCCTCAATTCTTTCCTCCTTACTATTCTCAACTGCTTATTAATCATATTGCATGTATAATCATATTCAGCCATCTTAATCTTTCCACTATTCTCCCTCCCTACCTTTTTCTTTCTACTTATGTTTCCATCTCTCTTTTACGTATCATTTTCCTTTCTCTCTTCCTGGTCCTTCTTACTCCTTACCTTCATCTTGTTTTGGAGAGAGAGAGAGAGAGAGAGAGCTGTAGTGGTTTGGTTGTTGAGCTATGATTGTAATAAATACTGATGTCCTTGGGCAAGCTCCTGCCTTGGAAAAGCGGCCTCTGAAGCATGGCTGGGACCCAGGATGCAGTCGCTCAGTGTAGCGGTAGTGATTTGCATGGGATAATACCTGGTAGCAAGCCAAAATGTGACTGTATCCCATTGGGGATCAGTCGCATGATTGGTAAGTGTGATAATCTCCACACTCTCTCAGTCTCAGAGGCTGGCGATGACAACCCCCCTTTGAAGAAACTTGCCATGAAAACCCTGTGATAGGTTTGCCTTAGGTTCACCATAAGTCAGAAATGACTTGAAAGTGCACAACAGCAACTACACACACACACATTCCCCCTACCAAGGGAGCAGGGGTGTAATGGGGGGGTTCAATCTTCCAATGTCTCCTGGAGGGTGCCAATGTGGCCCTCTAGCCTTCCACAGTTGTCCCCCACCAGATTACACCCAAGGCCTTGATAGTCCAACATTACGTCCATGCATTGGCAATTGCCTATGTGAAGCTCACAAGCAAGTCATGAAGAAATGCACCCTCCACCTTGTCCCACTGTGCTTTTTACTAAGCAGGATAGTCACATTTGTAAAGAATAAAATACAACCATCAATAAGCATGTGAAGGCTTGTTTCTTCTTTTGAGAAGGTGAGTTTTGTAGGGACAGGTAGATAGACATTCCCCCAAGCTGAAAGATTTTGGTCATATTGTTTTGAGTTATCTCTATTATAATACAAAATATTCAGGCATGCCTTGAATAAGCAATTAAGACCCATTAGCTTTACAGAAAGGCCTGCATGCAGATGAAAATCTAGCAGAACAGGGCTGCTGATATAGATCAACAAAGGGCCTTTGCAGACTGCCAGAATAGTGCAAATTGAGTCCACTTTAACTGCCCTGACTCAGTGCTAGGGAATAATGGGAACTGTAGTTTATTGTGGCACCAGAACTCTCTGACAGAGAAGGCTCAACGTCTCAGAAAAAAATACAGTTCCCATGATTCCCTAGCACTGAGCCAGGGCAGTTAATGTGGACTCAATTTGCACTATTTCTAGCAGTCTGCAAAGGCCCAGACTTGTTTTACAGTTATGAATACCCCTAGGATGATAACTGGATTCTCATGATGAGTGTGTACAATTCAGAACTGAAAATGACATGACTACTGACTGTCTATGGCACACATGACCACCTTATCTGTGAATAATGCTTTCCATAGCATGGCATTAAGAATCACACCTTGCTGTTGCCAGATGATGCCAACTAGACTGACAGTTGTTTAAGGAACAGGAATCATGGAATCATAGTTGGAAGGGACCAAAAAGGGCCATCTCATCCCAGCCCTCTGCCATGCAGGAATTCAACCCCCTGCCATCTAGTAAGTGGTTAAAAAAATGGATTAAGGCATAGTTCAAGAAATTGTTACTCCAAAGTTACTCCATTTCATAAATTCTAGCATCTAGTGTCCTTGAGAAGCATTCATCAGTCTCACTTTCTTGGGGTCTGTACTCCTGGTATTGGTTGTCACTGTCAAAGGAATCAGGCAACCATAGTGTCCCAAGACTGAACAATTTTCAAGTTCAAGTTAAACTGAGAGAGATCAAAAGAGAGTCTCTGCAAAAGAGGCCCTTGCTGGCAATTTTTTCCAGCTCAGAGAGTCTTGACAATGCAACCTCAGGAGCAGGCAACAAATGTTAAAAGGCTCTCCTCCTTGTCCTCTGTTGAACATTATGGGGGTACTAAGAATGACCTTGTTCAAGGAATGAAGCAGTGCAACAGAGATGCAATAACTAACAATGGAAGGGCTGTACTGTTGGGATGTTGGTGTCATTGCACAGCCCGTCTCCACAAGGACACAGCATGCATGAAGACACAGAAAGGGCACTGTGTGGGAAAAGAGTGTCAGTTCATCCCAAATCGCTGGATGGTCTCCTCTCTCCTTCCCCAGCTCTACATTGTCTTCTTTTACACATATAGCTTTCTTTTTGTGACGAAAGAACAGTGTGCTTCACATTTAATCACTAAGGTCTCCATTTGTTTGCATCTAATAAAAAAGACTTAGCACTAATATGCAGGGGTTGACAGCATTACTTCCTATTATGAACACGATCTTTTGACATCAGGCTTTCACATTCTCAATAGCTCCTAGTCATGATGGCTCTGTAGTCAGTCCAGTGTCAGTGGCAACATGCCTTTGGATACTAGTTGCCAGAGAACACAAGCAGTATGGAGCTGTGGCATTCCGTTCATAGAGGCATCCAGTTGGCTACTATGGGAAGAAAATGTCAGACTGGGATTAGTACAGTGGGGTTCTCAAGCATTCTCAGCCCAACAAACTTCCCAAAATCCAAGCATAATTTTGTCACTGTAGCTTGAAAGAGTGTTCTTTTGTAGTGTAAATTGCCAATTTACAGGATTGTAGCTCTAATTTCTGGGGGTTTTTCCGATCATTGATAGAACCATGTAAACAAAAAGTGTGGAATTTCAAGTGCTGGACTTTTGGCCAACATGAATTTCTGGTTCCTGAAGAAGACAACTCCAAAGGATATCCATGAGTGTATGATGTAAACATAGTGTGACAAGTGCGCATCATACTCAACTGTGAAGAAATAATGTGACGACTTTCAGCATGGAGATTTTGAAATTGAAGATACACACACACACACACACACACACTGATTGATTGTACTAGAATTATATCAGTTTAACTGCCATGGGTCCATCCAAAGAGATCCTGTGATTTGTACTTTGTGAGGTACTTAGAATTCTCTCTAGAGTTCTGTAGGGCCCTGACCAAAATCACAGCTCCCTGAGTATCCTGGAAAATGCAGTTCAGGGGAGTGGACTAGTGCTCTCTAGAGTAAAGAATTCCAAGTTCCTCACCAAACTACAGATTCCACATTTCCATAGGGTGAACTTAGAAAAGTGTCAGACTGCTATAACTCTGTAGTCTAGATGCACCTCAGGGTAGAAGTCCTGCACTGTTGTGATGACTTGGGACATTGATTTGAATTGTCACAAACATTGCCACAGGAATGAATTTCTTTCCACTTCTTATCCTCAGAAAGGAAATGACAAATGAGACAGTGTTACGAGGATTAAAGGCCCCTCATTAGAACACACACCATCCGCCTTTACATTCTTCTCTATGGATATTGAAAAGTACAAAGGATGAATGCAACATACTGACAGGCTTTGTGGAGGAACGATAGGCTTAGAGTTCTCATCATTGCACTGCAGAGCAGGATATGAATATTTTATTGCCATGCTAACTTGTCACATTGCAAGTCACTTTGTGCCATGGAGGTGCACACACAGTGCTGCGATTCATGTTTACATCCATCCTGCAAATGCCAGCAAAACACTGCCTTTGATAAGGAGACTCCCCACCTATTCAGACAGAAGCAAGATCTCCAAGATGGTGACATGGCAGCTGGTTGAAAGCAATATGAGAAGAGTTGATAGGGAGAGGTACTAAATATTCAGGGACCTAATCTATAGAGACCTCTGACACTGACATGAGCTGATAACATAGGTATCCTTGTTGGGGACTAATGAGGTCTGGATCATAGTAGAATGAAGGATGCTGTGAATTGCCAAGATTTGACACCTAGAGAAAGTAAGCAGCTGAAGGGTTGAGCCAATGATCAACACTATACCTTAGGTCTACAACAGGTAGGTCACAGTAGCTAAGGATGCCCAATTAAGCTGTTCCTGTGTTTCTGGGTGAAGACAATTCACAGCTGAAAATCATGCATGTAAAACCTTTCTATTGACACAATTCTCCCTAAGCATGTGCTTTTGTAGGAGACTAATTTGGACTTGGTCCAAGAATCTGTGTACTTGCATGGAAACCAACATGTAATTGAAATGATTGGATTGTAATTAAAATGATAAGACAGTTAAGATGACAACAACAGAAAAACAGTAAGAGGTTTGGTTGCCTTTCCAGTAAAAAAAAAAAAAAGTTAAAAAATTAAATTCCTTGCATGCTGAAAATGACCATATTATGGGGGAGGGGATTGTTCATTTTATTATGTAAGCCGCCCTGGTTGTATTTTACAGAGAGGCAGGATATAAATTATTATTATTATTATTATTATTATTATTATTATTAATGAGAGGACTAGAATCTTTATCCATCTCTTCTAATTTTCTAGAACAGAAGAATGTACAACCAAATGTGTGTGTGCATCCATGCACAATTCACAATGCATATCCATTCTCAAGGTACCACATGAGTAATCCTGTTTTCGCAGTTGTGAACTGAATGAGGCCATTCAGCATCATACAAAATGTCCAAATATTTTCAGAGGGGAAGTGATGCATATTTAAGATACTAACAGGATTCCAGCCCACTGGGTCCATGGTCACCCAGTGGACCACATTCTGTGGGAAGGGTTTAAGACTGGATTTCACTCATGCATGCCTGACACATTAGCCCCTGCATCATACACAAAGGCTAGTATCCTGTTGGTAAATTAAGATGGTGTAAATCAGGCTTCTGATCTTAGAAGATAAGCAGGGTCAACACTAGTTTGTACAGTCCTTTGGTATCCACTGGGGTATGGTTCCAGGACCCCTTGTGGATACCAAAACCCATGGATGCTCAGGTCTTATTAAATACAATGCGTACACAAGCATAGTAAAGTGGTGTCCCTTATATAAAAAGGCAAAATCAAATTTTGTTTTTCAGAATATATATCATATTTTTAATCTGTGGATGGTTGAATTCATAGATAAAGAATCTGTGGATATAGAAGGCTAATATGATAGTAGACTGCCAAAGAATATGTAGGCTATATTTCAGAGGAAGTAACTGGCAAAATCACCTCTAAGGATTCCTTGCCTAAGAAAACCCTATGAAATTCATGGGGTCACCATAAGTCGACAGATGACATGAAGGCACAGACACACAAATCAGAGTCACACCCTTGCTATTCATTTTTCGGTTGTTGTGGAATTCAACATTCTGTTCTGACCATGGAACAATGATCCCCTCAACCCACTTTGTAAGTCCTTTCTCTGTTGTTGGAGATCAGGAGGATGAGCAGGGACATGTCCATGTGGCTGGATGCACTGCAAGGACATCATCTACAGATACCTCCTCAGGACCACAAGAGATTCTGACAAAATGGAAATGACCGTCTTCATGGGAAGGGATGCCCTGATTTCAGGGTGTGTTGGGAGGGCTAACACTGTGAGGCTCAGCTATATAGATGTAGGTGCCTGATACACATGTCTCCCAATGCAGAATTTCAGCCATTATTCTAACATGTTGGTTCTAAACTCCATCCATCCATACACATTTTCTGTAATGCTTCCACTCTTCCATTCCTCAATGGCATCAATCTGCTCATGTAAGCATTATTTTGCACACGTCTGAGCCGATTCAAAATGTGTGAACTGGCCCCAAATTCCTTTGAGAAAGGGCAGACAGAACACAAATTACCATGTAAATAATTGTAAGTGAGGATTTGACAAGTGTGCAGTGTTTTCCACTAATTTGTACATGCTGTACATTTTCCCCAAAGGGCATGGCAGTCTTTAAATGGAATCAATTAGAAGTTTAATGCTTGCAGTGCTTTCTTTCACAGCTCTGGATCATGGGGAAATCTGAAACTTCTTATTAAATGGCCAGCCAGGTTTTGCAGGCATGCCAAACTGCATGGAGATATGTCTCTAGACTTGAGGGGAAAAGGAAAATCAGATAGTGGTCTCCCCATAACTTGAATAAGTGACAAGGGGCTGAGAAGAGTGGCAATTCTTTACATGCTGCAACAAACCCAAGCATGAAGTGTTAAAGAATTACTTGTCTTACGACAAAGGTAGTATTTCTAAATATACATCCATTGTAAAGGAAACCACTGTGGCTGAACTGTAATGCCTGGAGTTAGATTGCATCTTGTGTAATAGATCCCAAGTTATCACAGCCTCTCATCTGAAGAGACACTCATGGTTCCAGCTTTGACTGACTGGACTCTTAGAAACACAACCTGAATAAACATGTTTTACAGCTTACAGAGAACACCTCCTCCTCTCCCCTATTACATTAAAGCTATAAAATATACAACATGAGTGTTCAAAACAGACACTAAACAAAAAAAGTGTGTTTTATTTTAATTTTTTTTATAACCCGTCTTTCCCTCAACAGTTAAAACAATATATGGTACAAAAGTTTTAAAACCATTAAATAGACAATTGCATTAAAATATTTAAAACAGTTTTAAAAACATGTAAGGGATTGTGCACCAATTGAAAAAATTGTACTCATCTCACAGTTGCCATGAGCCAGGCATATAGTGTTCTTGAAATTCACAGGGAAGTCACTGTGAATTTTCAGGGAATGTGGTTCAAAGGGCTTTAATGCAATTTCTAAAAAGTCACCTTTTACCCCAAACTTTTTCTAAACATCCAGATTGTCCTGTGTGTGCCCAGTGCTCCAAGATGGCCCCACAGTGTGGAGATGGGGCTAGGAGAAATTTTTTTAGTGGGTGGGACTGGTTGTGTTGTTTGTTTTTACTTCAGTGTATGTTCAACTATGAGATCATTGATGAGGGCTTAGATTGGGCTACCCCATACCTCTTCCTTCCCCAAACTGTGTGTTGCATTTGTTCTCACTATTTTTACTCTTCCTCCTCTCCATTCCTACCCCCCCTAATCAGCATTGTGTCATCTTTATTTTTACTTCAATTAATGGAGTGGACGCATTTCCTCATTCCACCTGAACATTAGCTCATTCGCTCATGCAGAGATCTCACACAGTCCCTCCCCCCATTTCCCTCATCATGCACTCACTCACTCACATAGAGATCTCATGCACTCCTGAACCCCCAATCATTAGTTCACTTGCTCATGTGGAGATCTGCAATATATGTATGGGGGGGTCGGGGGAGTGCATGAGTGAGCAAGTGAATGATGAGCAAATAATTGGGGGCAGGGAATGTACAAACACCATTCACTGAAGTAAAATCAACAATTGACGTTATCCCATGGGGGCCAGTTTCGTGGTTAAAGAGATGATAAAGTGGAAATAAAGCATCCCAAAAATAAAGCAAAAATAGCTCTAAATTGCGCAAAAGCATTTCTCACGTAATTAGAATAAAAACGGAATTAAGTGAAAAGTGAAATAAAAGACGTTTTTAACTTTCATACTCAAGTGAAAAAACCCGTAAATGTACTAGAAATGGGCGTGTTTTGTTTTGCTTTCGGGTGACCAGACTCCTCCTTTTCCAGGGCAGGTCCTGCGTTTCATTCAACCTTCTCTCCTTTCCAGGAGGAAATGTCAAAGTGTTCTCCATTTGGAGCAGGAGTAAGAAGCATGATTTTCTATTTCTAT
>CM034701.1:16567335-16579758 GCA_020142125.1 Phrynosoma platyrhinos
ACAAAAAACTATGGATGCCAGCCATGAAAGCCTACGACTTCACAGAAGTGACACTGCATCACTTCCAGTATCCATTTTGGCTGGGATATGGCTTTAAAAGGAGGTGTTTGGAAGTTCTGGAGGCTTTGAGATGTTGCCCTGTGTTTTCATAAATCTCAATGGCTTGGACATGGTTTTCAGGTGAAAATAATGTGAAAACCACATCTCCCTCCAAAAAAATAAAAGATAGGCAGTTTAGTAACTTTGGAGGATTGGTATGGGCTTCAGGGGCCACCAAAATGGGACCCAGGGGTCACAAGTACCCATGAACCATATTTCCCCCTCACTGTTGTCACATTCCCTGGTGCCCATCCTGAGTAGTCAGGATGCCTCCAAACTCACTATCATGTTGTACAATTCAAAGATTTGTGCTGTAGTAAGAAACTACTTTTTCTGTTCTGCTGATGGTTTTATGATGTTCAGCTATCTCCCCATCCCACTCCAGGCATTACAGTTCTAAGGTTTTTCTTAAACTGCCTGTGGAGTGGATAGGAGCACTTTCATGGGCATTTATTTGCCATTATTCCTGACCTTCATGAACAGGATCAGTACAGAAGTCTCTGTTTAGAACACAGCAAAGTTCTACAGCTCATAAATCCTAAAGGTCTGGAGGAATCCTTGTCAAGGTTAATAACCTGTTTCATGGGATGAGAGTGGGAAGGACAAAGCTTTCAAAGTCTCCTCATGGGATGCATAATCTGAGAATTAGCCTGATGGTTTTAACATTATATTTTCAGATACAGTTGACTCCCTCACGTTAGTACAGGCCAAGTCACTGCTATCTCCTTCAGGTGTCCAATGCACGTCTCACTGAATGATGAACAAAAGACACTCTGCTTTGACACAGGGAGATAAATACATTTGGCCCTCCAGATCCACAGATTTTGCATCCATGAATTTAACCATGAAAACATTACCAAAAAAAAATCCAAAAATAAAACCTTAATTTTGGCATTTAAAAAAAAAAATCATTTTTATTAAATCTAAACACAAGCACAAAGAAATTTAATACATACATCTAACAAAACAAACTTAATTAAACTACTAAACAAAAACAGACATACACTATTGATGCTTCCCCCAATTGATGGCTTACTATTACTATTTGTTGTTGTTGCTGTCTGCCTTCAAGTCATTCCTGACTTATGGTGACCCTAAGGCAAGCCTATCACAGGGTTTTCTTGGCAACATGCTTCTCATATTCCATCTTCCTATATGTATTGTTGCAGTTTCAGACTTTCCTTTTGCCTCTGAACATATCAAGAACTGGATGTCATTTCAACTTGAGTCCAGTTGTGTCATTAACCACAGCAATATTCATAGCTGTCCTCTGCTGTACCTTAGCAGCTCATTGGGTGCCAACTGATCAGGGGGGTTAACCTTCTATGCCCTTTGGCACTTTTTTTTTTTTTTTTAGAAAAGCGAACTTTCTCTTTTTTAAAAAAAGGTGATTGTGTTTAGATTCAACACATCATCACTAAAAAGTTGGGATTCCTTTTTGATTTACAGCTCTGATAGCTTTTGCTGCCTTGCCAATTAAGATTTGGTAATACTTCTGGTAGTAAAAATAGGACCTCATAAGGAAAGGCCTGCTTCAGTTTAATATGCATGGGGTAATTACCTATTTTGGGGGTGACATTTAATAGACTGAAGTTCATTTCCGATCATCTCATCCCTTTGTAAATTTGCTGCTGGGAAAGGACGTGCACTTAACATTTGGGGATCTGACAAAAGAAGAGAAAATTATACCTCTTGGATACAGCCTTTTGATCTTGTCTGTCCTACCAAGGTGAAAAGTAAGGTGTGCTTCATACCAAGAATTCAAAGCACAGTTGGGATTGTATTCTCATTGGTTTGACTGATCTTTGATGTCCTGATTTTCAGTAGCAAGATCATTATCATTCCAAAAGTTCTAATCAAAGTCAATTTGGCTTTTATGTTTCTGGCCTCCATTTTTAGCAAAACAATAACAGTAAATACCTGACATTTTATAAAGTGTTTGAAGTGTTTCACACACAACATCCCAACGTACAATACAGAAATATTCAAGATAAAACAAAGGCTTCCTCTCCAAAGGAGAGTTTGTTTTTAAAGTGTAACATTGGGTCTTTCTGTACAGAAGTGCAGCTGGATGTTCCACCCCACCCTCAAGAAACAAAGAATAAACTTTTCAAAATATATGCAGACAGAAGACGAAATGGCAGAAATACTTTGTACAGGTGAAGCAAAGACTCCTTGTCTTTTGGAAATACAGAGGCTGTGTACAAATCACTTGGGACTAGGATAGGAGAAGGACTTGTCCATCCTTTAAGATCAGCTGCTCCTCAAGGGTGTGCCTTTAAAGACACATCAGAGGGCAATAAGTAGAATCATAGAACCATAGAGTTGGAAGAGACCTCAAGGGCCATGAATTCCAACCCCTTGCAATGCAGGAATACACAATCAAAGCACTCCCGACAGATGGTCATCCAGCCTCTGTTTAAATACCTCCAAAGAAGGAGACTCCACCACACTCTGAGGGAATGTGTTCCACCGTCTAACAACTCTTGCTGTCAGAAAGTTCTTCCTAATGTTGAGATGGAACTGCTTTTCCTGATGTTCGAATCCATTGCTCTGGATCCCATTCTCTGGAACTGCAGACAACAAGCTTGCTCCATCTTCAGTATGACACCCCTCCAAATATTTAAACAGGGCTAGCATATCATGTCTTAACCTTCTCTTCTCCAGGCTAAACATACCCAGCACCCTAAGTCACTCAACATAGGGCATGGTTTCCATACTTTAAGAGGGCCTTCTCCTGGAACTCTTGTGGAACTCCTTGTCTCAGGAGGTCCTCTTCTCTGGAAGCTGCCTTATGCTGAGTTCTCAGGTCCATCTGGACCAATATAATTCTGCCTGGCATTGATTATCCAGGGTTTCAGACACAATGCTTTCCTAATTCTATCTGGAGATTCCTCAGTGTCTTCCACTCTGTGTAGTAAGCCAACCTGACCCTGCATAGCTTCTGGGTGTGAGATGAGAGTGGATGTGTTCAGGACAGCATGTTGCCTCCTCTTTAACTGGGTTCATCTGGCAAATTAGACATTTTTAAACCTCAGGGTCTACAGTGGGATGTTTTATTTCTCCAGATGCATTTTCTGTCTTGTAAAATTCACACAGAGCTAGACACATCATACAAATCAAAGGTGGGGAAAATGTGGACCATGAGCCACAGGCAGCCCTAGGGACTCTCTAAAAAGCAGCCCCTGAAAGCCATCCTGACAAGACCCCTGAAAAAAAATAATTGGGGTTCCAATTTTGGGGGGAAACATAAATGATGTTGTTTCTTTCCCCAATTCTTCAGAAGTCCACCAAACTTCCAGACCCCCAGTTTATAAAACTGGTCCGATTTTCAATCCAAAACCTGACCAAAAGCTTCTCAATTGTTGTTTTTGTTGTTGTGTGCCTTCAAGTTGTTTCTGACTTGCTGAGATCCTACAAAGTGAACCTATCAGAGAGTTTTCATAGCAAGATTTGTTCAGAGGGGGGTTTGCCTTGGATTTCCTCTGAAACTGAGAGAGTGTGACTTGTCCAAGGCCACCCTGTGGTTTTTCATGGCCAGGAGGGGATTCGAACCCTAGTCTCAAGAGTTAAACTCCAATGCTGAAACCACTACACTGCACTGACTCTCAAACCCCGACCACCCATACCCACAAATGTGGCAGTTTGCTGCTTTCATCCACTCATTGTACCTGAAACCTCTAACTCCCCAAAGGGAAACAAACCAGCTAAAAATCAGCCAAAATGGTTAGAACAGCCAAATCAGCCAAATTTACTTTTACCCCCAAATGCATCCTCCTATACACCCATTAGAGGTCATAGATCAGTAATGGTGAACCTTTTAGAGACCGAGTGCCTACACTTAAAGGTGTTCTGGCACCAAGTGTTACCAGGGGCAGGACTTCTGGGAAGATGGGGACACACTTGTTCCCCCTCTCCCCCACCCTGCTGTCTCTCTGCCTGTCCTCAAAAATGGCTTCACGTGACAGAGATGGCACACGTGCCATAGGTTTGCCATCTTGGTCATAGACAATGTTGCCATGTTTTTGGCTCTCAGTGGGCCCAAGAGAGATGGAGTTTACTGCATTGTGAAAATGTGACTCACCTCCTCTGAATTAAAGTCTCTTCCAGGATGCAGCCAGGTTCTATCACGCGTATTTTGCCATTGTTGCCACGTCCTGACTGCATCCAGCCTAAAACCCAGCTAGAATCCATGCTCAGATGGCCCTCAGATGGCCAATTTGCAAAGTCGCGAAGCTCCTGGCTTTGCAAATCGGACAGCTGAGGGCCAGATGAGTGCAGACTCCAACCAGGTTTTAGGCTGGATGCAGTTGGGAGGTAGCAACGGCGGCAAAATGCATGTGATAGAACCTGGCTGCATCCCAGAAGAGACTTCAATTCGAAGGAAGTAAGTCACATTTTTTTACAATGCGATAAACTCCTATTTTTCCCAAGGGGCACATTAGAATCATAGAATCATAGAATCATAGAGTTGAAAGAGACCACAAGGGCCATCCAGTCGAACCCCCTGCCATGCAGGAACTCCCAATCAAAGCATCCCTGACATTGCGTCTGAAGAGACGTGGAAGAGCCGTGCGTCGGCTCTTCCGCCGCCCTTTCTGCAGCTTGACAAAGGAGCTTGACAAAGGAGCCCTTTCTGCAGCTTGACAAAGGAGCGCTATTTTGGTGCTCCTTTCCTAGTTGCCAAAAAGGTGGATTGGGGCTGAGGCGTGGGGCGGCTTCGGCCCCAATCCTCCCCTTCCCAGGGCGGCCCACAGCTGCCCGTCTGCATCCCCCCTAAGTCAAGGAATACTGAGTCAGAAGTTGTTTTGACAGTTCCTTCCTCTAAAATATAACCTCCAGCATTATTTCCATAAGCCTCACCCCCTGGAAGTACCACCTCCTGCATTGGGTGTATGATTCTGCATACAAACACAACAACCATCTTGGAAATCACACTCTCTCAGCCTCAGAGGAAGGCCATGGCAAAAAGCCCCTCTGAACAAGTCTTGCCAAGAGAACCTCCTGATAGGGTCACTACCTTAAGTTCGCCATGAGTTATAAATGCCTTCAAGGCACACAGCCACAACAATAGTATTAGCTTAGTCACACTCTCTCAGCCTCAGGAAGGGAAATGCAAACACCCTCTGAACAAGCAAACCCTATGATTGACTTGCTTCAGGGTTGTCATAAGGTGAAAATGACTTGGAGGATGCAACAACAGTCTTCAAAGTCACACTCTCTCATGGTGATCCTAAGGCAAACTTATCACGGGGTTTTCTTAGCAAGGAGGGTTCAAAATGTCTCTGAGGCTGAGAGAGTGTGACCTGCCCAAGGTCATCCAGCTGGGATTAGAACCCTAGCCTCCCATTCCACCATAAAAACCCACTGGGTGACCTTGGGAAAGTCACATGCTCTCAGTCTCAGAGGAAGGCAATGGTTCCCTTCCAACTCTAGAATCCTAGGTTGAACTAGATGACCTCTGAGATCCCTTCCAATGCTGGGATTTCTCCATGGCAGAATTCCTGCTTGGCAGAAGAGAATTACCACTTCAGCCCACCCCCGTCTCCATTCTCTGTAATTGGTGTATGCTGTAATTGTGTAGTGTGAAAGTCCCAAGATGGGCATTGTGTAACTTTAGTCTATAGCAGCTGCCACACTGCCGAATTAATGCAATTTGACACCGCTTTAAGTATCATGGCTCCATCCTTTTGAATCTTGAGATTTTATAGTTTGTTGTGGCACCAAAGGGGGCTAACTAGCTCACAGAACTACAAATCCCAGAATCCCATAGCATTGAGCCGTGCCAGTTAAAGCAGTGTCAAACTGCATTAATTCTGCAGTATAGAAGCAGCTGAAGGAAATTATCTTTTGCTTTTTAAAACTTGTTCACATTGGTAAATTGGTTTTATTATATATGGCCCTGACATCTTTCAAGGTATGCCAGGATACAAATAAATACAATTAATAAAGAAGGGACACTCATAATTAGGAAAAATAGTCAAAGGCCAGCTGAGCCAACAGCTGAAGGTATGCTGAATCCAAGCCCTTCCCAGCTGAAGGAAGTTGAAAATTATTTAAGACTACTTTCACCATGACCTTACCTGCTTCTTCTGGCAGAAGGGCATTTCTTTAGCAGAAACTGCTCATGCCAAATTGAAACTCATTGCAATTGACCCATCTTTGACATAAGACTGCACTGCACAGGAGCCTATATTCATGTCTTACCCATGGAAAATAGCACAACTTAATTCTGAGTAACTATGCCTAGGATGGATAGTTTGGTATTAAGGGAAGCAAGAAATCTTTACAAAAGAGAAAGTCTGTTTTCCTAAAGAAGGAAATATTACGGTCATATCATAACATCTTGAGACACATAGATTAGCATTTTAACCATCCCAAAGATCCTTGAAGCAAAAGGGGGGGGGGGGGGGGAAGGACAGCAGTACATCCAATTTCTAGCCCAGTTTCTAATAAATCCCACCTGGGCCTGCCATGAAGTCAGCAATTTCGACAAGGCTCAAATATCCAAAGGTTGCTGCTGTTTCTAATATTATTCTCCAAAGCCTTCACTTTTCTGCTTAGCAGCAATTTTTCCTCCTCTAACAAGTGCTTCTGTGCTTCCCTAGTTTCAACAAGAACCCTCCCTTCATAAGTATCTCTCTTCATTGCTGAGATATTTTTGTGTGTGTGTAAAGAAAGAACTGCGGGGGACTTCTAGCCTGACAATTTGTGCAGTGACTGCATTTCACTTTTTTGAAAACTCCCCATGGCCTTATGCAGCGAACTGCATAAGATCCCAAATAAATGGTATTGATTGATTTTCTTGCCTCGACTCACACTCCAATTCTGCTGCAAAAATGTGTGTGTGTTTATGTGTTTGTGTGTGGACGGTGATTGACAAACAGTGTCATCGTCACCAAGAATGGGTGTATCAAATTCCAGTCATTGGAAATAGTCTGTGGGGACATGATCCTAGTCCAAACATTCTTGTATTGAATGTTAGAAGGAACTTCTTGATTGTGAGAGTAGTTCAGCAATGGAACCAATTCCTAGAGAGATTATGAGGTCTCCTTCTCTAGTAAGTTTATCATACAGCACTTAAGGAATGGGAACGGAAAGGAATTTAATGGAACAGGGCAAAAATGCATGTTACTGGACAGAACACCACCAATGTCACTGGGAGTCCCCAAGCCCTTCCTCAGCCATTCCTGGTAGCCAATTTTTGAAGGACGATTTTGAACCACCCTTCAAAAATCGGCTGCCAGGAATGACTGGGGAACAGCTTGGGGACTCTTGGCAGCATCGGTAAAAGCAAAGCAGCTTATTTATATACTGCTTCATATCACACTATGGGATGTCTAAGCGGTTTACAACTGTGAACTGATTGCCCCCCAACAATCTGGGTACTCATTTTAGCGACCTCGGAAGGATGCAGGCCTGAGTCGAGCCTCAGCCCTGGCTGGTATTGAACTCGCAACCTTGTGGTCTATGAGTGAGTGGCTGCAGTACAGGCATTTAACCACTGCGCCACCAGGGCTGATAGCGTTCTCCTGTCCAATAACATGCGTTTTTGCCCTGTTCCATTCCATTCCCCTTATTGTAAGTGTTGTGTGTTAAGCTTATAGATCTCTTCAAAAAGAGGCTGGAAGCTACCTGCTAAGGGATGATCTAGCTCAGTGGTTCCTAAACTCTGGCCCTCCAGATGTTTTGGACTTTAGCTCCCAGAATTCCTGACTGTTGGCCAAGCTGGCTGGGAGTTGAAGTCCAAAACACTTGGAGGACCAAAGGTCTAGCTAGAGTTCCTACACTGATTGGGGGGGGGTGGACTCAATGGCCTATGATGCCCCTTCCAACTCTATGTGTGCATCTATGATCCTCAACCAATGCCTGAGGACCAACACATCATTTAAATTAATTCACAGTTCTCCCATCTTACTTTTGTCTCTTCCTCCTTATGTTGTCTTTCCCCATTTCAAGTTAAATTGTACGCTCATTGGGGGTGTTAGCATACCTTACATCCCTATCCCTGGATATGGGATTTCATATTTGATATCTAGCATCAGGCATGATTTTAAGAGATCATGATGACCTTTGGAGATTAGGAAGCAACATATGTCAGAAATCACACGGACCTAAGGACATATAGAAGACCTAAACGGCACTAAAATAATAGTTAAATGGTTTTGCTCCTTACTCCACTGCTGAATTCCACAGGAGGAGCCATAGCTTAAAGTGAAATAATAGTACTACAAGTGAGACTACAAGAGCCCCATTATCACCATGATCAGGTCAGTTAATTCAAATGGAAACATGCCAGTTTCAGAGCAGCCATTATTGCATGTTGTGTCAATTGCATTACTGGGGCTGCTTCTGCCATAGTCTTCTCTATCACACGTCCCTTTAACCCCATCTCCCTGCCCTGTGCCCTACCCAAATGTCTTTTGGGGTTTTTAATTTTAATTTAATTTTTACTTTTTAGTGCAATTCTGGAGTTCTGCTAATGCGATTTAAGTGTGTTTTAGAAAGAAAGAAAGATGAAATCAGCCTGCTTGGGAATGGAGGCGGGGGTGAGGAGAAGAGACACTGGCATCACATTAGCAGCAACATTTTGCACCTGAGGACTAGCACAATTGGGAGCTTATTGACAGGTCCCCTCCGCCAATGAAAAGGGATCCTTAACCGCATTTTGGAAACACAATAGCAATGGGTCAAAGACACCGTCATGCAAGAAGTATTGTAAGTGATGTTTTTTCCCCAACTGTAATTGAGGCTTAAAAGCCACGGGTAGTGATCTCCTTAGTCTTGGAGAAATTGTGCTGCAGGCTTGTATCAACAGTGCTGCCAATAAACTGTATATACCCTTGCACATAAATATGTAAATCAGTGTAGCTGCCCACATCTGTGCAGAGTCTGCATTCACTAGTGATATTTTGCTAGACACTCCAAATATAGCCTTTGTATTTTGAGCTAGAGATGGAGTTTTATGGGACAGAGGAAAAAAAGGACAGGAGTTATGTTAATTGCAGCTTGTCAAAATGAAAATATGATATTCTAGTCAGGAGAAACTTTACACTATCCTCCCCAAAATAAAAAATACAAAGTTTATGTGCTTGTGTATATTGTATATCTATCTTCCAAGCTGTCACATGAAAACATAAAACTATAAAAACCTTCATGCACCGATTTATTCCCTTTGCCAACTGATTCCTCTACTGCACTTGGAGCTTTATGAAATGGCACCATTTTCATGCACCAAGAATGCCATTTGCACCCCAAACTTTATGAACCTAATGGTGCTACCTCCCTCTCCAGCTGCCATGAGCTTCCCTGGTCCAAAGGAGGTGTGAGGTCTGCAGTCCACACTCCTTCCCATCTGCTCTCTTGATCATAAGATGTTTGGAAAGAAGCCACCAGCCAGCAATGGACCTCAATGCAGAGCCACACATTTTGGTGGAAGTAAGGGGCTTGCGCTGCTACTGCTGCTGCTGCTTTTATGACAATCAGAAGAAAAAATCCATCCTGGACAAATATAACAGCTACTTGGCCTGGGTTTGGTTTTGTCTGCAAACACTTGCAGGGGAGTTGAGAATAAAAACATTTGACTGAGCAAGGCTTTCAAACAGAGTTGCCAGATCTCAGGGCCTGGCCCTGAGTTTCCAGTTTTCATTTTCTCCAGTTTTCTTGGGCTCAGCTCCAAGCAAGAGGAAAGATATGTGTGCAAATCTCCATCTCTGCTATTACAATAGCAGCTTGCTACAGTTTCCAAGGCTTGACCAGCTGCTGCAATTTACAAAGTATCTTGGGGAGGGAAAGATGTCTATGTATTTACTTAGGACTTTAATCACACCAGGCTGCTGAGATGTCACAATCACCTCAGTGTAGGAAATGCAAACATAACAGTTTGGTGACAGTAATTTTCACACAGTATCTTGGTGCCACTATAGTCCCAGACTTTGTCTTCTGCATGCCAGTTTTCACAACCCCACTTTCCTGTTCTATGCCCTCCCCATCATGCCTTTTGAACTGTATTTTTATTATTTTCAATTGCACAGTCACAGCAATTAATTAAATTTTAAAAAAGAAAAAACACTGGGGGGAAAAGAAAACATTGGGAATAGTGAGGGGGAGAAGGAGAGAGGAGCAAAATCATGCCCACTCACACCAAGTGACTGCCTGTATATTGGAACTGCAGCGGGAGGAACTTATTACACGTAAATCAATAGTGGAAAAGCAACGCAACTGGGAGGCATTGATTTGCCTGTCAATGAAAAGGAAAAGATGAGAGACAAAGCAGCTACATGACAAAAACAGCATCATGTGATTAGGTATGGTCACAGACACTACTATCCTGCTATAACTCCACTTTGGCAGCCTTGTGTGATTAAAGTTAGCTTCCTCCTTCTCTCCTGTAGCTTTTCTATCTCGGCTGCAATCACTGCTCTGCCTATTATTTGTCCATCTGCCCTAGGATTGTTTAATTTAATTTAATTTAATGTTTTAATCATTATGTTTTAATTTTATTATTAGTTGAATTCTTTTTTAAGGGGTGGGAGGGCTGTGGATCTTGGATTGTATTTTAATATTGTATGGAGTTTTAACTGCTGTGAGCCACTCCGATTGTTTGACAGAGGGGCGGGGTACAAATTGTTGTTGTTGTTGTTGTTGTTGTTGTTGTTGTTGTTGTGCCAGGACTCACCTTCTGCTCTGTTCTGCATCCACTTCTAGTTAGAAGCATGTAGGCTAGATTAAATGGTCCTTTCCCCATCTCTATAAGCAAGTGAGAAGAAATAATCCCCTCATTTCACTTTCATCTGGAAACAGTCCCTTTCTGTCTTAATTTCCAGGCAGAGGGGAGCAATGCTCCATGTATCTGTGTCTATGGGTAGATGTGCTTGAATGATTACCTATGAGTAAATGTGGCTTATATTATGCTTAATATAAGCATAACCCTTAATAACTCACCAGGAGCCATCCTCATGTCTCACACTTTGCATAGGAAGTTTCCAGGACCTGGGACAATCCTGAATTTGTAATCTTAATTTACATGAGATACATGAAAACAGAAAGCATCTCCCTACACCAGCGGTCTGAAAGGATAAACCATACAAAGGTTTGGGTGTGTTTGCTTGTTTCCTTCTCCCATATAGTGTTTTGGCAAACAAATGTTTTGCATGTGAGAATGTTTGAGGCAAATGTTGTCCATGCTAGTTATTTATTTATTTGCTTACTTATATCCCACCTTGCTCCTGACGTGGGACCCAAAGCAGTTTAGAATGAGGCTAAAATAAGAGAAAGCTTTTGATGATAAAAAAAAAGTCAAAACATAATTGAATAAATGATCATACTAAAGTACCATTCATTTTAAAAAGTATAAAATCATTTTTTTAAATGACACTAAAGATAAAAACACAGCAAAAGGGAGATAGGAAGAAACTAAGAATTATGAATGCAACAGGACAATGGCTTCTGTGGAAAGATAAAGAAAATTACTACAATGACCAATGCAGAGAAATAGAAGACAAGAACAAAAAAGGAAGAACAAGAGATCTATTTCACAAAAACCAGGAAATCAAAGGAAAATTAAAACAAAGAACGGGATGATCTATGGCAATAAAAATAACATAAGACTAGGAAGGAATAAAAAGACATTGGATGCAATACACAGAAGAATTATACCAGGGGTAGGCAACCTTTCCCCTTTAAGGGCTGAGGGACTTCAGCTCCCAGAATCCCAGGAGCTATTGGCCAACATGGCTGAGGCTTCTGGGAGCAGAAGTCCCTTGGCCCTTAAAGGGGAAAGGTTGCCTACCCCTGAATTATACAAAAGAGATGACAGAATGAAGGACACATGAAAAGCCATATGAAGATGAACCCCAAATTCTAAAAAGTGAGATGGAAGCTGCAATAAAGGAAATGGCAAAAAACAAATTACCAGGAACAGATGATACTCCAATTAAACTGCTGCAATCCACATCGACAGAGTCATCTCTAGTGCTAACCAACATATGTCAACAGATATGGAAAACAAAACAATGGCCAACAGATTGGAAGTGATCAATATATATCCCATCCACAAAAAGGCAGACACAAGAGACTGCAGCAACTATAGAACCATAGCACTGATCTCTCACGCAAGCAAAATCATGCTAAAAATTCTGCAACATAGACTCCAACATTGAGAGAGAAATCCCAGAGGTCCAAGCAGGGTTCAGGAAATGAAGAGGCACTAGGGACCACATTGCAAACATATGATGGCTAATGGAGTGCACCACGGAATTCCAAAAGAAAATTAGCATGTACTTTATAGATTATAGCAAAGCCTTTGACTGCATAGATCATGAA
>CM034701.1:16579858-16598926 GCA_020142125.1 Phrynosoma platyrhinos
CCCCCCAATTGTCTGAGGGACAGCAACCCAGCTCAAAAAGGTTGCCTATCCCTGGGTTACAGAATGCCCTTAAACATAGGAATGCCAACACGTCTGATAGTCCTGATGAGGAATCTGTACTCAGGACAAGAGGCTGCTGTCAGAATAGAACATGAAGAAACAGAATGGTTCCCAATTGGCAAACGGGTCAGACAAAATTGTATCCTTTCACCCTATCTGTTCAACTTGTATGCAGAACATATTATAAGAAAAACAGGCTTAGACACAGAAGAAGGAGGCGTGAAAATAGGAGGAAGGAATATCAGCAATCCAAGATATTCAGATGACACCATAGCACTAGCAGAAAACCTCACAGACCTGGAACACCTGCTAAGAAAGATCAAAGAAGAAAGTGCTAAGGCAAGCTTAATGTTGAACATAAAGAAAACAAAAATAATGACCCCCGAGGGCCTTCACAAGTTCAACCTATACAATGAAGAAATAGGAATAGTAAAAGAATTCCCATACCTGGATTCAAACATGGATAGAAATGGGGACTGCAGTCAGGAAATCAGAAGAAGACTAAGAATGGGGAGGGTGGCTATAAAAGAACTAGAAAAGTTTCTAAAATGCAAAGATATACAACTTAGCACAAAGGTTAGAATCATACAGCCATTGTATTCCCTATTACCATGTATGGATGTGAGAAAGTTGAGAAAGATGATAGGGGGAAAAAATCAATGCATTTGAGATGTGGTGCTGGAGAAGAGTGCTGAGGATCCCATGGACAGTCAAAAGGACAAACAAATGGGTCCTAGAGCAGACCAAACCGGAAACCTGCCTGGAAGCCAAGATGACCATACTGAGGCTGTCATACTTTGGACACATCATGAGAAGAAAGGACTCTTCGGGAAAAACAATAATGCTGGAAAAGGTGGAGGGAAGTAGGAAGAGAGGAAGGCC
Organism: Phrynosoma platyrhinos; assembly: GCA_020142125.1. Taxonomy (NCBI): domain Eukaryota; kingdom Metazoa; phylum Chordata; class Lepidosauria; order Squamata; family Phrynosomatidae; genus Phrynosoma; species Phrynosoma platyrhinos. The sequence continues at coordinate 16,580,801 of CM034701.1, forward strand.
ACATGCCAGATGGATGGACTCTATTAAGTTGGTCACGGGTATTAAGGGGTTGCAGGAATTAAGCAGAGAAGTCGAGGGCAGTGGTCTTAGAGATATCTCATTCATAGGGTCACTATGGGTCGAGATCGACTCAAGGGCAGTTAACTGACAACAACAACAAAAACCTCCCTTATTAAAAAAAAAACAACCAATTAATCATCAAATGTCTTTTTAAATAAAAAGAATTTTACCTGCCGGCGAAAAGAGAGCAGAGAGGGGGGCAACCTCCTGTGGAAGAGAATTCCATTTGGAAGCAGCCACCAAGAAGGCACTCTCCCATATCCATGGATCAGCCAAGCCTGTGACAGGGGCAAGACTGAGAGAAAGCCCTCCATGGCCAGCTTCTTAAGACTTGGGTAGATTTGTATACAGGAGTCTTTTAGCTAGTCTGAATGCCTCTAATTAAAATACTGCATTTCAGAGCTTTGACAGTTTGGAAGCAGAACAATATACCAATAACACACATTTTTACTTCCAACACAGAGCCAATCTATGCATTTCCCTGGGGCAGACATTTTCCCCACAGTTGGAAGTCAGCCCTTCATGTTAAGTAGTCATTGCATAAGATATCAGCTCACAAATTTCAGAAATAGCAACTTCTGTGAGTTACATTTTGTATCCACCAATTTTTCATCAGTTTCATGAGCTACTGTAATTTGTGTGCAGCTGCCCTATATAGTGAGAATTACTAGACTAAATTGGCAACTTTTCTAGAGTTTTATCCTAGACTCATAGAGTTGGAAAAGACTACAAGGGCCATCCAGTCCAACCCTCTGCCATGCAGGAATAAACAACCAAAACTTTCCCAACAGATAGTCATCCAGCCTCTGTTTAAAAACCTACAAAGAAGGAGACACCAATTGTTGTTATTACTTGTTCTTGGGGTTTTCTTGGCAAAATCTCCACAGGGGTTTTGCCATGGCTTTTCTGGGGCCGAGACAGTGTGCATGCATATTTTTTTAATTTTTTAATTTTTTAAAATTTTATTTATTTATTTATTTATTTATTTTATTTTTGGTGCTTTGGCCCCCCAATTGTCTGAGGGTCAGCAACCTGTCCCCTGGCTCAAAAAGGTTGCCTATCCCTGGCATAAAGGGTTCCAAGTACTGGACCATCAAGCTCTCCTTGTTTTCTTCTATCCTTTCATAATCTCCTCTGATTTAGCTCATCTGGTCTGATGTCATTGTTGGCCGGTTCTCATGAGTCACACTGCCACCCTAGCTGCCATTTGCTTAGTTGCTGTCATATCAAACAGGGATATCAATCTGAAGCTGTGCTGTTGTTTGGCATGGCGGTTTGAATGTTGGACAAGAACTCTGGAAGAATGGAGTTCAGATCCCCATTCAGCCATGAAAACTCACTGGGTGACCTTGGATGAGTCACACACTCTCAGCCTCAGGGAAGGCAATAGCAAACCACCTCTGAATAAGTCTTGCCAAGACAACCCTATGATAGCTTCTCCATATATTAGATCTGACTTGAAGGCACATAACTACAATAAATGGAAATCTTAGGCAGTGTATCCCACTGTTGAACAGCTCTTACCATCAGAAAGTTCTTCCTAGTTTTTAGGTGATTCTCCCTGTAGTTTGAATCCATTCCTCCATGTCCTAGTCTCTGGAGCAGCAGAAACAAGCTTGCTCCTTCATCAATATGACCTCCTTTCAAATGTTTAAACATGGCTATCATGTCACGTCTTCTCTTCTTCAGCTAAACATTCCCAGCTCCCATAGAGCATGGTTTCCAGCTCTTTTACCAATTTGGGCCTCTGGACATATTCCTCATGCTTCAGATTGATTCCCTCCTATCCATGCTAGCTAATGAAACATATAGGGCTTTCCATATTCCCTGAATCTTGTTGGGAGGAGCATAGTCTTCTGCAGCTAGTGTCCTTTGGTGTGTCTCTGTGTCTTTTGATTATATCTGTCCCTGTCTATCATATAATCCAGTTCTGGTCTGCATCTTGAACATACATCCAGGTTTGTCCTTTGGTGTGATTTGCTGCCCCCTCATTGCTCTTTCAGTCCTGAGATTCACTCTTGTCCTTCTTACCTGGTTTGCTCCTTGACTTTGCGGGCTGGTTTCTCCAGGTTTGCTCCTCGAACCTCCCTTAAACAGATATACCCTTTGTAATTTAAACTTGCTTTGAACTTTAAACAGACCTTTTTATCTTGAGCTAGAGTTGGAGATTTGATGTGTAGTGAAAAAGGAGGATAAGAATTACGTTGTGGCATGTTAGAATAGAAATATGATATTCTTTTCAGGCAAAACCCCCAAATAAAAAGTTTATGTTCTTGGATATACTGCACATCCATCATCCAAGCTGTCATAAAAAACATAAATAACTGCCTCCTTGAAACTGCTTCCTAGTTTGTCCTTCTATGCCAAGTTGCCTCATGCTTTTTCTTTCTTTGTTGTTTTCTGGTTTGTCCTTCTGAACTGCTTTGCTACTTGATTCTGCCTCTTGGTTTGTCCTTCAGTCTTGGTTTGCTCTTTGATCCTATTTCCGGCTCTCCCCTTGGTTTACCCTGCTTTACTCTATTGACTTGACCTACACATTCTCAGACAGCTACCTGTGGCCTAACTCTTAAATTGGAGTTGCACTTCAGTTCTCTGTATGGTAGTCTTGCCATGGTCCACTTATGATACCGTAGTTATCCCTCTCTCCTCCCAATCCCAGCTACTGAAATCTAAATCACATCCTGTCTTGCACAACTTTTCCATTCCTTCAGTCTTACCAATCTTCCTCCATCTCTCACTTGACCTTCATACTCATGTCTGCTCTTTCTGCTTTCTGAATGAGTGGATCTGCAGCTTTGTTTTTATTATGAAGAAATAAACCGTTTAGCAGATAGCTGTTCATTTGTTTCCCCTCTGTCAAATCCATTGCAAAACAAATGGAAATCTTATTTAAATGAACGCTCAGGGAGCTTCTGGAAAAGCAAATCTTCTGGACATTTCAGTGCCTAGTTGTTTTTATGGGACTTGTTTTGCATCTTTTCTTTTTTGCAAACAAAGCAAATTATAAAAGGGGACAGTTTAATTTTTATGTTCTCAACATTCTGTAGTGTACAGCATCATTAAAATATATTGACCCGCTAGTTCAAAGCAAATAGGATTGAAAATTAATTCAGATGTTGGTTCTGTGCTTTTTCATTGGCAGGGAACAGAAGCTACAGAATAGCCTTCACTGCCACTGTATTCTCTCTTAAGTCTAATGAAATCAACCACAGTTTAGCTGCAAGCTGTACTTATATAGACTCATAGGACTTTATAACATAGGAGTTAATCCCATGAATAAAGTGCATTTAATCCTGAAAATATCCGCAAGAGTGGGATGATTTTCAGACTACATCCCCAATTTCGCCAATATCCCACAATTTTCCCATGAAAAAAAGCAGCAGGATTTTGCAGCTTTATTCATGGGTTAATTGCAGGATAATGGCGATGTTGGAGAACATCATCTGAAAGTCATCCCAGGTTGGCCAGCAATGCAGCAGCAATTTAATGTGTGGTAAAACCCGTTTTTCCTTCCAGCCCAATCCCATCCTGTGCATGGACCGGGCTGAAAAGTGTGTGCAATAAACTCCTATGTCAGAGTGTGCAAAGCTTTTTTTGAAGAGTGAGCATAGTTTGTTCTGGAAAGTTGGTGGATTTTTTCCCCTTAATTTGCTCAGACAATTCTATTAAGCAGCCATCAGTGAGAGTGCTTCAGCATTCTTAACCACAGGGAGCATCTGGAGATATGAATCACAACTACATTCAGAGCTGAATGTCTTTGCATCCTGCAGCCCATTTCTTATCTGTGTCTCTAAGGGTATAAGACTCGTCTACAGCAGATATATCTCCCACACAACCAATAGTGATAAATGTACTTAATCACTGATGCAAGCCAGGAATCTTTTAAGTATAGCCTTTTCTCTAGTTGATTGTTCCAGGAAGCCTAATTTGAGAAATCTTTCATCTTCTGTAGTTTGTGGTTTGAAGCAATAACTCAGGGCATGGACATGATTCTTAGAGGGTAACAAAGCACAGAGACTGCAGTAGAAACCAGAACCAGTAATGCTGACAACTGTTCCCAGATTGCTTAGAGAGGCTTGAATTTGCCAATCACCCATAAGAGTTATATAAAAAGATTCCTCATCTTGGCCATGCAATCAGTGGCTTTACTAGGACCTTATCACATGCTGGCCACGAAGCGAAAAGTAACCAAAATAAGAATAAATTCAGTTCTATACCGAAATGAACTGAATTTCGCCTGCGCGGCCATTGCGCAATGATTCTGAAAGCTCCTTGTACTTCCCTGAAAAACCAAATGTCGAAAGATCTCAATTCGTTACGGATTAGCTCCGGGTTCTGTCGAGTTTCGGTGCAACGTTGTGTGTAAACACGGAGAAACAATACGGATTAGCTCCGGGTTGTCGAGTTTCGGTGTAACGTCGTGTGTAAACACAGGGAAATAATATGTATTAGCTACGGATACCCTTTGGATTAGGTCTGCTTTAGACCCCGTGTGATAAGGTCCTAGGATTGGTCTTTTGAGAGGCAAAAGTCTGAAGGAAACTTGCACCATTTGAGATTGCATTCATCTCAATTATTTGCCTTCAAAAAAGACTTTTGCATGTCAAGAGACTGAGGTCTCCCCAGAGGACTTTGGTTCTTTTTATTGTACATTCTATGTATTATTTTATTGATTTGATTATATTGTGCTGTACAATTGAATATATATATAAAGAGTAATTAAAACCTAACCAATATCTAAGGAAAAGAACAACTGAGGCTAGGAGTTGTAAGATGTCACACTATCTATATAAATATTTTTTAAAACTTCTTATATATGTGTGCGCGCGCACACACACATATGAAGGTTTTAAAAATATTGCTATAGATAGTGTGACATCTTACAACTCCTAACCTCAGTTGTTCTTCTCCTTAGATAATGGTGAGGTTTTAATTCCCACTTTCTTTTTTTCACCTGCTACCAGGGTACACACCCCAGCCACCACCACCCCTCCACCAACCAGGCCACCTCTGCCATGGTGGAGTGGGGGTGCCATTGCCTCCTGGCAGCCTTTCTAGTTCTGGCAGAGCTGCTGAGTGAACAAGAAAGGGAGGCAACTTGCTTTCCCACCCCACTAGCAGAGTCCCCTGGACCTGGAAATCAGCCCCTTTTTACCAGTGGCTACTGGTAGAGGTAGGCTGCTGCTGCCCAGTAGCCTTTTTCCTGAGTAGCCAGCAGCTCTGCCTGACTTGGAAGGAGCTGCTGGGCAGCAGCTGAACCCCACACACACCAGCAGCTGCATCTGGTGGATGGCAGAGGCATACTGTCTGGCATGGAAGCCAGCCAGTGGGGTCTTTGGGTGGACGGGAGTGACCACCCCACTGGGAAGATTATCACACCAGCCCTTTTATTTCTGCAGTCAAAGCAGAAAATTAAAATGACAACATACTGATTTGATTGTGGCCACCACCACATTGCCTTCAATTGAGTGACAAGGGCTGCTGCCCCCATTGTGCTCCCTTCCTGTCCTCTCCCTGAACTCTGCCCTCCCTCTCTTGTGGCTTACCCAGCATGCCTTGGTATTGTTGTTGTTACTGTTGTTTCACTTTTTTTTGTGTGCCTTCCAGAGCTCTGCAGCCCTGATTTAACCTGTAAAAAAGATTTTTTTAAAAAAACTTCAAAGCTGCAGAGCTCCAAAACTGCAAGAGAAACAGGGAGAGGAATTTTAAAAAATAGCAAGGGGAGGCAGGGAAAGAGGTAGGAGAGAACAGTGACACCACATGATTGCCAATTGCACAAATGCCCTGGGAATGGCTTTCTGCACCCAGGGCATTGCGTGGTTAACATTTCATTCACAGGTTTTCCCCCGTGAATGAAAAGGGATGGCTGGGGGAAGGGGCAGCTATGAGTCGGAGGTGGTGTCATGCAATCAGCATTGCTGATGCCACTTTCTTCCAAGGGGAATCATGGTTTAAAAGCCACGTGTGATAACCTCCTGGGTGTTCGCCCCCTGTGAGATATCCAGTGCGGTTCAACACCCCCCCTGCCGTGACACCCCTCCATGCAGTGAAAGAACCAGTCAATATGCAGCTGTAGCTGAAATGCTGCAATGACATCACAGAATCCACAAAACAAAATGAGGGGGGGGGGTTGCACAAGACATTTGCCAGGAACAGTCCATAGTGCCTCCCCATATCCAAATTGTCCATGGCCCAGCAGTCATATACCTTCCAATATTTCACAGATGACAACCAGGCCATATGTGGCCAAACAACATCTGAGTTCAATCAAGATGGCATAGATTATTAATGAGGAAGAACACGCAAGGTAGGAGAGGCTGCAGCAGTTTGCTTTGGGTTCAAACCCCACTGGGTGGGATTAGGCAAGTCACGCACTCTCAGCCTCAGATGATAGCAATGGCAAATCCTCTCTGAAGAAACTTGCCAGGAAACCCCTGTAATAGGGTTGCCTTAGGGTTGCCATAAGCAAGGCATGCAACAACAACAACCTGATTTACGGTAATTAACTGCAGAGTGGATGCAAGGCTTTCCAAAAACAGTGGTATGGTTGCAATGGTTTTCTGACTTTAATTTTTTTATGGTTTTGTTGCTGTGTTTATTTTTATTATCAGATAACACTGAAAGATCTCTATAGCTAAAGCTGGGTAAGTTGGGGGTGGGAAATATCTGCTTGAGGAGAAAAAGACTTACTAAAAATTTGCAGAAAATTATGGAATAAACAACACAGAGGACTTTGCAGTAGTGTGGTATGTATTTACTAACTTTTCAAACCAATTTGAATAACCCTGCAGACATTCATAATTAACTTTTGCAAAAACCAAATATAGACATGAACACTGTTACAATTGACTATTGTATTTATAATCAAGGGTTTCAATATTATCATGCTTGCTTGCATTTTTAAAATACTAATAAAAAGTTATTCATTTTTCAAAATGTGTATGGGTTTGGGGTGTTTTTAGAGTAGTGTACACAAATTAATAACAAATGAATTGCTTCCAAAAGCATTTTGCAGCTAAGGAGAACCTCAATTTCACCTTTAATTCCTTATTAAGATAGAACTTGGCATCAGCTAATTCTCTTGGGATGGGCTAGGCTGAGAAATGTAACTCATCCAAGCCACAAAGAGAGCTTGTGGGTATTTGGTTCCATGCCCAACGCTTTAGACATGGCATTATAATCACCTCGGCAAATATGGCTACACATCAGGCCAGAAGCCCTACACACTGTTGCTAGCATCCAAATTCCCCCAAGATTACATCTTACCATAGTATTTCAAGTGGTTTTTCCACCTCCACCTCTCCATACTACACTTCCATTTAATTTTTATTGTATGCTTTGCAAAATGATCTAAGACACATCAAAACAGATAGCAACTTGTTGGCTGCCATAAAAGTAGTAATGCACCTAAAATGATCATCAATTCAGCTGCTGGTTGCTTATGGGCATCTCTTTTTTTTTCTCCTAACCCCTCCTTTTTTCTACACTTTAATTTCGAGACTCAGTAGGTAAGATCACAGCAGTTGCTTAACAAAGGTATGCTCGTAAAAATCTCCCCTCGGATAGACTCACAGAGGCAGTCCACTCACCTATTTTATTGCAGCCTCTGATCTGAGAACAGAGCATTTGAAAGAGGAGTTTAGCATATTTGCTTTTCCTGTGATGTGGCTGGAAGTATCAAGCAGGCTATATGCATTTGCCAGTGAAGTTTTGATGAAGGAACACCAAAAGAACCATTCCCCAAAATTTTCAAGTGGAGAGAACCTGGGGACAACCACCACAGCATAGGGAAAATCCACTCTATGTTACAGGAATGAAAGTGGAAATGTAACCAAATGCACCAGCATTTCACAGATGAAATCCATGACAAAGGTGGTGAAGCAACATCAGTGTGTGATTAAGATAGCAAAGGTTACTAATAGGGATGGGGAGAGCTAGGAGAGGCTAAAACAGTTTGCTTTTGCCTAAACCTATCAGGAAGGGCAAGATTCTGCCCCTTTCTATCCAATATCCCAATGAGTCAATTAAGGAAAAGCTAGCATTGAACATTGAACTAGTTTGTAGTAATTGAAGTAAGCCATGGATAAAGGGGGAAAGTGGGAGAAGGAGAGAGAAACTGGGACATTTTAAAAGGAGCTGAAAAGTGGGACAACAGAGGATTAATCAGGACTGTCCCTGCCAAATCATGACAGTAGGAGAATATGTGTAATCCAATGAGCATTGAATGCCAATGCGGAGTTGTAGATCAAATGGCCCTTTGAAATTCTCACCCTCTTTGCCAAAGGGTGAAACATTGGGGAGACCTAGGATTATCCTGTAAAACAGTGATTCCCAAAGTGGGCGGTATGCCCCTCTGATAGAGGTGGAAGGATCCAGGAAAAGGGGGTGGCAGGGGGACTTTCAGTCAATATATTGATGTGCAAGCAGGACAAGGGGAACCAGCAGCCTTTAGAACCATGGTGGAGATGATGGTTTTATGAAAGCTCTTTTGTGGGCCCCTTAAAACCACAACATAGCCTTGCTGATTGCTTTGTTTGGTGGTGTCTCCCACTCTTCACCTTCCCACACAAGCTCATCCCTTAGTTGCGTCTTTCGCTAGTAGTGGCAGTTAGGGGATTAGTAGTAGTGGGAATAGGAAAGAAGTGGCAGCACAAAGAAGGTTTCAAATTTGTGAGCTTTGTGAGTTTTGCCAGGACTTGGCTGGCAGGTTAGTTGCACTGCTGTTTCTGCTTTCTTTTTCTGGACAGGCCAAGAGAAGAGGTAGCAGAAAAAAACAATGTTTTTGCTGGGGAAGACACTTGAAGCTGTGTCTAGAAGGCAAATCTCTGGGGAAGGAAGGGGAGAAGTATCTGGAATCAATTCTTGGAAAGAGTCCTTTACCTTGTTGTGGTTCCAGTAGTTAAAAATCTCTCTTTCCTTGTCCTTGCCAGTCTCCATTCCAGAGCATGTGGCCTCTGTAAACCATGTACACACACAGTGGGCGTTTTCACACACAGACGTCCAAAGCCGCCTGGAGCCATTCCGGAACGGATCCTTCAGCTCATTCCGGAATGGCTCCGGCGGCGGCAACTTAGCGCTAGATGGGGCGGGGCTTGCTGCAACGTCATGTGAACACACAGAGCAAGACCCCGGACTGACGCCGGCTAGCGCCGGGGATGGCACTGGATGGGACGGGGCTTGCTACGACGTCGTGTGAAAAACTTTGCAAAGGAGCTGGACTGGGGCCGGACGGAGGTAGGATAGCGTCCGCCTAAAGCCCCGTGTGAAAACATCCAATGGTGCACCCCAATGAAGAAGGAATGAGAGTCCTTTCACACTGGGGAGAAGCTTCTTCCTTTTGTATCTGTTCACTTTGGGAGCAACAACTGAGCAGTGACCTCTTGCTCACATTGGCCTTTGCCACAAGGCAGTGGCCTCACTAGGATTGGTGCCACCTGGTGAAATAACTCATGTTATACCCCCCCCTGACCTCCTTCCCCACCTCCCTCTAATGATCATACAGAATCATTAGTAATGCTTTTTGTACTAATGTTACACCTTAATAATTCCATATATCACTGAATGCAATGACAATAGTTGCGACTTAAACTACTGAGCTTATCGCACTGATAATAAAACCAGCTTTCCTGAGGTGGCTTGAAATTTAAAATGGGTGACATCCTGATGTTATCAGAAGAATTTAGGCGCTGAAATTGCCACCCAGATCCATTCCAGGTCCATTCCCATTCACAGGGGTACTCAGCATGCCTCTTTTTGAAGCTGGGAGTTTTTCAGCTTAAGGAAATGGCCGCCTGGGAGCAGGGATGGACCCGGGCTGCACCCAGGCAGCAGATGCAGCAGCTAAATCCTTCTGATAACATCAGGATGCCACCCATTTAAAATGTTTAAGCCAGCTCAGGTAAGCCAGTTTTATTATCGGTGCGATGAAGTCTTCTTCATCTCTGAACTCCTAAAGCTAGAGGCTCCTGTCTCCTATTCAGACAAGAGACTCCAGATTCTTGAGTGGAGTGCAGGAGGAATCCAGGGATTCTTCTTCCTTTTAACTCCCAAAGCAGAATGCTATTGTTAGAATGGGAGACAGCAGTCTCCAGCTTCAGGAGTGGGGTGTAGGAGGAATCCATGGATTCATTCTCTTCTTAATACCCAAAGTAAGAGGCTGGTGTATCAATGGGAGACAGACAGCAGGAAGCAGAACTGACACAACAGCCTTCTGCTTTGGGATTTAAAAGGAGGAAGAATTCCTCGAATCCTCCTGCAGCCCACTCGCAAAGCTGGAAGCTCTTGTGTCAATAGCAGACAGCAGACTTCCTCACATTCACTCACTCCCTGATTCTCTTGCCTGATTCTCCCTCTCTGACGGATGAGTGCAGGCCATACCATGAGGATGGAAGAACCCAGAAAGTCTGCCATCCCTCTTCCACTTCTCCCAGAGGGTGTTTGAAGTTCAGTGGGCAGAGAAAGGAGAGACTTTGTTTGCCCCACTATCTGGCCTCACCTTCTCTTCTGCTGAGCTCTTTGTATCTTATAAGGTAAATTAATACTATGCCCCATTTCTTCCAAAAGGCAGATATTTATGGAGCAACAATGGCATTGCTAGGTCATGATGTCACCCCATTTATGGTGTCACCTGGTGCAGTCTGCACCCCCATGTCCCCCAGTAACATCTCTGCTGCAAGGCCGCAGAGTAACTTCTCAGCCAGCTATTTGGTTGCTGCTCCCAGGGTGACTGGGAGGGCAAAGAGATTGGTTGTGTGTTTTTAAAAATATCTTTATTACCAGTTTAACACAATTGTATTAAAATATGGAACAACATAGATTGGTTGTTTTGAATGTGCGGTAGAACTGTAGACTTAATATCAAGAAATACATGTTGGGGAGTGCTAGGGGTTTTGTCCAAGAGAAAGGGGGCACTAGCCCCAAAAAGTTTGGAGATCACTGCTGTAAAATACAGAACAGGGCTCTCCTGCCCCTTTAATGGTTTTGTAGTAGCAGATGTTACTCCTCATGCAAGCAACACTTTCTGAAATTCTATCTTCTACACAACCATTAAAGGTTCAAGAGCCCTGTCCTGTATTTCACTTGGCAATGCTATTGAGAACAATTTCACTAAATTTCTCCAGGGGAGGAAATTCTTCATCAGTTTCCCAAGGTTGGGGTTCATCATTAACAGTTACAGTACAAGAGAGCTTCCATTCTTTTCCCCCCTAACACTCATTATCTCTTTCTCATTCTCTCTCAGTCATTTTCTCTCTGGGTGTCTGTTGTCATAGAGGGGATGCAGACAGGCAGCCCTGGGCCACCCCAGGAAGCAGAGGATCGAGGATGAGGCTGCCAGACTCCGATCCTCCCTTTTGCCACCTCGGAAAGGAGTAGCAAAATGCCGCTCCTTTCAGAGACAACAAAAAGGGTGCCTAAGAGCCGCTACGCGTGGCGTCAGGACATCTTCAGGGAGGGGTTGAGGCGGCTAGCATGTGGCTGCCCCTCTCCATCCCTGTCTCCAGGATGGCCCAAAGGGCCCGTCTGTAGAGGCCTATAGTTATTCTGTTGTGTTGGCAGCATGGCCACCATTTTATATCCTCACCAATGCCCAAGACAAAGCCTAGCTTCATCCTAAAGAAAAGGATGGGGCGGCTTTGTTGTTATTTAAGTTGTTTCTGACTTATGGAGACCCTAAGGCAGGCCTGCACAACATACAGCCTGGGAGCCGCATGTGGCCCGCCAAGGATTTTGGGTGGCCTGCGAGGATGTGGAACAACATCAAAGCCCTGCAAGGCTCCTCCATCACCTGGCTTTCTCACTCTGCAAAGCTCCTCCTCTGCTAGGAGGAAGAATGACAAACACATGCCCCTCAAGGCTTTTCCACTTCTTGGCTTTTTCCTGAGGAAAAGGCCAGATGGCAGAGGAGCAGGATGGGCGAACACTCACCCTGCAAGGCTTCTCTACTTTTCGGCTTTCTCCTGAGAAGAAGTTCAAGTGGAGAAGAAGGAGGGGGATGGACAAACACTTACCCTGCAAGGCACCTCCTTTGTCCAGCTTTCTTCTGAGAAGGCCAGGCTGCTGGGGCCTTCTCCCAAGGAGAAGTCCAGGCAGAGGAGGAGAAAGACAGGCAAGGTCTTCTACTGCTCAGCTTTCTCCTGAGGAGAGGGTGGGGCAGAGGAGGATGAGGATGGAATTAACATTAATTCTAATTAATATTATTAATTAATATTATAAATTGGTTAATATTTAATTAAAACCTATCTTCAGCCCGAATAAGTTTAATCTATTTTAATTTTGGGCCCCTGCCTACTGCCATGTTGTGCAGGTCTGCCCTAAGGCAAAGCTGTCGTGAGATCTTCTTGGCAAGATTTGTTCAGGTGGGAGGTTGCCTTTGCCTTCCTCTGAGGCTGAGAGTGTGTGACTTGCTCATGTTCATATAGTGGATTTCCATATCAGGACGAGGATTTGAAATCTGGTCTCCAGAGTCCTAGTCCAATGCTCAAACCATTGTACCACACTGGTTCTCATGGGGCAATTACTACACACAACTGTATAAATGAAATGGATGGAGAATATTCGAAGAATAAGCTGAAACCGTGGCATTCTATTTGCTAGGGTATGAGTAAGGTATTCTTTTATAGTCCTTTAAGGGCAATCCTCTTTTCAAAGGTGCACTCTGTCCGAAAGGCCAGACATGATTTAAATATTAAAAAATAAGGAAAGAGATCAGATCCTTGAAGTTGTCCATTTACAGATAACCTATAACCTATAATGATGCCACGATGGCACCTCCATGCTTCCCCTTCACCATTGCAGTTGCCAAGCCCTGTGGGTCTGCTGCTAGACCCAGTGTTGGAAGGGATGACCCAGCAACAGGGACTGCCTCTTCTCCCTGTTGCAGTTTGCAAGAGGAAGAGGAGCAATGAGTGATATGAACTCATTCATATTGTTTTCTCTTGCAGACTACAAGAGTCAGTCCCCACTGCTGAGTCAACACTCAGGATGTAGAGTTCTCTGTAAATGCATGGTTGCTGTTGATGTTTTTGTTTTTATTAAATGATGTGCAAGTAACCATCCCGTGTAGGGATTTCTAAGCTGAGGGGCAGTGAGAAGGGAATTTGTTTAAAGAGGAGTTGGAAAGAATCTTTCTTTTTCAAAGATAGGGACAGCTAATCCTCCTCACTTTTTGTCTGCCATTGACTGGTCCTGTTGCTGCTGCCTTTGCCCTCAGGGCCCTGCTCATCTCTCCTAGGGTGTGTTTCTTCTACTTTGCCTCTGTCTATAACCCTGGCACTGCAAAGAAAGGTAGCGGAAAGAAGCCGAAGGCTAACCTGCCATGACCCTCTCTCTTATTGTCTCTGTTATTGGCTCCAATATGAGGCAGCCACTGCCAGTGCTTCTAGCTGCAGGGAGTGCATTTCACCAGTCAGCACTATTTCTAGCATCTCTTCTGGATTTCCATCCTTCAGGCCCATAGTTCAGATGAGGCATGTTTTCTTAAACAACTGAACTCTCAAATATCTATAGGCAGGCGCTGTTCAGTGACTGACTGATGAAGAATCTCTGGAGTGCTTGTTTGAAAATGTGTATCACATAGAATGCTTAATGCTGAACATAAAGAAAACAAAAATAATGACCATGAAAGAAATACATAAATTCAACCTAGACAATGAAGCAATTGAAATAGAGTCAGCCCTCCATTTTCGCAAGGGATCTGTTCCGGACAGCACCACCACCCCATGAAAACAGAGATTCAGCAATATTCAAGCCCCAGGGTAGCTCAGTGGTTAAATGCCTGTACTAAAGCCACTCACTCATAAACAACAAGGTTGTGAGTTCAATACTAGCCAGGGCTCAGGCTTAACTCAGGCCCGCATCCTTCCGAGGTCGCTAAAATGAGTACCCAACTGTTGGGGGGCAATGAGCTTACAGTTGTAAACTGCTTGACACTCCATAGCGTGGTATGAAGTGATATATAAATGAAGCTGCTTTGCTTTGCTTTTGGTTCTGGTGCAAACAGTCCAGATGACATCTAGCCTGTTTAGCACCAAACCTGGAGTATAACTTCTTAAAAAGAATTTTAAAACTCACATTTTGCTCCAGATCGTCCCAGACGATCCAGAGCATTCCATTACCAGGCTGGGCAAATCCTGCTGTGCCACCCACTGCCACTGCCATTGCCACAAATCACTCACTCTGAAGTCAAAACAAGGCATCCAGCCATGTGATTGATACTGAATGCCTCTTTCTGACTTCAGAGCAAACCTATAACAGCAGTGGTGGTGCCAGGGGGCACATGAGACACACAAGCGAATATCTGGATTGATGCTGAGTGCTTCTTTCTGACATCAAAGCAAAGTCACCCATAATAGCAGTGGTGATGCCAAGTGGCACAGTGGGATGTGCATGTGAGCAGCCACCTGGCATCGCAATGGATTGATGCTGAGTGACTTCATAACAAAATAACCCATAACAGCTGTGGTGGTGCCAGGTAGCACAGTGGGACGCATGTGTGGACAGCCAACTGGCTTGCAACGGAGGGTGCCAGGTAGCGGGGAGAGGTTGGGGCAGCTCTGGGGCCAGAATACTCCAGGTTGCTCGCAGAATATTCTAGCCCATGCAGACAGGGCCTGATTAGATCTGCTATAGTTGAAATTAAGTTGTATGATTCAGGTGTGAGGCAGCTGCCTCTGGCAGGAGATTCAAGAAAGGGCATCAAAATATTAATGGTTTACTTTTATATTACTGCTTTTTTTAACTGCTAGGCATTGTGAAAGGTGCTTGCACAGGTTTTTGCCTTATGGGCCAAAATAATTTGCATAGTTTTTCATAGGGAAGTGCCATTTCCTGCTCTGACCCCAGCATCTGTCTGGGTCACCCACAATGACCTGTATGATGAGAAATTGTGGGTAATTACAATGGCCCTTTCTCTGTCTTCAGAAGAAAGCTGAGAGAGAGGATCCAGTAAAGCAACAGCATCCTAGATCCAGATGCCCTCTATTCAGCCGGGACCTATATTTGCTCACAGCCTGGGAAAGTTATTTTTAAAAACACAGTTGGCCCTCCATTTTCGCAGGGGATCTGTTCTGGGGGAAAAACAACCACGAAAACAGAGACTAGCAATTATTCAAGCCCCTCCGTGAATATGTAAAACCACGGACTTGAAGTCCATGAGAATGGAGGGGAGACTATAAAAATAAAAACTTTGTTTTTGTTATTTGCCATCAAGTCAACTTTGGCAACCCCATGAATGAGAGACCACCTAGAGACCCTGTTATCTCAGCTCTTGTAAATTCACATTCATGCCTCCTTGAGTGAATGAATCTGCCTGCAACTCAGTCTTCTTCTTTTCTTACAATCTTCTACTTTGCCAAGCATTATTGTTTTTCCAATGAGTCACATCATCTCATGAGATGTCTAAAATATGACAAACTCAATTTAACTGTCTTTTCTTCCAGTGAGACTTCAGGCCTGATTTGCTCTAGTATCCATTCATTTGTCTTTTTAACAGTCCATGGAATCTATAGAACTACTCTTGTCCAGCACCACATTTCAAATTAGTTGATCTTCTTCCTGTAAGCATTCTTCACCCTCCAGCTTTCACAACCATATGCAAAAACTGGAAATATTGTGTGGATGAGTCTGATCTTGGCATTCAATTTAGGAGATTATCATATGCAAAATCTGTGCCAGAATAGATGCAGGTTGTGACCATCACCGATGGTTCTTATCGCACTGCCCTGTGCCCGGGCAATTGGCAGCCCATATCCAACCCAGGCTTCCTGGCAGCTTTTCAAGAATGGAAAAATCCCATTCATGAAAAGCTTCTGAAGAAGCTGGATTAGATAGGGGCTGCCTACTGCCCGGGTACGGGGCAGTGCAATAAGATCCATCAATGATGGTTACAACCCACATCTATCCTGGCACAGATTTTGTGTGCAATAATCTCCGGTATGTCTTTATACTTGGGGGTCTTATCTAGTTCCTTCAAAACTGCCCTTCCAGGCCTTAGTCTTCTTCTGATTTCTTGACTTCAGTCTCCATTTCAATTAATAACTAAGCCAAAGTATAGAAAACCTACACTATTTGTGTGTCTTCATTGACTTTTTTGAACTAATTCTTCCAGAAGTCCTCAACCAGCATAGCCACTGTGCTACTGACTTGAGGGCAAAACTCAAGAGTGTGTACAACTTGTGTGACACCCCCCCCCCCCCCAAGTTAGATGCAGCCTGCTAACTCCATAGACTTTCTTGGAGTATAAAATGAGATGAGTTTCAAGAACCTGGTATGCTGAAGTTTTTGACATTTGGGCTGGCTTTAGTTTAGTGAGTTACAAGTTATAAAGGCCTGAGGAAGATCTCTGTATAGCAAAGGGCTTAAGCTATTGTGTGTGATCAATGCGGCTGGGCAGGTCACAGAAAACTCTTTCTGGATTTGAGCTTTTAAGGCTGCAATATGTGAGGGAGATGAAGGATTATTCCAATGAAAAAGAACTGTATAAACGGAAGAGGGTTAGAAGTGGTGCTTGGAGATTTATACTTCCTTTTATTCACAAGACCC
The DNA here is from genome assembly GCA_020142125.1 of Phrynosoma platyrhinos. Taxonomy (NCBI): domain Eukaryota; kingdom Metazoa; phylum Chordata; class Lepidosauria; order Squamata; family Phrynosomatidae; genus Phrynosoma; species Phrynosoma platyrhinos. Next base: position 16,597,400 of record CM034701.1, read on the forward strand.
AAGAACTATAAATAATGCACTCAGCAGGGCTACAATAACCCCTCCATTGACAGCCCATCTGCAAAAATACAGTGCTCCTCTTCTTCTAACATCTCTTAAAAGGCTCTTCTGAGAATCCAACACCTTTGTCATCCCTGGTGCAGATTTCTTGAAGAAAGGATGGCATTTATCACAGACCATGCTGCCCACAGACCTGCAAGCAGCAACTGCAATAGCAAGCTAAAACAGAAGGAACTGAGAGCTTATATGTACACTTTTGTAGCTCCATCCTATGGAATCCTGAGATATATAGTTTTGCAAGGTCTTTAGCCCCCTCTGCCAAAAAGTGTTGGTGCCTCACCAAAATACAAATCCCAGGACTCCATAGGATGGAGCTATCTGGCAAAGTACTTTGACAGCAATTTGCCTGGCTACTAAATACTTATCAAAGTACTTATCAAAATTAGAAAATATTTGATTTAACCAGAGTATGAATTAATGTTTTTCCCCTCCCTTGCAAAAATAAAGCCAATGTTCTGAACTGGTTTGTGCTGTAATTTCAGGCCTCCCCAAAACTTCATTTAATTGTGAAAACTGACATACATACCAGAAAACTGACATACATACAGGGTATATGTTATGACTGATGAATCGATACAGGAGGTATTCTATTATAGCAGAAAACAGCACAGCTCTTTAGCTGATAGGTTCCAGCTTCCTCTGGCAGCAAATGATAGAATCAAGCCCCTAAACAATGTATTCTCTCCAGACTTACCCAAAGTCTACACTCCAGATCCCCATGGCTGAATAACAGGTTCAGTGGGCTTGGGTACACACATGGAGTCAAGTTTCCAGAGTTATATGGGGCAGAACCAAGCAAAGAAAACTGAACTGTCCAGATGTGATGGGCCAATGTGGTCTAGGAGCTTATTGCAGCAATAATAAACTGGCTTACCTGAGCCAGCTTAAAATTTTAAACAGGCAGCATCCTGATGTTATCAGAAGGATTTGGCTGCTGAAATCGCCACCTGGGTCCATCCCGGGTCCATCACCTCTCCTCCTGGCTTTGAAAAGAGGCATGCTGAGCACCCCTGCAAGCAGGGATGGACCCAGGTGGCGATTTCAGCGGCTAAATCCATCTGATAACATCAGGATGCTGCCTGTTTTAAATTTTAAGCCAGATCAGGTAAGCCGATTTTATTATCACTGTGATAATCTTCCTAGTGCTGGGCTAGAGCTCTGAGAAACTAAGGTTCAAATCTCTACTCAGCTTTAGAAGCCCACTGGATGATCTTGGGCAAGTCCTATTGTCTCTGCCTCAGAGGAAGGCAAAGGCAAGCCCTCTCTGAACAAATCTTGTCATTGATTCACCTTAGGGTTGTCATAAGTCAGAAATGACATGAAGACACAACAACAAGCAAACAACATGTATGTCTCATCTCCCATTATAATAGCTATAAGAACAGTACAAGCAGGTTACTAAGAGGAAGCTGTATTTCCCAAGCTGTTCCTCTAAAGCAGGGGTCAGCAACGTTAATGTACCTGGGG
>CM034701.1:16603576-16616524 GCA_020142125.1 Phrynosoma platyrhinos
CTGGTTTCTTGAGACACCTCCCATTTTTCCTCCTCGTTGGCACGGTCTTTTGAAGCTGCTTAGGGTTGTAATCTGATGGATCTCATCTGGCAGGCCATTCCATAGTCTGGGGCAATTCCATAGTCTGGGGCAATTACCAAAAATGCTCTCTGGGAGGTTGTACACAGCCTTGCTTTCACTGGCTGCACTAAATTCCTCCCAGAGGACCGGAGTGCATGGGGAGGATTATATGGGAGGAGGCAGTCCCGAAGATAGGTTGTACCCAAGCCATTTAGGGCATTAAAGGTCATAACCAACAACTTATACTGGGCCTGGAAACTTATAGGCAGCCAGTGAAGAGACTTCAATACTGGTGTTATGTGGTCTCTCCTGGATGTTCCCGAGACCACTCTGGCTGCCATGTTCTGTACCAACTGAAGCTTCTGGACCAAGAACGAGGGTAGCCCCATGTAGAGCGCATTGCAGAAATCCAGACGAGAGGTTACCGGCGTGTGCACCACAGTCTCAAGGTCCCTTACTTCCAGGAAAGGGCGCAGCTGGCGTATCAGCCAGAGCTGATAACAGGCGCTCCTGACCATCGCATTCACCTGATTGATCATCAGGAACAACGAGTCCAGGAGCATCCCCAGACTGTGAACACAGTCCTTCATGGAGAGTTTGACTCCGTCTAGGACTGGAGGTTGCAACCCAATTCCTGGTTTCAAGGCCGCTATTGTGAGCACCTCTGTTTTGTCTGGATTCAATCTCAATCTGTTTTTCCTCATCCAGCCATTACTGCCTTAAGACAGTCATTTAGAGGAGAGACGCCATTGGGATTCGAGGCCGATGACCAAGACATGGAGAAATAGATCTGGGTGTCATCAGCATACTGATAACACCCAGCCCCATGTCTCCAGATGATCTAACCCAGTGGCTTCATATCGATGTTAAACAGCATCAGGGACAGAATGGCACCCTGTGGGATGCCACACGTAAGGTCTTTTTTTGCAGAACAGTTTTCCCTGAGCTGGTTTTGGAGGGGAACATTTTTTAAAAAATTAACTCAGTTTTTGTTGTTGTAGTTTAAACCAATTTTGGGGGGAAGGAGTTAAACGAGGGTTGTTGGGGGTTTTGCATTAATGTGTAGGACTACACCAATATAAGTCTAAATCATAAAATTAAGTAGCAAAATGCAGTTCAGATGTTATGGCCAATAGGTTTAATAATTATTGTTCTTTCTAAAGTGTTATTTTAAACACTTTTGATTGAACTTCTGTTAATTGAAGGGTTTGTTTCTAATCTCAACTCTTGCACTATAAAATAAAGTGATTAAAAAGAAGCAACTGACAATGGATACTGATCTAACAATGAGCAACTGCCAATGAATGGTTAAAGTTAAAATGCTATAGTTCAAACTGTCATTTTTGTTCAAGTAGAAGGGTTGGAAAACACTAATAATAGCCATCCTTTTTTAAAAAATGAATAATCAATTAACAATACCAGGAGTGTTTCGTTTCTTAAAAAAAGATATTTGGTTGAAACCGATTTTTAAACCATGGTTTAAACCAGTGGTCCCCAAACTTTTTCTGGCTACCACCTCTTTTCCTCTTGGGTAACACTCCTAGTGTGTTCCCCATGCATATTTCTTAATGTTAGATCTACTATTCTATTGCTAATTCAGAACAACCAATGTTGGTGACTACTCCCTGTGCATCCAGTCACCTTGGGAGCAGCAACTGAGCAGCTGGCTGAGCAACAACCAAGAAACCTCTCACCTGTGCTGGCTTTGTGGCAAAGGCTGCCCCAGGCAATAGGCTTCTTGGTTACTGCTTGACTGCCTGCTCAGTCACTGCTCCCTTTGTACCTGGTCACCTTGGGAGCAGCAACTGAGCAGCTGACTGACCAGCAACTGAGAATTAACCCCAGATACTCCTCCTTCTCCTTCACCAGAGGCATGTCTTCTCCACACAGTGTAGCAAAGGTTGCTGTCACCCAGTGCGAGGGGGGCTGCTTTGCTTTCCCCCCGGTTGCCTGGCTACCTGCCCACACAAACCGCTGCTGTCGTACACTTCCTTCCCTGTAGGAGAGGTTTTCAGAGTCTGGCATGGCTGCAGCTACACCAGACCCTGAAGACCTTGGCAGCCACACACACACACACACACACACACACACACACACACACAGAAAGGCCTTCAGGGTTACGTAGCACAGGTGCAATTGTGTGAAATGTGAAGGTGCATAACAAGGCACTGACAAAAGTGTCCTGATGCACATCAGGTTTCATTGTACATTAGTCTCAAAGTACAACAGCTTCCTTGGCTCCCCTACATAGTAATGCCACAGCAGCCACTCGTTGAATACAAACTTTGCAAAACTGCTCAATTCCATTTAGCAGACATAAATCCACTTATGAAGATGTAAGTCCCCAAGTGAATTCCAGCCATCATTTTTAAAAACTGAAATAAAATTTTGTCCCATCCTTGACTGGAACTTATGGTTCTGTTAATAAAGCTTGTAGTCACATTAGCCTTTTCAGTTGTGGCAAAAAAGCAACAAAGGCTCAAAACAGACGAGCCAAATGATATGGTTTCCCGCCACATTTGGGGCATAGCATTTAGATGACGCACACCCTGAACATGGTGGCAAACCACACTGGACCTGTGTCATCAGAAAAGACCCAGGCCAAAAAGGAGAGGTAAAATACCATTCCTTTTGCCAGCCCAGTTCAAAACTGCAGCAGCGAACCAGATCGGGGTGAGGCACGTGTGGTCCCCATGGCCCTGATACAAACAGCACCAGTGTAACCCTGCCACGGTTTATGCAGCCTGTCTGTTTCAGGCCAAAGTGTGTGTGAGAAAAATCACAGTTGCAGAGAGACAGACAGATAAAAAGTGGAAGACATAAATATAGAGTGCATCTCCACTGTAGAAATAATGCAGTTTGACACCACTTTACATGCTATACCTCCATTCTATGGAACCCTGGGATTTGTAGTTTTACAAGGTCTTTAGCTTTCTCTGCCAAAGAGTGCTGGTGCCTCGTTGTTGTTGTTGTGTGCCTTCAAGTCGTTTCTGACTTATGGCAACCCTAAGGGTTAGGGTTAACTCAAACTACAAATCCTAGGATTCTGTAGGAAGAAGCCATGGCAATTGAAGTGGTGTCAAACTGTGTTATTTCTACATCAAAAGAAGGCTTTAAGCCTAATGCATTCTTCATCTTTCAACCATCACACATAATTTACACTGAATGCAGGAATAGCCAAACAGAATTTATATTTAACACATATCCAGTCTTTACATCTTCTGATTGGCAGTATGAGTATGTTTTTAAAACTTTATTGTATGTTTAAAGGTTCAATGCATTTGTTTTCTACAGCTCTGGTTAGGAACACAATTCCTCCAGAGCCATATATGCCAAGTAAAAAAGATGGGGGGTGTGAATGTCAAATGCTCTATGATAAAATAAAAACATCAGTGCCTTAAAGGGTGCATTGGAGTGAACCTTGTCCAGAGAAAGGGCAGTTTATTAGAAGCACTGCACAAATCAGTCAGATGTGTAATAATTGTCTTTACAGCACAATCCTATACATGCTACTCAGAAAAAGTCCTATTGAGTCCAATGGTCTTATACACACTGTGTTCTAAATTTCTAAAGCATTCTACCTCTAAATTTGCATCTCTGTTCTTAAATTTACTAATTTCATACAAATCTGTGTTCCCTTTTCTCCTGTTTTTGGTGATACACTTCCTCTTTGGGAAATTATAAGCTAAACAGTCTCCTTAATTTATACACTCGTTCCCTGTTCATATTAGCCAACTGCATCTTCTTCTATCATAATTTTTGGAGGCCATCATCCAGCTCTACGTCTTCTACTGGATATTGAGCAAAGAACTACAGTTGACTAATTTGTGGAGTAAAACCAGATCTTGGAAAACTTACTTTTTTTACTGCAAGTCCCAGAATCCCTTGGACAACTTGTCTGTAAACAACTTGGTATAAAATGTTCATTCTTGATTGGAAAGTTTCAAGACTGCAGTCTTTATTGTTGATGTCTCTTGTTATTTACTATCAAGATTGGTGTGTTTTAGACTGTATTCATTGTATTTGACATTTTACTGTGTTCACCGCCCGGATTGGTCCGCCATAGGGCGGTATATAAATAAAAATTATTATTATTATTATTATTATTATTATTAAGTTGTCTTTAATTATGGCTTCTGAGAGACCTAGGAGTTTATCGCACCAGCTTTTTTCTCTTGTAACAGTCACATTCATGAAGCAAATAAGAATTCACCAGTTTCAAAATATTTAGTATCACATTACTCTTCAATTGTGTGTCCCTTCTGCACCACCTCTGTAACCCCACCTTCTATGCCTTTCAGCACATGTGTGCCTTTGCCATGGTGGTTTTTACACCAAACCTTTTGAGTTTATTATTTTCATTTTTGCTGTAATAACGCAATCACAGCAAAAATGAAAATTTAAAAAATCAAATAGTATGGAGTAAAAACAACCTTGGCCAGCTTGGGACTAGTGAGGGGGAGGGGGAGAGAATAATGCCCTCTCATACCACCTGATATCCATCAATCATTATTGCCATGGAAGGGGCCTATCGTACTAGAGAGATGAATGGAATACGAGTAATATTAGGAGCCTATTGACAGGTTTTCCCTGTCAATTAAAAGGTGAGCTACAGAAACAAAGGAATTACAAAGCAGCAACTGACTGGACATGATGTTGTGCAATGAGTACTGACCAATTGAACTAATGTCTTTTTTATATTCCAATTTACTGTCTTGTGTGATAAGGTCTCTGGTCATCAGCAGCTATGCTTGGGTCTTACAAATTCAGACTTCTTTAACAGACTTCCTTGATTGAGTCAATCTACTGCTAGAGATCTTTTGACCATTCCCCTGAGCTAGCATTTAACATCATCATTGTTTTTCTCCTATATGATTTGTTAACATCTTTGCCTGATGAAGAAGCCATTGGAGTTTCAAAAGCTTGCATAATATATTTTATGCTTTGGAGATGGCTCAAAAAAGGTATGTCTTGTTTGTTGATTTTGGATTTTGTCATATTCCCCTGAACTAGAGCTATCTAGCAGAGAATTCTGTGGACCCCCTCAAATTGCAAATCCCAATATCCTGTAGGATGCAGTGTCAAAGGGCTGTAACTGTGTAGTATGTAGCTACACTCCAAAAGTCCACAGCACAGGCTTGGAAAATGATTAAGCTAGAATTAAAGTAAGATGGAGTGTCTTCCTTATCAGCTCCCAGCACAACACACTGCCTGCCAGAGACTTCCAGTGTCACAAATTATGTTACTTTCCAGCAAGGGGATGCTAACCAGCAGGCAGCACCAAAATGCCAATTTTAATTAGGACCCTGATTTTCCCAACACATGTCGTAATTTATTCAGAGTTAGAAACACTCCTTACCTTATACAGACACAGGCACACAGGCTTTGCAGGCTGCTGAGCTGAGCAAAACTAAGTTCCACTGTATACCCAGGAGGCTTAGAAATACTGGGGACATTAAAAGGATCTGTCTGCTGGGGTGGCAGGTTTAAAATGAATGTGTTAATGGCACAGTTGCAGGAGCCAGGGAGGCGAGGAGATAGCCCTGAATTTCACTACAGAGGTTTTATATACAGAGAGAAAGAGAGATGCTTTAACTTTGCTCCCTATACTTCACTGTGGCAGCTATTACAGCAGGCCTTTGGTATACACTGGGGTCTGGAACCAGGATACACACACCCCGGTGAATACCAAAATCTGTGCATGCTCAAGTCCCATTAAATACAATGGTGTAGTAAAATGGTACCTCTTATATAAAATAGCAAAATCAAGGTTTGCTTTTTGGATTTATATTTTTAAACATATTTTCAAGCCACTGATGGTTGAATCCATGGATGCAGAATCCAAGAATACAGAGGTTCAGCTGTACATAGGTTTTTATCACATAGGGTTTTAAACCTCAGTTTTAGCAACAGAATAGTGTCTTTAGTAATACCCATTGCACAACATCGCTTCCAACCCATTGTTGTGGTGCCCTCGTAGTGCAGTGGTTAAATGCTGGTACTGCAGCCACTCACTCACAGTCACAAGGTTGTGAGTTTGATTCCAGCCAGGGCCTCCAAGGTTGACTCAGCCTGGCATCTTTCCAAGGTCACTAAAATGAGTACTCAGCTTGTTGGGGCAATTAGTTTACACTGTAAACTGCTTAAACTACTTAGTTCAGTATGAAGCAATACAGAAATGTAGCTTCTATTGTTATTGCTATTGCATTTGAAGTGTTATTATAATGCATCTTTTCATTGATAGGGAAAACCCATCAATAAGCATCCAGTCATTACTCCACAGGTGCAATAAGTGATACTCCTCAGCAGCCCCAATATTGAACAGTCACAGAGTATCAGTCTCCTCTTTTCCCCTCTCCTCTCCTCTCTTGCTAGTCTCAAGCCGCCTGTTTTGGTTTTTTAATTTTTTTACAATTTTAAAGAAATATTTTACCAAATCACAGTCTCATAAATCTGAAATTGCATTACAAATTTAAATTTAATTTTTTAAAAATGAAAGGAATGCTGCATAGGGCATAGGACTAGGGGGGAATACAGAAGAGAATGTGTGGGACTGTTGATGGCACTGCCATCCCTGTCATGTTATTGCAGAGAGTTGTGATAACAAAAGCTCCAAAACCGGTATGTTTCCATTCTCTTTAAATAACACAATTGCAACAAGACTGAGACGGGATTGAGGCTCATGTGACAAAGTCCATAATAACTTCCAATGGTGCCATCTTTTTTTCTTATTCTTATCTGGATCCAGTAACGATTTGGGGTGCCTCTCATTCTAATGTAATATTTACAATTCCATTTTCTAGCCCAGGCTCAAAGCCAAAGTTTTGAAGTTTTGCAAAATTATTTATAATAAAAAATACTAAAAGAGAAGGAACACACACACCACACCACACACACAAAGAAAGAAAAGAACCCAGCCCACAAGAAATGTGCCAGTTCTATGGCCACAGAATACTGGTTAGTATTGTAGAGGAGGGACACAATTATTATGTGGAAGCAAGGGAAACATGCTGCAATATTTTGTTGCAGATCCCACTTGTCTAAATATATTCAGGCAGGACTGTTATAAAGACTTCTTTCCTACACTGGGTATGCAAAGAGAAGCCAACAGACTGATCATTTCTTTCTCTTGGGCTTTGACTTTTAAATTTAACTGCCTGTGGGATCTTAGATCCCAGAAGATTGGGTAGCACCTAGTTTTGTTGTTGTTGTGTGCCTTCAAGTCATTTCTGACTTATGGTGACCCTAAGGCAAAGCTATCATGAGGTTTCCTTGGCAAGAGTTGTTCAGAGTTTTCCATTGCCTTCCCCTCAGGCTGAGAGCATGTGACTTTCCCAAGTTCATCCAGTGGGTTTCATGGTCAAGCTGGGACTCAAACACTTGTCTCTAGAGTTGTAATCCAGCACTCAAACTGCTACATCATGTTGGCTCTAGTCTACCCTTAAAGGAGCTACCTAAGCTTCTAGCTCTATCCCTGAAATAGTTTTAACACCTTGGAAAGCTCCTTTTAAAAGTTCTGACTTAACCCTGGAGCAGATTCGCCAGCCCATTGCCATGAAAAATACCAGCCACCACTGATTGAAAGCCCTTCAGCTACTAAGACTGTGCTTCAAGTTAAATAGGATCCATGGCCACCGCACATAAAACTGAGCCTGTAATAATATGACATAGGAGTTATAAGTGGCATCAAGTTAGTCTGGCTAATGTCAACAGTGGTGCCACTGCCAAGTCTGAGTGATCCTCCCCTTCGGCAGCAAATGACAGAAGCAAAGCAAATAGTATTAAGAGCCTGTTAGCACTGTGCCAAGCCTGCCAGAGGGTATCACTTTTCTAAGTGCTTTAGTTTAGTGGTACTGCTGCCAGTCACTGACAGCCATGAAAAAGCCAAGCAGCAGTTGCCCTGGGCACTTAGGACTGATCTTCCATGTTACATCAGCCATGTGGAGGATGACTGAAAAACAACATTGCTATGGCAGCTTCCAAGGCAAGGACTGTATTCTATATGCAGTGAGAATGAGCAGTTGCTACAATAAGCAGTCATCAAGGAACTGCAGCCCCACTGCTAAAAGGCCCTCCTTAGAAGGAGAGGTCCCAACCAGAAGACCTGACATCTCCATTTCAGCATTGTAAGCCAATGGGTTGGCCAGATCTGTAGCCTGGGCCACTTATGCGTCACATCATGTACTGGCTAACTTCAGTTCAGAAAAACAAGCTTCAGCAGGTTCAGAAAGCTTTATTCAGAACACTAAAGTTGTTCACAGCACAACGATGTTGTCAGGAATGAAACAGCTTTGGTTACAAGGCATATTAAAATCACTTAGCAGTTCAAACATTTTTGTTCGCTCACAATCCATTTGTCTTCACATCAAAACATTCCCATTTCCAGGGTGGTGTCTACACAGTCCAGAATATTCTAGGAGCAGCCTGGTATCAAAGCAGTCCTGATGTCCCCTCATTACCTGGGCACACCAGAGTGACATTGGTCGGCTGTTTGCACACACATTCCACTGTGCCACCTGCAGCTGGCACCACCATGGATTGCTCCCTCTAAGGCTGAAAATGAGGTGCCCAGCATCCACCACATGGTAGGACACCTCATTCTGACCTCAGAGGGAATGATTTGCCGTGGCAGCAGGAGGCACAGCAAAACACACAGGCAAACAGTCACCCGCTGTTGCTCCAGAGGGCTTCAGAACTCCTGGGAGGATCTGGAGCAAAAGGTGAGTTTTTAAAATTCAATTTAAGGGGGTATACCATGGAATTGGTGCTGAAGTGGCTTGATGTCATCTGGACAGTTCACACCAGAACAAGGGATTGGGTCCTGTATTGTCTGGCCTGATCACTGTAAGGACAGGGAGAGGATGCAGTTTTTGGCCTCTGCAGACATAGCTCTCTCATCCTCTCTGTACCAAGCATTCCCACAAAGCAAAGGATGCTCACAGCTCTTTTTTGCCTCCCGTTCACATCTACTCATTACCCAGCACCAGGAAAGATAAACAATCTTTCCACCCTGTCACACCAATAGTGTAAGATTTCCCATCATCTGGTATACAAAGCATATACAGAATATACATTAGCAAGCTGGACAGGACCTATGATCCTAACACATTGCTTCATTGAGCTACAGAGGTGTCATTAGCTTTAATCTGCAAATTTTATGGCACCTTAGCTTCAGTGGCTGAGTTTCTCCATGCTGGGGGCAGAGTATAAATCTCACATGGAGAGTTATGTGTTGATTATGATATACTACCCTTGTTTTAAATGGCAACTTAGTGCAACTGAATGCACAATGAAGAAGTCGTACTGCCAATTTCATTAGTGGCAGATCAATATGGAGAAGGGAAATTTAGCTTGGAGAATATCTGAAGGGATGTCATGTAGAAGATGGATCAAGCTGGGGTTTTGCTGCTCCAGATACATGAATCAATGGATTCTGGTTACAAATAAAGAGAATCCACCTAAACATTAGGAAAAAACTTCCTGACAGTAAAAGCTATTCAGTAGTCTATACTGCAGAATGAATGCAATTTAACACCACTTTAACTGTCATGGGTCAATGCTATGGAATTCTGGGATTTGTAGTTTTGTGATATACTGTGGAGTCTTGGTATTTTTGAATACTTAAATCCTATTATATACAGTGGCATAGTAAAATGGAATATAAGGTTTGCTATTTGGAATTTTTTGGTGGGGGCGAATGTTTTCAAACTGTGAAAGGTGGAAACCATAGATGCAGAATCTGTACATATAGAGAGGGCTGACTGTATTTAGCCTTCTCTGTCCGAGATCTCTGGTGCCCAAACAAACTACACATCCTGGGATTCCATAGGATGGAGCTATGACAGTTAAAGCAGTGTCAAACTGCATTAATTCTGCATTTTGACAGCGGCCAAAGTAATTTCTTTTTCTGCACCTGAGAACAGTGGGAAGAGAACAGGCCACATGACATACACAGTTCTATTCATTCCATGCCTTGCAGCGTTGGTTGTCCATGGTGGCTGCTTCATTTTGTCTCATGGTTGGACCAGCTCTAATTTAGATTCTGTGCAGCATATGCAAGATTCATATGGTGGTGGTGTGTGCCTTCAAATTGTTTCTGACGTATGCTGACCCTAAGGCTTTCTTAACAAAATTTGTTCAGAGGGGGTTTACCATTGCCTTCCCCTGAGGCTGAGAGCATGTGACTTACCAAAGGTCACCCAGTGGGCTTCATGGCCAAGCTGAGAATCAAACCCTGATCTCCTGAGTCATAGTCCAACACTCAAACTACTACACCATGCTGGCATTGGACATTAAAGATGCCGACACTGTAGCAATTAATCAAAATCAGTGAATGGGGGTAATAGGCAGATAGATGGCTCCTGATATTTCCATAGCTTGTCTGTTCTAGAGCTATATTCAGATTACTTTGCTCAGGCTTCTCTCTTTGTTTCTCTGAGGGCGCTTCCTGCTGCCTCTCCAAGCTAAAGAGAGGCAGGCAGTACATAAAGTCACTATGGACGTTATCACATGGGGCCTAAAGCAGAAAGAACCCCGTGGCATCCCTCTCCCATTGCGGTTCCTTTTCAATCCAGAACTTACCGGTATACAGAAAGCAGCATCATTCCGGTATCATTCTGGTGGCGGCAAAATGTAATTCCCAAAGAATCCGGCATTCAAAAGAACGGGGATGATGCCGGATGATGCCGCAATGGGACAGGGATGGGACGGGGATGGGTGCGACATCGTGTGAAGACACGGGGAAAGGAACCGCAATGGGACGGGGATGGGCGGGGTTTCTCTGTGACGTTGTGTGAACACAGGGGAAAAGGAAGCGCAATGGGACGGGGATGCGACGGGGATGGGACTGCTTTAGACCCCATGTGATAATGTCCTATGACACCTCCTTGAGCAGATTGTGCACATGAAGGCTAGTTTTAGGGGCATCTGTGACCAAGTTTAGGGTCTCCGCAGTGTATCTGATAGACTTCCTGAAACAATAAAAGTATTCTTTTGTACCTTGCTTAAAAGCATTCACAATAGTTACTCTTCTTTTATAGGCATAATCTCACAGCCCTTCCCAGCTCCTAGCAAAAATGCCAAATATTCTTACACCCCAAGGTAAGCTAAAGCATTTTTAAAAGACAGCTGAAGAGCATAGTGATCATTTGGAGGGGGGGATAGTTTTTCTTTGTCTGAGCAGAGACTGTCTAGGTATCTGGTATTTATTTCTCACATATTTTCTGCCTCAGATCTTGTGCTGACTGAGAGGAAGAATGGGATGTGTTGAGAAAGAATCAGCTGTGGAGGAAAAACTCAAGCCTAGCTTTCTACTGGCAATGTTTGCAACATGAAGACAGGACAGACCTATCATTTGGCTGACTGAAGCTGCATCCACACTGAAGAAATAAAGCAACTTGACACCACTTTAACTTTTGTGGCTCAATGCTATGGAATTCTGGGATTCATAGTTTGTTGTGGCACCAGAGCTCACTGACACAAAACAACAAATCCCAGAATTCCATTAGTAGTGAGTCATGGCCATTCAAGTGGTGTCAAACTGTATTAATTCTGCAGTGTGGATACATCTGGATGGACAGTTTAGGAAGCAGCATGCCAGATGAGATAGACTACAGCATAGCATCTCAAGCTATCTGATATGCAAGGACCAGTAGAATATTTGTGTTGTTGGCTACAATTGTTCTTCCTTCCTTGGAAACACATCAAGGACTTGCAGCCAATGCTCAGGGGCTGGCACCAGTTCATGGACCACCACCACCCTTTTGAAATTGTCTGGCCTACACTATGCTTCTACTTTTACTGCCATGGAAACATCCTATAGAATCCTGGGATTTGCAATTTTTGTTGTTAATTGCCTTCGAGTCGATCTCAAGTCATGGCGACACTATGGATGAGACATCTCCAAGACCCTCTGTCCTCCACTTCTCTGCTTAATTCCTACAACCCCTTAATACCCGTGACCAACTTAATAGAGTCCATCCATCTGACATGTGGCCTTCCTCTCTTCCTACTCCCCTCCACCTTTCCCAGCATTATTGTTTTTTCCAAAGAGACCTTTCTTCTCATGAGGTGTCCGAAGTATGACAGCCTCACTTTGGTCATCTTGGCTTCCAGGCAGGTTTCCAGTTTGGTCTGCTCTAGGACCCATTTGTTTGTCCTTTTGACTGTCCATGGGATCCTCAGCACTCTTCTCCAGCACTACATCTCAAATACATTGATTTTGTTCCTATCATCTTTCTCAACTGTGCAGCTCTCACATCCATACATGGTAATAGGGAATGCAATGGCTGTATGATTCTATCTTTTGTGCTGAGTTGTATATCTTTGCATTTTAGAACCTTTTCTAGTTCTTTCATAGCCACCCTCTCCATTCTTAGTCTTCTTCTGATTTCCTGACTGCAATCCCCATTTCTATCCATGTTTGATTCCAGGTATGGGAATTCTTTTACTATTCCTATTTCTTCATTGTATAGGTTGAACTTGTGAAGGTCCTCGGTGCTCATTATTTTTGTTTCCTTATGTTCAGCATTAAGCCTGCCTTTGCACTTTCTTCTTTGATCTTCCTTAGTAAGTGTTCCACGTCTGTGAGGTTTTTTGCTAGTATTATGGTGTCATCTGTATATCTTAGATTGTTGATATTCCTTCCTCCTATTTTCACTCCTCGTCCTTCTGTGTCCAAGCCTGCTTTTCTTATAATATGTTCTGCATACAAGTTGCCATCCACACTGAGAGTCAGCTCTAGTGCTAACCAACATATGTCAATAGATATGAAAAATGAAACGATGACCAACAGATTGAAAGTGATCAATATACATCCCATCCACAAAAAGTGAGACATAGGAGACTGCAGCAACTATAAGACCATAGCACTGATCTCCCACACAAGCA
>CM034701.1:16616624-16632244 GCA_020142125.1 Phrynosoma platyrhinos
AAGCAGGATTCAGGAAAGGAAGAGGCACTAGGGAGCACATTGCAAACATACAATGGATAATGGAGCGCACTAGGGAATTCCAAAAGAAAATCAGCATGTGCTTTATATACTACAGCAAAGCCTTTGACTGCATAGAGCGTGAAAGGCTACAGAACTCCCTGATAGTCCTGATAGTCCTGATGAGAACATCTGAAAGTCCTGATGAGGAATGATGAGAAATCTATACTCAAGACAAGAGGCTACTGTCAGAACAGAACACGAAGAAACAGAATTGTTCCCAATTGGCAAAGGAGTCAGACAAGGCTGCGTTCTTTTACCCTATATGTTCAATTTATATTTGCAGTTTAGGGAGTGGTATTTAGAAGTTTCCCACTATGGCACTGCCATTACATGGTGATGTGATTGTGTGCTCCTTTGAAGCTAGAGATTATGCTGATGGTAGTAGTACTGCTGATGTCAAACAGGCTTTTGCTGAGGAACCAGCCTAAATGTGTCAAACAGCTACTGGGAACCAGTGAGGGGTGACACTGGCAAAGAATCTCTCAGAGACAAAATGGCAGTGGCACTATAGCTAACACTTGTTAGTATTGTGCAGAAGGAGGTAAACCACTTCTGAATGTCTTTTACCATGAAAACCCTATGATGATCCAAAATGAAACAAGAAATAGTTCCAGAATGTTAGACTCCCAGGTCAAAAGGCATTCAACAAGCTACTAGGGTACAGCAGAGGACACCTACAAGTAGCATTGTGGCTAATAACACAACAGGACTCAAGCCAAAAGGATATTCAGCTGTTCACTTGGGTTTTGGAAAGTGACGGAGGGCAAGGACTTTTGTCTTGCTGGATGGCAATCTATACCTAATCCATGATCTGTTCAGAATTAGTTACAGGAACCCTGCCCTGTAACCAACTGGCAATTTAAGAGAAATTGTTTCACCCATAACTGCGAGAAATAATAGAAGGCTATGCTGGTGAATCAAGGGTTCAATTTTATTCAAAAATTTTTATTTCTGTTCCACACACTGACAGACCAGAATCTGAAAAGAATGAAGGTCCTGGACTTAGCACTCATACACCCCGACACACTATAGCTTCTTAAAGTTGCCAGGTCATTCATGCCTTGTGCATGTGTCAGGGTAACTTTCCATCCAACTAACATTTCTAGCAGATGTTTAGGTTATCTTTCCTGGCCAGGCATCCAAACTGGCCTTCTCCAGACTCCTTCCATGTAAACAACACAGTTTTCATCCCTTGCTATCAGAAAGCTCTTAATATTTATAAGTCAGGGAGGAACTAAATATTTAGAATGTAATCTTTGCTGCATCAGCTAGTTTTTCTGGAGAAAAGTCTCCGAAACTAAGACTTCGAATTTTACAGAGATGTGTTTTTCTAAGGAGTTTATTGCATTAAAAAAAAGTTACGTACTCCTGCCAGGATAAAGTTGCTTACAGGATGCAGATGGGAATTATTGCTTGGAAAATGCCACCAATGCCACTGGGTGACTGCATCCTGGCTAAATCCCGGCTCCCAGCCATGCTCAGCTGGCTGATTTGCAAAATTGGGAGCTTCCCATCTTTGCAAATCAGCTGAGTGTGGCTGGGAGCTGGGATTTAGCTGGGATGTAGTCACCTGGTGGCATCGGCAGCATTTTCCATGCAATAATTCCTGGCTGCATCCCATAAGCAACTTTATCCCGGCAGGGGTAAGACTTTTTTTTTTTTAATGCAATAAACTCCTTGGTTAGCCCAAGAGAAGCCATATTAATGTATAGGCTAAGTGAAGCCATATTGGCCTTCCCCTTCACCATGCTAGAATTGTAGAATCATGGAACTAGAAGAGACTCCAAGGGACATACAGTGCAACACCTTGTCATGTAAGAATACACAATCAAAGCATTCCCAACAGATGGCCATCTAGCCTCTGTTTTAAAACCTCTAAAGAAGGAGACTCCACCACACTCCAAGGGAATGTGTTCCACTGTCAAACAGCTCTTATTGTCAGGAGGGTCCTAATGTTGAATTGAGTTTGAATCCATTGTTCATGGTCCTATTCTCTGGAGCGGCAGAAAACAAACTTGTTCCATCTTCAGTATGACATTCTTTCAAATATTTTTTAAAAGGCTATCATATCCCTTCTTAACCTTCTCTTCTGATAGGTTTCCAGATCTTTCACCATTTTGGTCAGCCTCCTCTGGACATACTCCTAGTTAGCCAAGACAGAGCTTTTGTTCTGTAGAAACAGTTCACCTGCAAAATTCTTTCAGAAGGGAAGTCAAGCGGGTTTACAGATTTCTTAACTATCAGCAATTTTTGAGACATTTAGCTTTTAAAATTGTTTAGGGCAGTGCTAGCTGGTGCATTGTATTCCCAATTACCATGTACGGATGTAAGAGCTGGACAGTGAAGGAAGCAGACAGAAAGAAAATCAACTCATTTGAAATGTAGTGCTGGAGAAGAACACTTAGGATACCATGGACAGCCAAGAAGACAAACAAATGGGTTCTGAGTCTTCCATGACTCAGAACCGACTTGAGGGCAGCTAACAACAACAACAAGCTGGTGCATCTAATGTCAGTGGGATAATATATCACTCCCATTTTAATGTTTAACTTGAAAGCAGCAATTCAAAATCCTGAATCTATTTTGATGGTAGGCTTCAGAACCTTACGTACTTACATTTAGATTTAAACTCAGTGAAGATCCACCACTGCTCTGACATGAAAGTCACCAGCCTTTACTAGTTTGTAATCTATTTTCTTCCTAAGAATGTTTTATTTCTATTTTGTTTTAGACTGTGATATTACAGTATATAACTTTGAGGAACATGATAGACAAAAAAATAATTTGTAAATATTAATAAAATAATAGATTAACCAATGAATAATTTTAACATCTACCTAAAGCCAGCAGGTAGTTTAGGATTAGGATTACAAGGTCATGATTGTCCCAGGTCCTAAGATTTCAGGGCCAAAACCTGAGACCTAAGCATCTTGTAATGTCTTGGGTCATGATGATGTTAGAAGGCTGAAGAGAAAGGCTAACGGGTGACATGATAGCAAAGTTTAAATATTTGAAAGGATGTCATATTGAAGATGGAGCAAGCTTATTTTCTAATGCTCCAGAGACTAGGACATGGAGGAATGGATTCAAACTACAGGAAAAGAAATTCCACCCAAACATTAGGAAGAACTTCCTGACAGTAAGCTGTTCAACAGTGGAATAAACCCTCAGACTGTGGTGGAGTCTCCTTCTTTGGAGGTTTTTAAACAAAGACTGGATTGCAATCTGTCAATAGTGCTTTGATTGTGTATTCCTGCATGGCAGAATAGCATTGGACTAGATGGTTCTTTTGGTCTCTTCCAGCTCCATGATTCTATGATTCTATGATATTGCAAGAGTCAGCCTCTGATGGTGTCATTAAGTATGATGAATTAAGCATCAGTAACAGGAACAGTATGCCACTAAAACAAACAAAACCCACCAAATCTAAGAAAAGAGAAAGAATATAAACTCACACTTTTTAAGGTAGCAATCTAACCCTGAGACTCCTCCCTACCAAAATAGTTCTGGTAATCCTACTTAAAATCAGTTTCTATTCTGCAAGCAGAGCTACAAATCTGCCTGGGAGACTCCATGTGCCCACAAAAATTCTATATGTGTAGGAGTCTCTGTGGTATCAAAAGACCGATTTAGAATATTGGAGGAGGGTGATCAAAACTCCCCTTGTTCCCTCTGGGTTAATCCCCTTAATTATAGCAACCTGAAGTCCAGGTAATATTTCCTGGGGTGTTTTTTTTTAATGGTTTTATCTGTTTCAATTAAAGGTATTTTAATGTAATGGCTTGGTTAATTATGTTCTAACTCTATTATTATTTAGAGACATAGGGGGGTTGCAGACTGCCAGAAATAGTGCAAATTGAGTCCACTTTTAGGGTTAGGGTTAGGGAATCATGGGAACTGTAGTTTATTGTGGCACCAAAGCTCTCTGACAGAGAAGGCTCAATGTCTCAGGAAAAAAAACAATTCCCATGATTCCCTAGCACTAACCCTAACCCTAACCCTAAAAGTGGACTCAATTTGCACTATTTCTGGCAGTCTGCAACCCCCCCATAGCCATGTTGGCCTGGAATATTACTATGCAAAAGTAACTTGAAGTCCAACTATCTGAAGGACCAACATTTTAGAAACATTATTTTAGATTGTAGCTTTGAGATTTGGCAAAGAGATTGTAGGATAAGCTTTCATAAGTCTACTTCCTTAGATCTGAGGTGGTATCATAATGTCTTAAATATCACCTTAAAAATTGATAGAAAGTTTGTTTTGATTTGTAGTTGTTAACTTTTCTCTAGATAGTCACCATCCAGACTTACACATTTCTCCAGGGTTCCTTGACCCTCCGAATATCACTATTGTAGAAGTATTCAGATTACGCCTTAAACCATTCTTCCACTTCATGAATGACATCATTTGTGTTGTCAAATTGGGGACCTCACAAGAGATTTTTCATTTCTGGGAACAAGAAAAAGTTGGTGCCACATGCCTTTGCTTTGTTAACTGCAACTTGAGGTGAGTGAGCTGGTGCATTGTCAGCGAGGAGATTAATACCTCTGGAGAGCATACCACAGCATTTCGTTTTCAGAGCATCTCTCAACTTGCCAGAAGATTGCTGTAGTATGTGCCAGTGATGGTTTGTCCCTTTGCAAGGTAATCTGTGAGAATGACGCCACAACAGTCCCAAAAAAACTGAGAGTATGACATTCCCTGCTGACTTTTGCACCTTTGCCTTTTGGGAGGTCAGGGAATTGGCATGCTTCCACTCCATGCTCATGGTTTTGGTCTCTGGATCATACTAATAGATCCAAGATTCATCCATGGTTACCAGTCGACCAAAAACATCCTCTTCATCCTGTTCCAACAGCGTCAACATCTGTCTTGAAAGGTTCATCCTGTAATGCCGTGTTTGTTTATGGAAAGGGGTTAGCAAATGTGGATCCCAGTGTGCAGACTCCTTAAATATGTGCAGTTTGTCATGAATAATTTTCCACACACTACCATAACTGAGACCAGTTTCATTCATGGTCATTTGGATGGTTGCTCATCTGTCTTCCTGGATTAAAGATTCCACTTCGTTCACTGTGGCTGCATCATCTATTAAATGATAGTCTTCCAGGTCTTGGCTCGCTTGTGAGGAACATGCGACCAGTTTGGAAATTCCTTTTCCACCTCACAATAGTGTCATAAGATGGACTAGCATTTCCACATCTCATCATGAATTTGCCAGGCAGAATTACCTTTCAAAAGCAGAACTTTATCATGCTGCGAGCCTCAATCTTCACTTTAGTCACTTCTGGCATAACCTGTAATAAAAATAAAGGACAGAAAGAGCTGAATTTCTCAACATCATGCACTTGGGGATCAATGATGACACTGACAAAATTTCATCAATATACCATAATAACTTCCAGGTGATAATTATTACTTTACAATACCCCCTCGTACTTATGTCCATCACCCTTCCATCTCAATTCCAAATAGGAAGCCGAATGATTCTAAAGTTATTCTGAAACTCTCGATAATGCCAAGAAATGGTTTTCTTCTGAACTGCCAATTCAGCTATCTCCAGGTAGAATCGCAATGGTGTCTATAAGAATTTAGTGCATAATTTCTTCCAAAACAGACTGCACCCACTTTAAGAGTCAAATTATGAATGAGTGAAAATGAGTATGGACATATCCACATACATTGGAAATCTGAGACACTGACACACAAATCTGAGTTCCTTCTAAAGTTTAGAAAGGAAAGGTGAATACCAGATTTCCAGTGAATATCCCCATGTAACATGATTAAAAGATTTGTCTCTGGGCTTTTTCTGCAGTGGAGGAGGGCAGGGAGAAGAACCCTGAAATATGTAAATAACAGTTTATGCTCTTTTTGCAGTAAAATTAAGTTGATCAATTAAGTCTACTGCAGGGGGAAAAAGTCAAATTAGTCTGATTAGTCTCAGCTACTTAAATGCAGAAACAGATGCCTTGTTTTGTGAGCCTTGCAAAAGATTAAAGGCAGCATTCACACACAAAAATTGGATTACACACACTTAAGACAATACCTCGCAATTTGGTCAGAGCAGATGGCCTCCACAATTAGTGGGACGAGTTGTTTTTTTCCCCTTCCTACTAAAGCTAGTAAGAAATATGCTTGGACAGATTAGCAATAAACCTTTGGAATGATACAACAGCTGGATATCTCTCTGACATAATAATTGCACACATTGAATATGTACCATAGGAGAAAGTATTAGACCAGTGGACTTTGGGCCTCCAGATGTTTTGAACTTCAGCTCCAGCCAACATGTCCAACAATCAGGGATTCTGGAAGCTGAAGTCCAACTATCTGAAGGACCAACATTTTAGAAACATTATTTTAGATTGTAGCAAGCCACAGTGCAAGATCTAAACATGGTTATTAATAGCAGTATATTTGGAACATTTATCCTTTCTAGGGTTGACAGTTAACTCAGCAGCCCATAACCATAACAACCACTTTCCCCAACCTGGTGCTCATCACATGTTTCTTCAACATGGACTTCAACAACAGATAGATTTCATCAGCATGACTAATGATCATGATAGGTCACTGATTCTGGGATCTGTAGTCTAAAATATTCACAATAAATACACTGATTCCTCTCTGCTGTGAAACCAGCACAAGATTGGGCTATAGAAGGATATGGTAGGTGTCAACTCTTGCAAGCATCTCTTAATGGGAAAACCCATTAAGCTTCTACCTAACTTTGTAATGTAAGAATTGTCCTTGGTTTCACTGCTCATAGCTTGGGAAAATTCCATTTTTAGGCCACAACTTCCAGAATCCCTCAGATGTCAAAGTCAGTAGGAATTGTTGAAACAAGACTGTGTCTCAGCAATGTATTGCACAGGCCGATACTGATCTGCTCTTGTTTCGTTACAGGACACTGGAGAGACCTGCTTCAAAGAAGCAGCATGAGGCTTACCAAGGAACCGTAACACAGAGCGGGATTCTGAAAAGTCTACTGAGTTTCTCTGTCCAATGGTGTCTAGGAACCCATAGAACTTGTAGCCACTGGTTCAGGAGTGGAAATGTATGCGGGGTGTCACTAGGAGAGTGTGGACCATACCAGGTGACATGCTAAAGGGGGGGTGACACCACTGTTCCCCAAACATCTACCTTTGAACAAAAATGGGCTGTGGTTTTCACCTGCCATCTTTAAAGCACTACGGAAATAATGGGAGTAGGGTGAGGCTCAGGGTTTGTTTGTTTTTTAGTTTTTTAAAATAAATTAATTTTTAATTTTTAATTTAAAAATATTTTTAATTTCTTTGTGATTGCAATTTATGAGTAACATTAGTACAAAAAACATTACTAAGGATTCTGTATGGTGTGGTATGGAAGGAGGTCAATGGAAGGAGTGACCATGAGTTACTGCACAGGGTGATGCCAATCTTAGTGATGCCACTACATATATCTGTCGAGAAATTCAAATCCAGCACAATGAAGGTGGTCCTAGTGGGGTTGTCAAGTGTTATGTGGTGACCAGCCCTCTCTTATCCCTCCTCATTTAATAATATGCCTCTATGATCCTAAGTGAACACCATGGGCTGGAAGTGGCAGTCACATAGACTAGTTTAGGACTATGGTAGCTTAGGAATCACCAAGAGGATGTTAACTTTGACATATCAGAGGATGTGAGAAAGAGCTTGGTCATAAAACAATGGGATGTCTCCAGTTGGAGTAAACATCCCAGTCTGGCAAGTTCTGCAAGCCATTGGCTGCTGGCATGTACTCATTTACACCTCTGGTCACACCTCAGAAGATCCTACATCAAAGTGTCACTAACACATATCAAAGCCCAAGCTATTTGACCACGGAGTCTCTGGACTTTGCCCCAGGACACAAAAAGCCTATTTGTACTCCAGACTTTCCTTTGTTTATCAGCTTGGCCTTTTAGCCTGCAGAAATATTGACAATTGGTTTGGCCATGCTCCTCTTTGGTTCCCCCCACCCTCACTGGGAGCCTTTGAGTCCTCTATTCCCCAGGATCCTCAGCAATAGGAGCTACAAAACTCAGGTAGTACAGTGGGCCCTTCCTATACATGGGGGATCTGTTGCAGACCCATCCACCCGCACCCGCACCTCACATATGGCAAAAAACGTGTAAGCTCAAGTCCCATTTGTTTTAATGGGAGTGTGCTCCCAGGTGCACATAGCATTTATTTTTCTGGGGCTTGCCATCCACGTGACTTTGGGTTCATATATGGCAAGCCTGCATATGGCATGGGCATGCTGTATATCTCTAATGTAACCTCTTTCTTTCTATAGTGTGTATGTGTCTGTGTGTTGATTTCCCCTTTTAAATAAAACCTATAATATTGAGGATTTGCCTTTGGACTCTTTCTTGCCTTGGACCTTCATATACATAGGCTTAAACACCCCATAAATAACACAGCCATTGAGCTACTCCATTTGAGCTAATTATAATTCCCCATATATATATATATATATATATATATATATATATATATATATATATCAATCAGTATTGGATTGGTGGCCTATTGGTGAGGCCTTGGCTGTGCTAACACAGGTAAGGACTATCCCAGACCCTGACGTTTCAGGGCCAAAACCTAAGAATCCAAGTATGGCCCCTTGTGAGACACAGGGGCAGGCCCTGATGATATTACAACTATGATGTCATAGTGCAGTGGTTCCCAACCTTTGTTCCTCCAGATGTTTTGGATTTCAACTCCCATCATTCCTGATTGTTGATCAAATTGGCTAGGGCTTCTGGGAGCTGAAGTCCAAAACAAATGGAAGACCAAAGGTTGAGAACCACTGGTATAGTAGACAAGCACTGATGGTGTCACTAAGTATCAGTCACATTAAGCATCAGTCACAGTTGCAGAGAGTATGCCAATCAAATCAAAATCAACCTCTAACAATTTAACAAATGAGGAAAATCCCCACACACACAATTTTCAAGGTGGTACTCTTACCATGAGATTCCTCTACCTCTCCGTTTTGACCAGACCAAAGGATCTGGGCCCTAAGAGCCAGGCCCTAAGGAGCACTAGACCCTACCATCAGTCAAACTGGGTAAGCAGTAAATGAGGTAGGAGATCAATCTTGGTGTAGTAGTTTGAATGTTGGACAAGGATTCCACAGGCCACTAAATGGCTTTGGAAGGAGTTATAAAGGAGGAAGGTAAGTCTGAGGGAGGGAAGAGAGGAGCCATATCATAGTACCACTTGGGTGGAACTTTGTGCTATATCTCCCAGTGCAGGATCTCTGCCATGGTTTCCAGCAGAAATGAGATGGGTAAAACTGCTGCAACAGCACTCATAAAGAGGCAGACAGGATCTCCAGGATGTAACTTCAACATGCAAGAAAGGGCTAATGCATGCAATTTCTGCTCATTTTCTTTGCAGACAGTGTGTTCTTTTGTAAAGAGCAAAGAGACTGCAGGAGACATCTCTATAGAAGCCTATCACCCACATCTCCTGCCCTGGGGGTGTTGTTCTGTAAAGACTCTGGGATTGAGAATTATAAAGACACATGATTTTCCTCCCTCTGGCAGGATCCCACAACAAAAAGAAGGAGGGGGGAAAATAATAATAAAATAGATGGTAAATTCTTTCCAAGACTTTTGGATTTGCATTCTGTATATGCCAAGAGCATAAAATGAATTCAGCCTGCACTTGCTGACTCACAATGTTTCTCTTTGCGGTTTCATTGCAAAAGGAACATTAATAAAGGAATCAAGCCCATCCTTGAGCTGAGAAACCAGTCAGTTTCCATGAGCTAAACACTGCACTTAATAGCTGCTAAATTTACTTTTTCCAAAGCAGTCACATGCAGATGATGATAAGACCTGGCCTAATATTCATTTTCAAATAGTTATGCTTCTATCCCAAGGATTTTCTTAAAGAAAATGTTATTTAAGAGAGGTTCTGTAGATCTAATTATTTCATTTAACAAGCTGAACTGGTTTTAACCCTAATCTAGGATATTTGAGTTCCCTAGAGTCATGTTTTACTGTAGTATCCACACAGAACTAGACCTACCAAGTAACATTTTATGACATTATCACCTGAAGAATTGTAAACTACAACCTGAATCAGAGGTGGGCATCATGTGGCCTTCAAGATGTCATTGGACTACAAGACCCAATAGCAGTATCCAGCATAGCCAATGGTCTCAAATGCTAGGAGATGCAGTCCACCAACATATAGGGGGAGCATATGATTCCTTTGTTCCAACTGGAGTGGATCCTCTGATTCACTAACAAATAGCAATGTGCCATTTAAGAACATGCATTTGAAATGGTTCTGCTTCTTTTTATGAATACATCCAAAAATGATGACACCAACAGGATTCCAGCCATGTATTCCACTTAGAAAATTTTAAAGATTGCATTAGGTAACCAGCAACCTTGGGAGGTCAGTATGGCCTTGCAGAGGAATAGTAGGATCTAAGAAGAGCTGCTCTACCCCTAATCTGAATGAAACAGGTAACAGACACTGGGGGCAGCAAACTGGCTCTTTTTTCTGAACTTCCCAGCTGTTTCCCTCCATTGGAGGAGAGAGTTGTGTGCCTTCATAGCCTATCCAGTAGGTGTACTCTAGTTGAGACTGGACATTGGAATTAAAAACTAGCCTGCAACTACAGGTGTGGTTCTTTCTTTCTTTCTTTCTTTATCTATTTATTTATTGCAGTTGTATCCTACCTTTCTCTCAAAATATGATCCAACCACTATCCTACCAGAAGTAATCAAAGTAAGATGGAACTACTAGTTCAGCCAGTTTCCCACCTACATCACTTTGCCATCAGCATACTATATGTATAAGTCTAGGAATTTTAGTCCAAAAATTGATCCAAAAAACTGGATTGACTTATCCACAAATCAATGTAAGTACTGTACTTTAACTCTTATCCAAAAAAAGGAACCATCCTCTTCTCTGAGCAGAGTGGTGAAAGGTGAGAGGTTAGTCCATCTAAAAGAACTTGCCTTCAACTTATACATGAGGTCAACTTATAGTTGGGTATATGCAGTACTTCAATTGCAGCAAACTGAATTCAAAGTGCAAAAGTAATTTTCACTCCATTAACTCAGCAGGGAAGAAAGGACAGAAGAGGGTAGAATGTTGCCTTTCTTTGTTCAGGTGAAAGCAAGCTGCTACAGTCTCTCCTAGCTTCTGTGTTCTTCCTCATTAATAACTTTTGCCATCTTGAACACACTCTGAAGTTACTTGGACAAATGTTGGCAGGTATACATTACAGTATCTCACTGAGCATTGCAGGACCAAGAAGTCCTAATACAAGGATTCCTGAAGCCAGTGTGCCATCCTAGGACCTGCATTTGTGAGTTCTCATGGGACTATGTGGCATTAAGAAGATGAAGCTGGCAGAAAAGCAAAAGACTTTGAACATATACAAACAAAGCCACAATTGCCCTAGCAACAAGGGACTGTTGAAAGATGATGCCTATACAACAGGGAGTCAAATAAGTCCAAGTGACTCAAAGAACCACATGCCCTTGAATAAATATATGCAGACATCAGCTATTGGCATTGCTTCATTATAAATGTATTTTTATGGGTTATTTAAACTTTGAGCTTTTGTCTGTTAGCCTTCCAAAAAGCTGCAAGGAAACTTCTGTCCTTCTCCAAACTTTCTGCATGCATTTATATTCTTTATAAAGTTTTAAGTATGTCTGTCATAGCTGTCCAACCTGGAAATATTTGGTAGTGTCATTAGTGATGTTTGTGGAGGTATTTTGGCTACACAAACCAACAACACACTAACTCTGCATCAGGCTTAATAAGGTCAGTGGAATTGTTCAATATTTATTCCACCCCAACTTTGGTTGCCAAAGAAAACATTCCATTTATACTCAACATCATAATATCTAATATTTTGCCTTGCCCTTTTCAAAATGAAGAGCCAAATTCTCTATATGTTTTCTGAGACATAAGCCCACACAAGTGCAATAAAACTCACTTCCAACTGAGTAGGCAATAGACTGTGGTCTCTAAGAACATACCAAATATTATTGATACTTGAAAAATGAATCAGTTCATTAATCTTTTTATTTTATTTTTAAAAATATATTTATTTAATTAGAGAGTAACGAGCATCCATAAAGTTTTTCTAGGAAGAAACTGCTTTCTTCTACAAAATGCAAAGAAATTTCTTGTTTAACCATGGGTGGCAATTGTGTATCCTTCCAGATGTTCAATGTGAAGTTGAAGGCTTTTACAGCCAGCATCCATAGCTTTTTGTGGGTTTTTTGGGCTGTGAGGCCATGTTCTAGAAGAATGTATTCCTGATGTTTTGCCTGCATCTGTGGCTGGCATCTTCAGAGAAGGTGACATCTCTGAAGATGCCAGCCACAGATGCAGGCAAAGCATCAGGAATACATTCTTCTAGAACACAGCCTCACAGCCTGAAAAACCCACAAAAACTTTCCAGATGTTGTTGGAATGTAACTTTTAGCATTCCTCACCATTGGCTATGGTGGCTATGGCTGCAAGAAGTTGACATCCAATAACATCTGGAATGCCACAGGATTTCCACTCCTGTGTTCAACCAATGCAGGCCAAACCCTGCATAGGTATGTACACATACACATACACACACACTGGCCAGTATTCTACATCATCTACTTAGTTATTTTTGTGTGTAATATTCCCTGGCCTAACCCTCCCTGCAATCTACTTTACCAGGAATCAACCACCCTGCTGGAGATCATGGTGTGAGTGGATGATGTTTCCACTCCCCTCCCAACAGTAAGTGAGACTGCAACAATCAGAAGCAGGACCTCCAGGACCAAGGAAGCTGGAATTCCTTGTTTCAGCCTCACTTGCTGGTGGGAGTGGGGCTGAAATGTCATCCACCTATGTCCCTGTTGGCAGAGTGATAGACCTCCTTTTTTCAGTGTGGCTGGTACCCAGTAAATAGGGCTGAGAGTACAGTTACAAAAAGAAGAATAGTGCCATGATGATGACTATATAGGGATCATGAATATGGAGCAATTATGGACATGTAACCCTAGAGGTCTAGCATGGCGTAGTGGTTTGAGCATTGGACGACAACTCAGGAGACCAGGATTTGATTCCCTGCTTGGCCATGAAACCCTCTGGGATTGCTTCGGTAGAGGGGTGGGATAGAAATTATTATTATTATTATTATTATTATTATTACCTTGGGGAAGTCACATGCTCTCAGCCTCAGGGGAAGGCAATGGCAAAACTCTTCTGAACAAATCTTTCCAAGAAAACCCCATGATAGGTTTGCCTGAGGGTCCCCATAAGCCAGAAATGACTTGAAGGCACACAACAGCAACAACAACTCTACATTATGCACCTGTAACTGTGATACTGAGGACATTACCACATGAGGCTTTTAAACTGCAATTAAAGTTAGAGAATAGCATATTTGAAAATGCCTATCACATGACGTTGTTGCTGCTGTGTCTGTGAAGCATTGTTAGAGCATTGCTAGAGTGTTCCTTTTCATAGGACTGGGAAAACCCATCAATAAGCTCCCAACCACAGGGCTATCACAATTGTCCTCAGGTACAAAACATCGCTGCCATGGCAGTTCCAATATTGGTAGTCATGTAGTGTCAGTGTCTCCTTCTCTCTCCCTGTCTCCCCTCCCTTGCTATCAAGTAAGCTGCTTTGCTTTATTTTTCCCCCTATTTCTTTTCTTTTCACATTAGAATTACATTAAAAATTAAAATTAAAAATCTCCAGGGCACACTGGTTACAGCACAGGGCAGGGAAGTGGCGTTAAAGGGAAGAGAGCACAAAGGACCATTGTGGCAAAACAACAACAACAACAAACCACAAACCACAAAAACCAGTCCCAGTTGTTCTATTGCAGAGATCTGTGATAATGTCTGCTCCAAAACCAGTATGTTTCCATTTTCTTCAACTAACCCAATTGTGGTGAGAATGGGGTCATGTAGTAATGTCCTGAATGCCAGCCATAATTTGGTTTTAGTAAGAGTGAATCTACAGTGTAGAAATAATGCAGACATGACTTTATGTATTGAAGCTCCATCCTGTGGAACCTGGGATTTATAGTTTTACAAGATCCTTAGCCTTCTTTGCCAAAGAGCATTAGTGCCTCACAAAAACTACAAATCCCAGGATTCTGTAGGCTAAAGCAATGACAGTTAAAGTAGTATCAAATTGCATTATTTCTAAAGTGCAGATGCACTCTAAAGCAGGCCCCTGCTGTTTCAAGTTTATTTTCATTTAATTCTGTGGACTAATTTAGTGATTTAATTGTAATTTTTTCCAGTCCTACTATGACCTGCCTTGAATCTCATTTTGGAGGGAATGGTGGAATATCAATCTAACAATTACATAAATAAATACATGAATAGGGAATCCTGGAGCCCCTGCCCTTGACTCCCCTTCCTCAGGCACTGTGATCCATGGAAAGAATGAGGGAGATAATGTACTCTAAAGAGAGCTGTCCTGAAGATCTACAATGTGAGCACACGCCTCTTTGAGGCAGTTCCCTGAAGGTACAGGCATACATCTTGTGGAACACACACCCTGTCAGGGGTTATGTCTTACTCTACATATTTCACAAACAAGATTCCTGCAGGTTACACTCTGCATAAGTCAATCTACTGTCATACATTGGATAGGAGGACAAATCTTTGTTTCAGTGGCTGGCCTTCTTTCAGATTTCTAAACTTAAGCACCTCCTTTATACTGAGCCACTTTATTGGTGTAACAACTCCTATAAAATACTTTGACTCGCAGCAGTTTCACAATATATTTTGGCTGGAATACTGTATCATCTACTTAGGGGCTTTGCAGACCGGAACAAAAGGCTGGCCTCAGGGTAAAGTTGGGGCAGGGCAGCCATACACCAGCCACCATGACTCCACCCCAACCCCATCCTAATGCCGCGTGCCTGTTTGTATGGCATGCAGTGTCAGGACACCCTCTTGGAGCCGCATGTGCACACCCCATACCAAAAAGATGCAAAAAGCCGCCACTGCATCTGAAAAGGCAGTCTTTTGCCACCCCCAAAAGGAGCGGCATAAAGGAGGATCGGGACTGTGGCATGCAGCAAAACTAGGAGCCCTGGTGGCTCAGTGGTTAAAAGCCGGTACTGCAGCCACTCACTCATAAACCACAAGGTTGTGA
The DNA here is from genome assembly GCA_020142125.1 of Phrynosoma platyrhinos. Lineage (NCBI taxonomy): Eukaryota > Metazoa > Chordata > Lepidosauria > Squamata > Phrynosomatidae > Phrynosoma > Phrynosoma platyrhinos. The sequence goes on from CM034701.1 coordinate 16,631,831, forward strand.
GTTCAATACTAGCCAGGACTCAGGCTAGACTCAGGCCTGCATCCTTCCGAGATCGCTAAAATGAGTACTCAACTGTTGGGGGGCAATGAGCTTACAGTTGTAAACCTCTTAGACATCCCATAGCATGATATGAAGCGGTATATAAATGAAGCTGCTTTCTTTGCTTTGCTTTGCTTTGCTTTAGTCATTGATTCTTCCCAATCTTCCTACTATTTCAGGTTCTACTGTTTTGGGAGAGATTATGGTTCAACAATAAAGGACGTTCCTTTGTATGAAGAAGAGCCTAGAGTTCAGCCCTAGCACCTCCTCTTAAGGGATCCAGTAGCAGTCTTTCAGATCTGTTGCAGGTCAGAGATGTACCAATGGGCCAGGTAGACAAATAGTCTGACCTTCTAGAAATCAGCTTCCTATATT
>CM034701.1:16649759-16662747 GCA_020142125.1 Phrynosoma platyrhinos
CATTTTTGGCTCCTCCAGAACCCCAGCAGGCCACATGAATGTGCTCATTGGTAACCAGGAGTCATTTTTGTTTGACTGATTTTTGTTGCTTTTAGTGAGGTGAGGCCAGACTTCATTTATGGAATTAAGCTCCTGGACTCTATTTTTTATAAAAACAAAGTGTTTCCTCCCTCAGCAGAAAATGTTATCACAAAATATGAGAGTTTGGGGAGGTCTGGCAGGACCCCTCCCAAGGACACATGAAACCTATGGGCAATACAGTTCCCATTCCTTTTGTATAGGTTGCTCCTTGTAACCAGTGCTCTCACTGCCTACTCTTGGTTACTCTACTGGAGCTTGCTTACTGGTGTGTAACCCATTCCAAGAATCTAAAGCATGGCTAGACAACACATGGCCCATGGGTTATGTATGGTCCCACCCCAGTTTATTTTTGTGGTCCCTACTGCCTCCAAGCTTGTGCTGCTAAATTTTGGCACTGGGGTGAAAGTCACTTATTACCTTTAAAAGGATGAGGACAGGCAGTGCACATCTTATATTTGAAATGAACTGTGATCCTGAAAACACGATTCAGCTTCGAAACAAGATTTATATTCCTACATGCTCCTTGCTTCAAAGCTAAATTGCAGCTTCTATGCTACCACTGCTACACTGTGAGATTTTAGCAGAATGGCAGCAAAGATCGTGGCAATAGGAGGACACAGCCCCAGCTGGTTTAGCAAGATAATGTTGCCACTGTATCACCCAAAGTTGCCTGCCCCAATGCAGAGTAAGGAATTTAAGGAACATGGTCCATGGAAAAAAAAGGTATGGGATTAATCTATTAGGACTCTCACCTGATGAAAGAAATCTTGATCAGTTAATTGCAGATTGTTTAATCAACCAATTAAGTAAATGGATTAAAACAGCATAGTTTTGTAGATAGTAAAAAACAACAACTCTCAAGGGAAAAAAACACATTCCTTTCATTTGAAAATTATGAATGCACATGTTGCAGCCAGTGCCATCTTGAAAGAAGCATTCCTGAAAAGGTAAGAAAGGAGTAACATGGAATGCTTCATCTGTGACAGTGTCTGCCACTCTCAGGTTCCGTTCAGTACTCATATTAAAAAATAAGTTTGAACAACGTTTTAAAAATCTGCTATTCAGTAAATCAGGAGGCACCTTTTTAAAGCAGTTGTACATTTGTTTTAATCAACTAATCAAAATGATTAATTGACCAAACATTTCAGCCCTAATATTTTGTAGAAAACATGGAGAAAAACATGTTCCACATGATCTGAAAAAGGAAGAGTATAAAAAACTGAATACAAACTAAGCATTCTGAAATTTCATAATACACCTTTCCAATAGATAAATGTTCATAAAAATATCTCAAATCCTAAACCACAAAAAAAGCAATTATAATACAATTTATTTATTTTTCTGTTCTGCTACATAAAACCAGCTTTTCCGTTAAACAAGGAGGCAAATTCAGGTATGAAAACATAATTTACTTATTGCTTTTACTACAATTTCTGTTTTTGTATTTTTTACATATAGTCATAAATTACACTATACAGTATAAAATCTTTCAAAGGAATACATTTTATGGTCTGTTTAAGTTTGCTGGTTTCAATTCTAGCAACAAATACAAAGTCAAGGAAACAAGTCACAAATGAGCGGTAAAGGCACTTCTCCTTTTAACACAGAGTTGGTTCTTGATAGGGTTTGTTTTGTTCTTCTCCTTTCATTCATTAGAAATCTCAGGTTGAACTTTGTACAATTCATAGGTTGCTGAGGCACCACAAAGGTTTAGAACATTCTAATTCCTCGACAGCTTCAGGCTTTGACAACATTCTTCATCACACGTCTTCTTGTTTCTACCTCTGCTTTCCAACACACATATTTTTCCCTCTCATCTTTTGATAGCTGGGCTTCACCTCCTTGAGTCCTTTTGCAAACCACCTTCAAACCTCCACTTCGCGCACTCCATCTTGGGTGTCACAGATTACTCCAATATCAAAGCAGGTGACAATCATGACATGTGACTTGCACAGATTCACACACTGCTCCAGTTCATCAGTCACTTGTTCCAATGCCTCCAGATAATCTTGCGACTCCTTATCAAGATCAGGGTCAACCTCAACTGTTGGCATCAAAAGACAAACAGAAGTCTTTGAGGATCTCAACTCTAACCTTTTGAAAATGTGTTAGCACTGTTCATCTGGTAATTTCTTGCCCTTTCACAATACCTCAAATTGCCTAATGGCAGGGAGGGTCCTGAATTACTCATACTAGCCTTCAGTATGGCATAGCCAGGAGCCTGCAGACAGGCAGTAGACCTCTGTAGCAAGGTCTACTGTATTATAGAATGTGGGCAGACCTTTGGCCCAGCATGGACTTAAGTACAAGAGGCAATAAACTCAGGCTGTTTTGTTGATCAGAAGAACAGTAATACAAGATAATTTTGTGTTAGGATTTCTGTTCATTTTTTTGTATTTTGCTCTTGTTCTGAAAACTGTTATTATAAGCACCCAGCCAAGGAAAATCTATATTTCAGAGCAAAGAACTGGCAAAGCAACCTCTGAGTATTCCTTCCCTAAGAAAACTCTAAGAAAAGCCTATAAGTTGATAGGCAACTATCCTAAGAAAAGCCTATAAGTTGATAGGCAATTTGATATGTGTACACAACACCAAATTTTAACATAGTGTACTAGACAAGTAATAATAAACACACTAAAATCTCAGTGATTTCACTGAAGAGCTGAAACACTGGAAAGAAAAGCTGGAACTGGAAAGAGAAGCTGTAACTATTTTGAAAAGCAGGGAAAAGATCAAAGAGGAGCACTTAGGAGTGGCACCAGAGTCCAAAGCAGACCATTAGCAGTATCAAAGGAGCCAACATCCTTAAGATCAGTTAACATATATTTAACATAGGCCATGTGTTTCTATAAATGTCTATAGTCACTCTTTGAACATGTTAAACCAGGGGTGTAGCTATGGGAGGGGGGGAATGAGGGCAGTGCCTCTCCAAGTCAGAATTCTGGTCCTTCCAAATGCAATTTTGCTTCACTCCCCAAATTTCTAGCAGAGAGTGAGACTCTGAAAACTGTTCACAACTATAATTATTAGATTATAGATTATATACTTAGATACTGTGTTCACATTCCTTAAGTAACTTTAACTGTCCCTTTTCTTTTATTTCTAAATTCTCAACCAAATTTTTAAGTTACTAAAATGGTAGAAATTTGAGGAGTGGAGGAAAATTTCACGGCAGGGCAGAATTCTTATTTGGGGAGGCAATATCTTCACACATACCCATAGCTATATCTCTGTGTTAAACCATAAGAAAACAGAGAAGAAGAAACACATGGTTAAATTATGACAAGGGAAACATGCAACCAATTCACATCTCTTTGAGAATGGAGGATCAAAAGCATCTGACTCCTTTCTTTTCTAGATGCCAAGTGCTACTGGGAGTCTGTGCTCCTGCATGGCTAATTTTCTCTGAAGCAGGAACTGTTGCCCTAATGACTAAGAAGACATACTTACACTCTCCTTTCCACTTGCTTGGATCCAACATCAACCTACACTTTGTTTCTTCCAACTCATCTTTCAAGAGCTCGTGCTTTGCTTTCACTTCTCTTATTCTCTGGTGCCGCCTCTCCAGGATTTTCAGTTTTGTATTAAAATATATCAGGCCCTTTGGGGAGGCAAAAAAAGAATGACCAATCTGTGATTCACTCACCATCTGCTTGTGTCTTCATCGTCCTTAAAAACCCACTGCCCTCATCATTCAGAATCAACCACCACAATAATGCAACATTAAACCAAGGAAGGATCCTCTTTCAGCCCTGCTACACTTGCAGGAAATGGACTGGCATAGATACTAACCTAATAAAAGCAACATGTGCTGAGCACTTAAGGCATTTATTGCCATTCCCTGTGTTAATGTACTTCTCCATGATTCTCTTAAATTACAACCATATGTAAAAAAATTGTTTCCTCCTCCACTGCAAAGGATAAATATAATTTAGTTAGTAAAACTAAAACAGCAAAATCTGGCTCTGCCTGCCTCTAAAAAGTGGAGGTGGAGTGCAGTGGAGGAAGAAAACTGGAGACAATTGTGCTTAACCCTTCTACTACCTCTCCCACAACTGCTGCTTCTGAACCTTGCATGAGAATGGTGAGAGAGAAAAGCTGCACATAATCAGAGAATAGGAGAAGAGTTATGCACAGACACCAGTGTGACTTCTCCACTATAAAAATTCCATTCCAATGCAGCAGGCTCTTGTTATCCAGGATCCCCCATGGATAATAAAATCCGTGGATGCTCAAGTCCTGTTAAATATAATGGCACAGCAAAATGGTGTCCCTTATATAAAATGAAAAATCAAGGCTATCTGGAATTTATACTTTTAAAAAATATTTTCAAACTGTGGATGCTTGAATCCATGGATAAAAATCTGTGGATAAGGAGGGCTGACGGTATTAGGTATTATTTTTATTATTTCTTTGGCTTATGAAACTCTACAGCCTTCACAACATCTTGTCCTCCAGATGTACTGGAGCCACAACATCCAACAGCATGGGTAACAGTCATATCTTATGTTAGTTGTAGTCCAAAATATCTGAAAGATATCATAGAGATTATCACACAGTAAGCTGAAGTGTCTTTAAAGTGCCTTTAAACTGTAATTAACACGCAATTGGGGTTCACACGCTCATGCGTTTGTCACGTATGTAACGTGTCTGTAAAGTGTTATAGATGTGTCCCCAGTTACCCATTCGCCTATCCCATCAGTAACGTGTCTTTGGAGCTGTCATTTTTCAATAACAGAAGATCGTGTGATTGAAAAATGATGGCTCCAAAGACGTGTTACTGACAGGACAGGAGAGCGGGGAGTCGGGGACACATCCATGACACTTTATAGACACTTTACAGATGCAATAAACATGCTAGCGTGTGAACCCAAGTTGTGCATTATTGACAATTTAAAGGCACTTTAAAGACACATTAGCCTCCCGTGTGATAATCTCCACTGTTGAGGCACTCTGTTGTGAAAGCTCTGAGGACGTGACATGTTTTACTATAATTGAAACTAAAACTTTAAAAGCAGTGTTATCATAGTCCAGTGATGGTGAACCTTTTAGAGATAAAGGGTCTGTACAGATTTGCTGGATCAGGCCCATGGCAACTGCACGTCACCACCCCAATCTGGCCTTTCCGCAGCGCAAAAAGAAGCTCCAAAAAGCTACTCTTTTTGTGCCACAGAAAGGGTGCCTTTGCCGCTGCTGTGGTGGCTTTTCTGCACTCCTTTGGTACAGCATGCATGGACACTGCACCAAGGGAGCAACCTGATGCCTCCCACCATGCGGTGGGGTGCGCAGCATGAAGCCGGCATGGGGGCAGAGTCGAGGCAGCTGATGTGCCGTCGCCACGCCCCCACTCTGCTCCCAGGCCAGCTCTTTATGCTGGTTTATACAGCCCCAAGTGCCCAAACTGCAACCCAAAACCTACTTATTTATTACAAAGTGCCACATCCCTCTGGCTTTCTAGTAACAAACTAGTGAACTTTGTGCTGGGACAAAAGTGTGCATGCCCACAGAGAGGGCTCTGAGTGCCCCCTTTGGCACCCGTGCCACAGGTTTGCTACCACTTGTCTACAAAGGCCAAATGGCCCATTCTCACCCTCCCCCACCCCATTCTGGTAGCTTCCTATTCAGATGATGCACAGCCCAAAGCCCAGTTCTGGAGTTAACAGTCCTGACAATATCCAGCATGTTCAGCATTGGAACTAAGGTATTACATCAGATTTTAAAAAAAACTTACTCCAGATCTTCTGAGAAGATTCGGTGACCTTGTTCCTGCACCAGGGTAGTTTTCTGCATGGGTGTCAAGCTGAGCTGTCCAGCACATATGCTCATTGCTGGGGACCTTAGAAGCAAGCAACTCACACTGGCAACAAATGCACTGGGTGGCTTGGTGTAACACCTGTGCAGACAGCTGCCTCTGTGCAGGAATGGAGGGCTCAGTTAATGGAATGAGGTTGCGGCACCTCTGGGGCCAGGATACTCCAGGCCATCCCTGGAGTAACCTGACCAGTGCAGACAAGGCCACAGAACATATAAAGTATCCAAAAAATTAAAAAGAATTCTAAAATACAACCAGAAAGTTTTTATTTAAAAAAAAACAATCTAGTTCTAGCTGATATAAGGAAGATAGAAAGGCATGACCTACCTTTTCAACATCCTGGAAAGGCTGTAGCAAAAGAAACATGACAATGAAAGTTATTTTTTTTTTATTGTTAAAATATGGTCTCAGAGTAATAGCTGCCATTCCTATCACCAACTCAAAATTAACTGGATTGTTTTGCCAATTACAACGAAATTAAATTCACAACTTCTTGCATTTAACAGAATTCTAACCGGGATACTTTATGCCATTTACATAAAGAGTTAATGATCCTGTAGTGAAGGAAAGCCCATAAAGTTTCATTAGGCAGGCAATGATTATAAAGCTTTCTCGTAATGTATTAATTGATATTCTCCATTCACTCCATCAGCTGCATTAAACACAATTAATGGCAGACAGCAATTATTTTCAATGGGTGAGGCACCCCAACATATGAAGAGTAAAAAAACCCAATACATAGCGACAATGCTTTTAATTGCAATCCATTCTCTGGCACTATTCACTAGATCTCAAGCCTTGTGTGTTGTGTGAATGTGTGTGCCATTTAAATCGTCCAAGGGTTGCTGTGAAATATGCGCTGACCTCACTTTCCTCTTGTCTGTGCCGCTGTAATCGTTCCACATCATCAATCTCATAAACTTTAATTTCAAATGGCTCTTTCAAAGTGCCCGGCAAGGGTGGTAGATCAACCCACTGACCAGCGACATTTTGCTTTCTTCCCAGGGATGCAGAATCAGGAAGAGGAGCTGGGATCAATCGTCGTCGCTGGAAACCTGTTTTTTTTTTTTTTTTAAAGAAAGAAATGTTTCAACTTTGGGTGCACTTGTGTCCAACTGAAGCCTGACCCAAAGACAAAGCTTATATTTACAGCATCCTTACAGACCCACTCCATCAGACTAGGAAAGTTGGGAGTAAATGGGGTGGGATATACACTTTCCTAGCTTTCTCTGGGGGCTGAAGAGGGTTTCTTCCCTGATACACTGATGAAGTTTCACATCCCTAAACATTTTTGCAAACTATCTCGAGTCTCCAGGGTTTTGGGGGGGTGGGGGGAGGCAGGATATAAGTGGATTAAATAATAAAGAGAAGGAGCAAGTGCAGCAACAACAACACCGGTAGGCCAGTGGCAGTCCTTGGTCCTGTTTCAAATTGTGCTTCAAACTGTGTCGTTGTGTGCCATCAAATCATTTCCAATTTATGGGTACTCTATTACTCAATTTTCTTGGCTAGATTTGTTCAGAGGAGGTTGCGGTTTGCCACTGCCTTTCGCTGAGACTGAGAGGGAGCAGCTTGCCCAAGGTCACCCAGTAGGTTTCCATGGCCAAGTGGGGATTTAGACCCTGGCCTCCATAGTCATAGTCCAATGCACAAACCACAACACCATGCTGATTCTTCCAGATTTCTAACATTCTTTGTAAACTGTCAGTTCACAAAAATGCTGACAGGGGTTAGAGTAGATTCCTCTATGTGTCTATGAATCTTTGTGAGTCCAAACTGTTCATCCTTTAGCTACTCACTTGCTAGGGAGGAAGAGGAAGAACACAGAAAGAGGCATGAGAGAGATGGAGGGAGGGGGAAGGTATGGTTCCATCCACATGTAGCTCCCAACAGGTTATGCCAAAAGAAATGTGGCTCTCAACCAACAGAAAATAAGGGGATGTGTTACTCCCAACTAGTATAAGTTGACCAAACCAAAGGGAACTTGGTAAGTAAAGACTCATGTGCATCCCTCAGTCGAGTGGATACAATCTAGTTGAAAGAAACAATTGAATATATGCTAAAGTCACCCCCACTTAGGGTTTAGGCCTACTTCCTTACACACATTTGCCTAGTGAACAGACATTTACAAAGTTCTGCTGCAAGTCACTCCCCCCATCACAACCACCCAACCTACACCTCCTCAAACAGCTTCTGAATATATTAGGAGTGGCAAAGCACTAAGCACTCCAAAAGGTAAGCTGTAATTTATTGACAGAGGACAATTCCAATCGAGGAAAGGAACTGTTTGTCATTTTAAAAAGAAAGACTTTATAAAGCATTTCCTGGGGCAAAGCCAAATACAAATCCATCAGCCAGTAATACCTTCTCAATATGTGTGCAACTTTACACAGCTGTTAATATTGATTTGTAGAAGAGACTTAAGAGGTTGATGTGCTATGAAAAGAGAACGGCTGCAAAGGCTGAAACTAGGAGTTTAAACAGACTGAGTGCACAAGGAAGCAGACGGGTCACAACAAACCAGGAAGCACATCTTTATAACCCCTCCATTCTCTCTCACACACTCACACACACACCCCTATATTTGCATGTAGGGATGGTTTAAAATTGGATGTTCTAAAATTGGTGTTTCAGGTGTTCAGAAATAGAGATGTTCAGAACTATGGATGTTCTCAAATGTTGCCCAGATTTCATCCATGAACTGTCCTAACAAAGCCATGACCATCCCACTCCAGATAAAGATAACTACATGCATGTATAGCAGCCTTGTAGGTCTTCCCCATTATGCAAAGGAAACTGGGAGAAGACAGGACAGGATGGCAGGCTCACCCCAACTAGAGTAAACCACTAAACTCAGGAGAATGAACAATGTGTGTGCCTTGCTAACAATGGAGGGAAGCAGACGAGAGCTTCCCAGACGCCCTGGGCTGGCGCGCCGCGGGGCCGCAGCCTCCGCACCTCGGCGCACCGGCGGCGACCCTGGAAGGAGCGCTAAATCAGCGCTCCTTTCTCAAGACAGCGAAAGTGCGCACTAACAGCGGCGGGCGCACTTTCGCTGTCTTTTCCGCCGCGGCGCGTTCGGCTGCCGCGGCGTGAGGTCTTCCCTGGAGCGCCGGCCGTGCGGAGGGCCAGCGACTCCGAGGGCGACCTCAGGGAGAGGAAGGGGCGCCGAACGTGCGGCTGCCCCTCCTCTTCCAAGCCTCCAAGACGACTCTATTAGTCGTCTGCCGAGGCCCAATATTAGCAGTTCTGGAAGGCATCCTGGAAAAATATAAACTTTTACACTGTGATCCACCTGTGCTCTAGTTTTATTTAAAAAGTAAAAATGGAAGGAGGAAGGATGGATGAACAGATAGATGGACTTTTCAATGTGGGGATGAGGTGGAATCATCATATGAGGGAACTCCACCCTTTTCAGAAAAATATAAAGTAACATAAAATGTTTTAAATAATATGTTACTAACATGTTAAATTACTTAACACTGATGCATTAAAGGTTTCTTAAAATAACAACTGACACAAGGTGCAACCTATTATTTGTTTTCCAGTTGTGTTCTTTGTCTGCAGAAGTTCAAAACTGTGAACCCAGATACCAAAAATGTGACATCCATAGGAAGGGGATTCTGGGGCCAAGATTTTGTTGGGCTCCTATACTAGCATATGTGGTGCAGCAGTGGCAAAAGAAAAGGGCCCCAGGCACAGTTGTCATACAAGAAGTAAAGCAAAACTGTCATCTTTATTATCAGAAAGTGCTGGCTGCTGGTTCCAAGCAAGGTGATTCTACAAAGCATGGCTTCCAATATAATCCTTGGAGACAGGGTACTTGGCATGGCTAGTTTGGACAATTGTCTGTGCCACCTGATAAGCAATTGTTCAGGACAGCCTTACCAAATACTTTGGCTCCTAGGACCAATTCAGAAGCCAAACATTTGCAAAACAGACTGGTCAGTGCTGGCAGCCTTCTTCTTCCAATGATGAGGACCAAAAGTTTTGTGAAGACCCTACTTATGGCAAACAGAACATCTCCACATGCACATGAATTAACTGTGCTATAAACCCCTTGTGCTGAATAGCAATGATGTGCAACTGAACCAAAACTGCAAATGTGCAACCAAATATTCAACCCAAGTGCATCCACACACAACATGCATCCATGCACAATGCCCCTTCATATGCAGTGGCACAATGCGAGCCATTCTGCTTCCACAAGCTTGGACTGAATGTAGATTTTCCACATTGGACAAAAACTGTGGATGTGGAAACCATGCCTATGAGGAGTGTCTTAGGGTATGTTTAGCCTGGAGAAGATAAAGTTAAGATGTGATATGGCAGCCTTATTTAAATATTTGAAAAGCTGTCATACTAAAGATGGAGGAACTTTGTTTTCTGCAGCTCCAAAAATAGGACATGGAAGAATGGATTCAAACTATGGGAGAACTACCTAAACATTAGGAAGAACTTCCTGGTGGTAAGAACTGTTTGACAGTGGAATATGCTGCCTGAAAGCATGGTGAAGTCTCCATCTTATGAGGTTTTTAAACAGAGGCTGGATGGTCATCTGTTGAGGGTGCTTTAATTATGTTTCCCTGCATGGCAGAGGGTTGGGCTGGATGGCACTTGAGGTCTCTTCCAACTCTATAATTCTATGAAAAACATCCAACCACTTTCACTGAGAAAGTTACACATGCATAAGACACCAACAGGATTCTGGCCCTTGCCTTATTTCCTCTGGCTGCTAAAGGTTCTGAATGAGAGTGGAACCAGTAGTTGCACCATTATGCTAGCACAGTGCATCAATAGCATTCTAGCCAATGATTGTGCATCTCATGGCTACTTTGCTTTTTACTAGACTATCAATTTTAATTATTTTAAATTTGTCTGCAGTTTTAAACACAAATTTCAGTTAGTACTTGGCAGACTTTCCTATCTTTCCAAAATGTGAGTGGGAGGGGAAAAAAGGTCCTGCTTCCTGGTGAGGGATGGAGGAAAGTGAGCAGAAATCACCTGGTTGGGTGAGAAAAGAGAAAAAGCACTTGGCATGGGACAGAGATGGATCCATGGCAGAATAGGAAGACCATATGGACAGGTGGATATGAGTGTAAGTGGAGAAAGGGAGTAAGTAGGTGAGGAAAAACACCCAGGTGGAGGCTGAAGGGTATCTAAATCATGCAAGGTTGGTACTTCTGCAGATTAACAAATAAATCCATGGGCATCTCTGGACTGAACCTTCTTGTGTGTTCCATCTCTACTAAAATCATCTTCATATACTCCATGTTAAAAGGAAGTCCTGCACTCCAACTTCTTTCTAATATGGGATGCCACTTTTGACTGCTTGTTGGTGAAAACTGAGCAATAAATTCAAGGGTTACTGTATATGCTCATGTATATGTCGAGAAATTTTAATCAAAAATTGACCCAAAAAACCTGAGTTGACTTATCATAGGTCAATGTAAGTACTGTGCTTTAATTCTTATTTTAACAAGGAACCATCTCCTGGTGGAAGGAAAGAATGTGATCTGTTCTGGAAGCTCTGATGCCCTTCTGCTCTCTCAACCATCCAGCCTTTAGTGTGGGTACAAACAGTTATGTCGTCTGGAATTTTGAAGGTTTTTTGGCATTATTTTCCTTTGCTTCATCCTTTAGATCCTTTGTTACATGCCCATAGGTTTTACCCTTGACATATCCATGGATCATATCAAAATCCATAATTTTGGCCCCCAAACCTGCCCTCAACTTATACCTGAATATATACAGTAGTCTCAACTAGAGGAAAGCCATTAAATCAACAAGATTACAATACTAGCATACCATCCAGCAATTGAATCAATGGCTCTATTCTAGCCCTTTGATTTTAGATCTGAATGATCATTTCATTCTAATACTAATCTGCTTCTTGTAGATATCTCCTCAACACCCACCTGCCTTAGAAAATGAATCCTGCCACGTGAGCAGTAAAATTTCAAAGTGGTAGAGGATACATCTCATTCACAGGGTCGCTATGAGTTGAGGTCGACTCAAAGGCAGCTAACAACAACAACAATACTAAAAATATTAGTGTTTCCATAAAGCAAATGTTTTATGACAGTGATGAAGCACAGGGTTCTATTCAATGCCACCCTTCTACAAACTGATGTATCTTTGTTCTAGTGCTCTTCTCAGAACATGAAGAGAACTTATTTTCAACAATTCCCCATTCCTCCTCAATGAAACTTTCCACATTGGCCTTAGACAGTCCACAGTTTTCTGGAGAATATTGTAGAGCAGGGGAAGGCTTTACTAAATCAAAGGCACAACATGCATAACTGTGAAAAAGTACATTTGAAAATCAGGCACACACACACACCTAATTTTGATTTGTAGTTAGAAAATGTTGATTGATAAAGAGCAATCTGAACCTGACAAGTCATTTATATATTACATGAGTAAAGGTATTTACTTTGGCAATGCATAAAAGGATTAGAACAAATTATCTTAATCTTGTAAACATTAAGATGAGACTGAGGAAGGGTCTGCAGTTACTGCTGTCTTTTGCTTTTCTATTAATATGCATTTTCCACAAAAATGAAATGTTGAAAAATGGTCTTTAGTAAGATGTGCCTCATGATTCTGTGGAAATGGTTTGTTTTCTAGGTGGGCTTCTCCATTGTCGTATCAAATCAGCCTGTATGCATCTCTGTCCAAAGCTGGAGAACACAGTAGTCTTTGCAGACTCTTCTGTGAAAGGAAGCCACTTGGAACTGATTACACTAGTGAATCTCCAATCTATTTCTAATTTCAGTTGATTGTCTAAATGCACTGTAAAACTAATGAAAGCCTTAGGTTTGTAGTTAATTAGCAGATTAATCACAAAGTTTAGTGCATTGTTTTTACCAAATTGTTTTATAGCCCCTTAATTTTCACTTGGGGAACTGTCAGTCAAATGTTTGTAGGAGGAAGAGCCACCAGAATGATACTTTTTAACTGCTAAATAAAAAAAAAGAATCTTAAAGCAAGGCTAAGAAATTATTTATTCCCAGTCTGAGAATAAATATATTCCCTTATATGAAAAATACCGTATTTTTTGCCATGTAAGACGCTCCAGCATATAAGACACAC
>CM034701.1:16662847-16682035 GCA_020142125.1 Phrynosoma platyrhinos
TGGGGAAGAAAAAGTGCGTCTTATATGGCGAAAATACGGTAATTCCTGCATCAGTACATTATTCACATTGCTACCCCACTTGTTCCTTTCTTTTCTCTTTCTCATATATGCCCCAACACTTAACCGCCAACTTTATCCATCCATCCACCAGTCACAACCAAGCACAGATCTCCCCAATTCACATCCACTGGCATCCAGCTGTACCCCATTTCACATTCAGCCACAGAAATAATATTCATAACTTATTCAAGATCTCTAAGATTTTCAGGGGCAGGTTTTCTCTTTGTCTTGCCACATCACAGGCACACTTGGTGAGAACATGACAGAGCCCTCTCTATGGCTGCTCCCACCTTCTGAAACTGCCTTCCACAAAAGGCTAGGCTGCCCCCCTCTCTGTCTTCCTTAGGGCAGGCAAAGACATTCTTGTTTGAGCAGGGTATTAATAGTTAAGCAGGAAAGTTTTTGGTTTTTATTGGCATGTGTTTTATTTGTTTTTAATGGCTTTTAAAGTGTTTTTATAGTGTTTAATCTGGAGATTTTTAATTTTTTAAAAAAATATTGTAAACATTTTTAATTTTTGATTTGACGTTTTTGGAATCTGCCTTAGATCCCACTTTGGGAAAAAGGTGGCATATACATGAATAAAATAAATAATAAATAAAAATAAATAGCTCCCTAAGCCACTCCTGATAGGGTATGGTTTCCAAACATTTTAACATTTTAGTTGCCCTCCTCCAGATACATTCCAGCTTGTCAACATCCTTCTTGAATTGTGGTGCTTAGAACTGGACACAATATTCTAGGTGAGGTCTGACCAAAACAGAATAGAGTGGCAGCATTACTTCCCTTGATCTAGAACAGAGGTCCCCAAACTATGGCCCGCGGGCCGAACCTGGCCCATCGAGGCCTTTGAACCGGCCTGTGCCCAGTCCTGCCACCGCCGCTGCGCAATGTGCCATTTTGGAACACAAAATGGCGCCGGAGTTGTGTGCATGCGCATGACACCGGGCACTATTTTCTGTTCCAAAATGGGACCCGGAGTTGTGTGCAGGTGCTCGGAGTCGCACGTGCATGCGCACTACTCCAGGTACCATTTTGGAACACAAAATGGCACCTGGCGTTGCGTGTACATGCGCACTTCTCTGGCGCCATTTTGTGTTCCAAAATGGCGCCTGCCGTCGCACGCATATGCACACTACTCCAGCACCGTTTTGTGTTTCCAAAATGGTGCCTGGCGGCGCGCATGCATGCACACTACTCAGGTGCCATTTGGGAACACAAAATGGTGCCTGAGTAGTGCGCATGCACATGACTCCGCATGCCATTTTGGAACATAAAATGTGCTTGAGTAGTGCATATGCGCATGCACGCACGTGCCTCTGGCCCCCCAACAATCTGGGGGCCAGCGAACTGGCCCCCGGCTCAAAAAGTGTGGGGACTGATCTAGAACTATACTACCACTGATGCAGGCTACTGTAGACATGCAGAGTTTCGGTAAAAGAAACCCCATTTTCTGTACAGAAAACTGGAGGGGGGCTGTGCAAAAAACACATCATTTTCTGAAGAAGAATTCCTCCTAAACACTTCAGGATATCCAAAAATAAGAGTAAAACTATGGAGAAATATTTGTTTTCTCCTGTGCAGCAAACAGAGAAAACTACCATAATTATCCATTTTTGTAAGTGAGGATAAAATAGTCAAGTATTTAGATCCCTAACCCACCTCCATCCCATTCACACCCATCTATCAAAGCACCCACATTCAGATTTATCCATCCACACATACACACATTTACCTTTCCATTTACATCCACCCCATCCATCTGTCCATCCATCCACACATCTCCTCACAGACATACATATATACATCCACCAACTAACACATTCCTTATTCATGCCCATCCTGCAAGCTGACTGAAAGGTTAGCAATGAAATGAGAGAACAGGAAGACCAGTGAGTTTGCCAGTGGGGAAAGATGGAAAGACGGAGGGAACAGCAGGGGTCAGGGAAAGAGAGGTAAGTCATGGTGGCAGCAACTGGAAAGCGTTCTCTATCAACATTTTAAAATGTTGAATTTAAATGTTTTACCCCTCCCCAAAGGGTTTCCATTGCCACTGACAACTGTGGAAGAATTAGGATTAAAAATCAATCAGTGCAACTCCACTTCTAAGTACACCTCAGCCACGTCTAAAACCATTCTATGTTAGGAACTACATGGTTAGTGGCTGCCTACAATAATGTAATAATGCATCATTCCACGAGAAGATTTACTTATCATGCCTCCTTAAGGGTGAGCTAATGCTGTTGCAAGAAGCATCAATTTCTCCCATGCAATCTTGTATTATTGGAGTGGTATAGGATACTGTCACAATGGAGCAGCAAGCACATCTTCCCCATAACATAATGAGCTCAAAATATCCATCACTAACTAACATTCATCTTGGGACTGCACGAGCAAAATTCATGAATCAAAAGAATAGCCCATGCATATTAGTCAAACGCTTCTTAAACTACATGCATGTGCCACCTATGAATTAAAGGCTTGCAGGTGTTTGGCACTCCAACTGTTTCACAAACAAGAAGGTGTATTCTGAATTATCCTGAAGCCAAAGCATCTGGCAGATCTACTTTAGAAATATTTAAATCACAGGCAACTAACTTATATTTGAATTTTCTTTTGCATTACCTGTTGATCTTTTCTTGGGAGATTTCAAACTTCTCATGCGACCAGGTGAGGACATGCCACTCTCACTCATAGAATCATGAGCCGAGGATGCACTGCCAGTTGCTTCACTGTCACGGATCATACTCTCATAGCCGCTGCTGCCACCACTATGGTAAAAGAGAGCTGTCCTACCCATTGCTGGTGGTAGCTCTCCACTCAGGACACTGCTATTATCACTCCCATGTCCACTGCTATAGCGCTGAGGCCTCCTCGGTGCAGTTATCTTACTGTATGGAGATGGAAGCACCAGGACTTGTGACTTCTCATCACTTAGATTAATCCCACTGTCATTGCCACTATCAGAATCTGTTGAGCCCCGAAAGTGGCTTATCTTGGCTGAATTGCCGGATGCCAGCTCATTAACACGGGTGTTGGCTGCCCTTATGGCCTGCTTGGTTCCCATAATGGTCCCTCGACCAGGCTTGCCACTTAAACCTTGCATGGACCTTGGGGCTGCTTTCCCACTCAATGGAATACCAGATGTCTTTCCAACAGACTGAGCTAATGATTTCACCGAGGAGCTCAGAGACTTTGACCCACTGGCTGAAAGACTGCGGCTCTTATTGCCACTGGTGACAGCCTTCTGGCCTGCCGCACTTTTTGTCTGACTGTTTTTACAGGGTAAAGGTGTGGTGAACGACGGAGGCGACGTGAGGCCAGAAGCAACATGGGGAACTCCCAACCTTGGGACCAACCGACCATTTCTGCCATTGCTAATGCTGCTGCTACTATTGGCCTTGGATCCAACAGACATTAGACTATCACATCTTTCAAGGGACATATGGCTCCCATAGCGGTGGATGGCTTCACTTTTTGATGCCTTTGACTTTAAACTTGAAGTTGCTTTTGGCAAAGAATGGTCTCCTTTGAGGTTGCACCTGCTATGAACATTTTCAGTAGCACAAGACCCAGCTCGCAATCGCAAATCAACCTCATCATCATTTTTTGTTGTAGTGGCCCTAGTGGGGTCTAGACCTGCAGTTTTACCACCTCCACTGGTAATGCCCCCATTTTTCTGCTCAAGGCTTGATTTACGCACAGGGGGCATTGGAGGTACTATCCCATTGGGCCTTGGTAACAGACTACTTTTTTGTTGTACGTTCTTCTTTTTTAGGCTGCCAGTAGCAAAACCAGCTTCTGAACTTCCCTTTCCCATACTGTCTGTTGATGTACTACTGTTATGTGACACAGGAACCACACCAAGTGTGGTGGCTCCTCTTCTGAATTGTGGCATTTTTGTGATAGCTTCAGGTTTTTTAGCCATTTCATTGGGAACTTTGGAAGCCATTTCACACCCATCAACCACCCTCTGTGAACACGCAAGCATCGTTTGGGACTTTGTTGGCCTAGCCAAACCACCAAATTGTTGGGTGGACTTTGCTGACTGCTTCTCAGTACTTGACATGTGTGTATTTGGAGATGACAATGGGTCTGCCCCATTTGCTTCCAAATGATCATCTGTACGAACCAACCAGGGATCTTCAAACATTACACGTGACTTCTGCAGTTCCTTGTAATTGAGGGTGCTATTGTTGTGGGTAGAAGATGAGGTAGCTTTTGATCTCCGGGGAAGACTGGAGTGTAATGTTTCTATCACCGGTGTGTTTTGAGAGTTAGAAGGCCTAACCTTCGTTGGTTGGTCAGAGACACAAAGAACACTTTCTATCTGAGATGCTTTGGTTAAGTCAGAATTTTGAGGGCTACTGTTGAGCCCCGATGATGCTTTGTTTGAATTCATGCTCTCATTGTCCAGTTCTGAAAAGCAAAACCCACTGTCATTCAGAGTGCTTTTCAACGGAAGGGGGGCAGCATTAGGAGAACTCAAGTTAAAGGGCTTCACAGACTTGCTACAGGTGTAAGAGGACTGTGCAAGGAAACCATCACCAGCCCTCACCCCCTCACTTTCAATTGTACAGATGCTGACTTCACTGAGCCATGAACTGATGGAGGACCGTCTGCTGCTGCTTGAGAATGGTTCTTCAGCAAAGGGCACAACAATATCGATGTTGACACCAGTGGCAGTTGCCTGGGAGGTGTAGGCATCAAACTCATCATTTATACTGCTGATTATACTCACTGGCCTAGAGCCAGATGCAAGGGCCTGTAGAGAGCAGTCGCTGTTAAAGCTGATGATACTGGCGGGCCTTCCATTATCCAAGATACCACTGATAGAAAGTTCCTCCACCACTGTAAAGACAAGTTCGTCCTCACCATTAAGCTCCACAGGCTGCTGTAATGTCACTGTTGTTGTCAGTATATCCCGATCAAAGCATTTGCCTCGGAAAGATGACCGGAACCTATGTACCTCTATCCCATCTCCTTGGTGTTCTGTGTTGTGTATTCCTGAAAACCTGTTTCCTTCACTATTAGGTTCAGATTCACTTGTTGCTTGCTTGCTCATTCCCACAGGGGGAGTTCTGATTGTGTTGCTGTGGTCAAACTTCACATAAGCTGGATTGCTCTTCAGGGAAGACTCCTGCTGCTGTGGTGGTGGAGGTGCAGGGCTGGGCAAAGGTCTCTTCACATATGAAGATTTTTCTTTTACAACTGGTTCAACAGTAGCAGCTTGGTTGGACTCCTGACCTCTAGTACCATTACCAGTTGGTAACTGACTGGATTCAGTAACTGCCTCCTTCTCTCCATCCGAGTCAGCTCTCCTGCCCTCAGGCTTGGCTTGCGGTTTGACATATTCTGTTTTTAAGGGAGGGCTCTTCTTTTCAGGGCAAGTGCCATTGTGCTGGAGATAAAGATTGTGCCCCTTTTTAGGAGGCCCAGATTCCTGCAATGCTGCTTTTTTAATTCCCCCAGGAGGAGAGGATAGTTTTGGTTTAGACTGTCCATTTTCTTTACTTAATGGGACTGTGCTACTTGAAGATGCAGCAGAGACCTCCCCACAAGAAAACTTAACAGGCTCCTCACTCCCATCGATACACTCCAGCCTCTCCTGCAACTCCGCAAATGTGTTGCACTTGAAATGGTCTTTGTCGGAGCTTTTTGCAAGACTCCCATTGTCTTTGCTTTTCTTCTTGTTGAGGGAAGGAATTATGGGCACAAACTCTGGAGGGCCTTCATTATCTGTCAGTTCCCGGTCTGACAATGCTGTACCATTGGGACCCACATAGATGACAGTGTCACAGGACTGTTCGCTGCTCGAAGAATAATCAGGCTCACTGGAAAGATTCAGGATAGGAATATCAGGGTCAAGGGCCATGGTCCTTGGATGAAATGGTCTCAAATGAGGAGGCCTTCGTATATGGCCCTCTTCACATGAACTTTCTCCTCCAGATGAGCTGGATGCATACTGTCAATAATAATAATAATAATAATAATAATAATAATAATAATAATAATAATAATAATAATAATAATAATGCCTTTGTAATACCAAATGCGTTAAGAGGACAGGTTAAGAGTCCCTTTTTAAAAGTTTCCTGATGCACAATCCGGTTCTTGTAATCAACAAGAACCCTAATAGCTATGAGAAACTTGTGAGGGGATTTGTGTGGGGTTTGGTTTTGTTGGGTGTTAAGAAAACATTTACAGAACATAAGTGGGTACATCTGCCTAATCCAGTGATTCCCAAACTTTGGTCCTCTGGGTGTTTGGGACTTCAGCTCCCAGAAGCCTCAGCCATGTTGGCCAATGGTCTGGGATTCTGGGAACTGAAGTCCAAAACACGTGGAAGACCAGAGTTTAGTAATCACTGGCCTAATTGGACCAGGGGTGGACAAAGAGTGGCCCATGGGTTTGATGCATCCCCAGGACCCCACTCTTCTGATCCCTGAGCTCTCCCACTTCTCAAAGTAATGAATCCCCCAATCTATGAAAAACCTGCACATTTGGGGCAATGTATGCCCTTAAACCATGCAGGAAAACCCCCAAATAATGAAATTGTACAAAAATACCCCCAACGTATCCACAGAAACACTCCAGAAACCTACACTAGTCTTAAACAACTCTGTTTTCCTCAGCACTCCCTCTGAATAGGATGCAATGTTACTATCAACATGTTGAAAAGGATTACAGAGGAAAATGAAAGCATTTAAACTTCCTGTGGGGGAACGTACAATCCACAGGGGTGGTCTAGGGAGGGAGACTGTCCCCTGGATCCTCACACAGTTGGTCATCCTGATCTAGACATTACTGCACTCCACCTTTTGTGAGATCCACTCAATATGCCCAGTTATTGGGGATTATAGGAGTTGCAGTCCAATACAATCTGTAGGGCCATAATATTCCCAAATTGTTTTAGAAGGCTCATACATAGCTATGTTAACTACAGTCTCTGAGACAAATCTATGCTGCAGTGAAACAGAATATTCTCCATAAAAGACTTTATTTAGTCTCAAAGGCTGATATAATGTACTGTCTAACCAGTGACTCTATTGCCACATGTAATAGACAGTCAAAGTAGGGTTCCAAAACATATTGTGCTTCTGAAAAGATATCATGGCTGTATTATACTTTGACTCAAGACAGACAACCAAGATAACATTAATGAAAGGAAGCTTGTGTCATTTGTTTGCACAGACTCCCTTCTTTGAAGGAGTAAACTACAGGCATTGTCTCCAGGTCAAGAACTAGCAACCCAGTGTTACTGTCAAAAATGATTTGTTATTATTGCTGTCTTGCAATTTCTTGCTATTATTGCTATTTCTGACTTAATGTGACCCTAAAGTGGTTGAACGTATCATGGGATTCTCTGGGGCTGAGAGTGCGTGACTCATCCAAGGTCACCCAGTGGGTTTACATGGCTGAGCAAGGAATCAAACCCTGGTCTCCAGAGTCATAGTCTAACACTCAAACCACTACACCATTCCAGCTCCAAAAATTCTATCACCCCCTATTTTGGAGTGGAGAGAATTTTTTTGATAAAATCAAACATTGCTTCATTGCTCTTGCATGCCAACCTTGGATTTCTTCTTCCTCATCCTGTGGATACGAGAGGCGAGCTGAATTGTCATGAGACTTTCTGCATAATTTGCTGGAGAATCTGATATGTGAGCCAGCATGGTTGTTCTACAGTTGATGTTCCCAAGCGATTCTCTCAGCAGCATTGTCAGTTTGTTGTCTCTATGGAACACAACAGAGGCACAAATGAGGTTCTGAAATATCTATAGTTTTTTCTGCAATCCTTCAAAACATGCTACATCTGTCTTATCACAAGCCCACACAAGAAAAACCTTGAGCTTCTACAAAATCTGAGGCTGATCTTTCAGGAAGAACACAATCCAGCCTGAATTCTACATAACAGATTTCAAACAATAATTGTAATTATTTTTACATTAAGCAGGATGGGGGAACTGTGATCATTGGCCTTATTTATTTATTGAAGAAAAATTTCACACTACTCTTTATTATCAAACAAACAAAGCAGTTTAACAAAAATAAGAAAAGCAATTAAATCAATTAGTAAAACAAAGTTCAAATAATATGGTGTTTCATAATAATTATCAGAGATACCTGACAAGGTTAGTTAACAATCAGGAAAAAAATCCCAGGGCAAACAAAGGAATCTTCAGTTGGTGGCATAAAAACTCCATGCTGGGAGCTCCACCTGCTTTCAATGGGAAGATCGTCCCACATGTTCAGTACTACAATGGAGAAGGATGGGTATAATGAATCTCAGTATACTGAAGTATAATGAGCTGGACCTCCACTCCCAGTGTGTAAACTGTGGCAATCTATACTTTCAGAAAAGCTGATCCTGAGATGCTTAAAACTATGTAAAGGAAGCAGAGACTGGAAAGCACCCAATAAAATGTGAAGAAGAAACGTGAAGACGTTTTAGTGGTAAAAAACAAACAAACCACATTTTTGCTTGTATTGCTCTCAAGGCCTTCTTCAGGGACTATTTGCAATGTAACTTCAGAAATTTCTAAAGCTGAAGCCCTCACACCATTTATTGTAGAAGAAGAAATTGGGCTTTTTTTTTTATCCAATAAATCACCCATCAGTTGAGCTCCTTGAAACATGTCTCTAGTTTCTTTTGTGCATTAACACCTTATACACCTAAAGTAACACCTTGAACGTGGCTTGGTAGTTAATTGGTAGTCAGTGCAGAGTTTTAAAAACTTTATCGAACAAGATATTTTGAGAATGGTCTACACTAGTGCAAGAGCCAAAGGGAGCAACTACCTCTGTCTCACTTGGATGGAGCAAAATCTCTTCTGGTGGTTTAGAAAAGATACCAAGATGAAACTGCATAACATTCTACAATGCCCTCATTCAAGACACTATCTGACTGACTGTAGTGGAGGTGGGAAACCTCAGATGGCCCAAGGGCCATTTCTCACCATTCCTGATCTTTAGCAGGCATCAGCAACCCCTCCAAGAGGAAAAAGAACTGAGGACTGTAAAAAAAACAAACCTGAAAATGTTGCTAAAACCATGTGTTTTAGAAGCGATGCATGCACTCTGGGGGATTATAGGAAACAATTCTTCCAATTTTTGAAAAATAAATTTGTAGGGAGGCTCTGAGATTCCTATGTGGCCCCAGGACACAAGATTTCAATCCCTAACCTATAGATTAGTACTCTGAAAAAGCAGTGTGAACAGAGCTTTTTTTTTTTTTTTAACAACAGATACAATAATTCACTTACTTGTATGGGACATGCTTGGCACCATTGATTAAGGCCAGAATGACACTGCCTAAGGCAGACAGAGAAAGGCAAAGGGAACCTCCTCCATCTCGAATCTTGCTTAGCACCTTCTCACAGCTTCCCAGGTCAATGAGATGTAAACGGCTGCGTCCACCAGACACTGAAATGAAAAAGCAACACAGTTTACTTACTGATCCAACTCTAACTGGATTTGCAAGAAGAATAAGGCTAGAAAAATTAAATGTGGATGGATGCATAGATGAATGCAAATATGAAAAAAGACAATGTTAACTAATCATCCGATCAAGCCAAAACCAAAACCTGCAAACAGATTTAGGGTTTTGTTTTGTTTTTAAATTGAAGGGGGTTGTCAAATAACACAGAGACTCTTCAACATCTACTCTATATGATCTGTTTAATTCTGGTCATCCCAGCTTCATGGCAGAATATTGTAAATACAAATTAAAGATGGGAAAAACAAAAATAAAAAATGATTATTTGTTATCTGTTATGAGAAAAATGGAGAAACATTTTTAAAATAAGACAGTGCTTAAAGACTTTAACATGGAGTACCATCAAAACAAACCTTGGATCTAAATTTTAAACTTTATTTTTTACCTGTATTTAATTGTCCAGAGCACTTTAATAGTGCACACTGGAACTTAATGCCACTTGAAATAGCAATAGGCAGTAAACCAGTCCCATTCCACATAAAGACTAAAACTTTACAAAATAGAGTCAGAAATGCTGAATATAATTGCTCTTAAAAGAATGGTTGGCTGAACTATGAATGTGAAACAAGAACACTATTGTGAAGTCATAGGCTTTCATGGCTGGTATCCATAGTTTATTGTGGGTTTTTCGGGCTGTGTGGACATGTTCTAGAAGAGTTTCTTTCTGATGTTTTGCCAGCATCTGTGGCTGGCATCTTCAGAGATTCTCTAAAGATGCCAGCCACAGATACTGGTGAAACGTCAGAAAGAAACTCTTCTAGAGCATGGCCACACAGCCTGAAAAACCCACAAAAAAACTAAGAACACTATTTTTAATGTTTAGCACAGACAAGGGTTGACTTGTTCAAGAAATGAGAATCACAAGGATCTTGCATATTCCCAAAGATTCTAATTGTTTTCAGCTCATCAACTAACATGATGTAAACTTCTGTAACGGCCAGAGCTTGTTAATAAAGGTCTATAAAACTTTATAAAAATCCAGGTCAACAGGGCCATGGGGCAACCTACAACTTCATTCAATTTCCCCAAACATGAGAGATTGCCATGCAGATGTTGCTCCACCTGTTCATACTTACATAGGAGGTGCACATTCCCTTCCATGTTCTATGCCCCAATTAATGGGTGGGATAGATCTTCCCCTGTAGATAACTTCTGAAGTACATGGAAATTCACCACTCCATCCAGGGACTCTACTTGCTGTGCTTATCTATTTGCCCACACCCAAAGTTGGCATAAGACCAAGATGATGAAATTCAGTGTGATACAGAGGCAAAACAGACAGCAACAAAGGTCTGCACTGGGACTGTGCCACTGCCAATTGTATCAGGGCCACGGCAGCCTCATGTACCTGGCCCCAATCCAGGCCACTGCTGCCACATTCCCCAACTGGCATGACAAAAATGAGTGGATTTTTCCACTCCCTTTCCAGCTTGGGGCGGCTTCTGGGCAAATTTGGGGCATGCATCATCTGGACACCACGCCTCCAGCACAGCCCGATGGTGGACCTTTTGGTCCATCTGTTTGAGGCTGTAGTGATTACAGTATTAACCCTTACAGCAAGAGCTAGACTGTGAAAAAAATGGATAAAAAAGAAATGAGCTCATTTGATATGTGGTGCTGGAAAAGAGTGCTGAGGATACCACAGACAGCCAAAAAGACAAATAAATGGGTCCTTGAACAGATCAAGCCTGAAATATATCTAGAAGCCAAGATAATCAAATTGAGGCTGTCATACTTTGGCCACATCATGTCAAGTCACGAGTCTTTAGAAAAGACAATAATACTGGGAAATGTTGAAAGTAACAAAACAAGAGGAAGCCTTCATGCCATATAGCTAGACTCAATTAGGGAGGTCATGGGCATGAAGCTAGAAGACGTAAGAAAAGCAGTGGAAGACAAGGGGTTGAAGATGTCTCATCCACAGAGTCAACATGAGTCAAAGTCAACTAGAGGGCAGTTAACAACAAAAAAGTGTTAGGCTAAAGCTCAGTTCCACACATATCCAAGAAGCTCCCTAGGTCATCTTGGGCCATTCACCATCTGTCAGCCTAATGTACAACATAGGGTTACTGTAAGGACCAGGGCTTGCAAACTGAATTTTTACAAACTCGAGGGGGGGGGGGAATACTGGATGCAGGAGAGGCCTTTTAAAGTCACCAAGAAAACAAAATCTGTGCCAGTTCAACATACTTCCTCCTTTGCCACTCTTCTCCATGCGGTACTGATATACATGGAGGGTAAAGAACATGTGTGAATTCCTCCGGTCCTCTTCATCACACCCTGGTTTGCTAGTACTCCTGGCTGCCAGCGCTGCATCAAGGAAGAAGGCAGCTTTCTCTGCAGTTGGGGCCCTTAATTCACTTTGATTCTGAAGCTGGAATATAAACAAGGAAACAACTAATTAAAACAGGGTTTTAATCCCGCTTCTCTGAACAGAGCAAGCCTCAAGGCTGCTGATGGAAAAAAATACAGCCACTCTGGGACTGGGGATTAAAAGTGAAAAAGCAATTTTAAAAAATATTAATGGCTGGAATTGTTGTCAGATACAAGATTTTCTCAAATAAAAATTACAGGAAAAAGGGAGAAAGCCAGACTTCCAAACCTGCCCTAGGATCTTTTACCTGTGTCCCACATATTGGATCTTCTCGCAGATAAACTCCTGGAGACTGCCCATCTTGAAGACTGCCAGTGGCCACTTCAGCTAACAAATCCTGTAGATTTTCATCTTTGCCACTGATCTCCACAGCAGACACTCGAATCGAGAAACGAGTCCCAGTCTTCTCTTTGCGCTCGTTGATGAGTTTGAAGAGCCACGAGATAGCACAGGGAACTATCCCGAGGCTCTGCGTGGAGCTATCTTTTCCAAACATTGTATATGATTTGCCTAGAAGGGAAGGCAGGGAGGGGGAGAAAATGCATTGGCTCATCAAATACACAGTAGGAGTTTGTGTACCAGCTTGCCCCCTGACACAGAGGGTAATGCATAACATAGTTCTTCTTACTAGGACAAAACACGCTAGAATGCTATCCTATTTATCCTTTCCTATTGTCCTGGAAAATACTGGCTTTTCTTTTTCTCTATATTATTATCATTAACATGAGTACTATTAAAAATATTGCTATATTAGCTTTCCCAAGGCAGAGCAGAAGATGAAACAACAAAATATAAAATACATTTCATTAAAAGAGCACAGGTTTTTTAAAAAAATAGCTGCAACAATAAAAAAACCCAAAATGAAATGAAAAACACAGTGTAACTTTTAAACATAGCAGTAATCTTACAGCCCTCCGATGCTGTTGGAGTGTAATTCCCAATAGACTTAGCTGGCACAGCCAGTGGTGAGGAGTGCTAGGTGCTGCAGTCCAATAATATCTGGAAGGTTATGATTCCCATCTAGTTTGATCTCCTCCCTCCCCCGCCATATTTCCCCCCATATTCCCAGAGTGCCTATTGTTTTTAATTTTGTTTATGGTTTTAATGCAGGACAAGGGGTGGAAATCCCATATTGGGTCTGGTCATTGTGAAAACAGAACAGATCTGATTTGGGGGTTTGGGCCTATATAACATAAGCAGCACAAGCAATGTTCCCAAGAGGAATTCAGAGGGATACAATTAGTGCAGAGAAGGTTGGAGATACTGGAAAGGTTGCTTGTATATTCACTGGTGAAGGGAAAAGGAAACAGGTATGTTTGTAGAGACTTAAAGCTGTTTCCAGCACCACCTCAGTATGTTCTGTGCAACATATCTTATCAGAAGATTCTTCCTCACCTACAGAACATTTGATAAAGAAAGCAGACACATCAAAGGACAAGATTTACTCTTTCCTAGGCAAGATGCACTCTTTCCTAAAGAGTGTTTGCAAATTTTCTTCACAAGGAAAAGATGTCTTGGCATGTGAGCAAATTAAAAAACTAATCACCAACTGCTGTGAGATATTTTGCTCCTGCTTGACAGCAAAGATCTTTTTGCATCCTCCCCCCCCAAAAGGGGGGAAACCCTCTTCACATTTTTCACTTTAAAACTTTTTTTTTAAATGTAAATGCACAAAAACTCCATGAATCTCATCCACCAAAGAGATTTTGCATTCTTGAACATGAATGAAAGGTGTGAAGTTTTACATCCCTGGTCGTCCTTCAGAAAAGAAAGATGGGAAGTTTGTGTAAGAGCCCAAACATGTGACAGCTTTTAAATCAAGCCCTCTCATCAGACATTTTGCTGACTGGAAGGAAAAGAGTCCATATCTTTCAAGATGCCTGCTTAGATATCTCAAAGAACAGGGTATAACAAATCTAATCTTTCTGTTAATTGTTAGCTCCAAAAACTTAAAAGTGGGGCAGAATGAAACAAGGCCAAGCAGATTTGGATCAGGTTGGTGGGCCATGCATGACTTCCAAAGTTCTTTCAGGAACGGCAGCAAGGAGAATGGGTTAAATCCCCCTTTTCACCCTTTTCTTTTGTGCTGGAAACTTTGTGCTTTCTTTCTCTTGCTTCTGACAGACAAAAAAAAAATGCCAGTGCCACCCCCGAGGTTGGCATACATAAGTTGTCCTCATTCTAGGACCTCACGTGGAAATGGAAGGTTGTTGGATGCAAGGCAGCCTTCTCAAGACCACCATTTGGGGACATTGCCAGTGACAACTTTGGAAGTTTCTACAGGCTTACCACAAACCTCTACATCAAGTATATCTTCTTCCTCTTGCCTATGGAGGTCTACACTGGTGGAACAGAGCTCCTGCTCCATGCTAAACCTCATCCATCAATTGACCAGATACAATGGAGGTGGGTAGGTTAAGGACTGCCTTCTAAGAGTCTGTAGCATTTTTATTCAGTTCTGAAGTCAGCTTTTAAATATCTATTAACTCCAGCACCCACATTATTCCTTTCACATGGTACTCTCCATAAGTGGGAGATAAGCAATGGCCCATAAGCAAGTATCTTCTGGCTAGAAGCAATATTATAGAGGTCCCTGGAAAAAACACCCTGTTCAATCATGGCCTTAGATTACAGTCACACACTTTAGCAATGAATGGACGAGAACAGATGTAAAAAGTGGCTTTTACATCTTTCATTATTAATCCTCTGGTATTTACTCAATTAATTTCTCCATCTTGGCTAACACTTTTGCCCAAAACAAATTAATTCCTCAAGGCCTTTTGGATCTTTTGAATTTTGTCACACCTGTCACTACAAAACCCAGTTCCTGAAGTGACTAATATATATCCAGAGCTGCTTTTTACTTTCTTTCCTCAAATGGATTATTTTAAAAAACCACACACTACTTAAGGTCCCACTGTTGAAATAAAGCAGGAGAAGTTTGCAAAGCTAATTAAAAAGAAATTCTAATCTATTCAGATACTCCAGGTTTATTGTTCCAGGAGCTGACAGCATGTAATTACCAGGCTGACATAGTAATTAACTATAATGAATTTGGGAACTCACCAAGCTTGACATGGCCAAAGCAAAAGATGCAACCATCTGCACCATTCACGACAGACTGGATTACTTCTGCTACCGTTCCAGAGCACACCTCAGCCTAGAAGAGAATTGGAAAAGCAGTTATAGAGCATCTATCAGCATACATGTTGCCATACCTATGACATGAGAAAGAATGGTTCTGAACAAAATGTTTTTGCACATTTCACAGCATTAGTCATATTATTCCAGTGTCTATATTCCATTTCCCTCCATCTAATAAAAGCTACTATATAAGCCCACAATAGTTTCCTATCCCTTTATCCTGGCTCCTGTGAAGTATCAATTTTATGACCTTGGTAACAAAGAAAATGCTATCTGTCAAAGCATAGGACTAATATAATATCTCATCCATGCTTTCTCAGTAATAGCAACAGATTCACTGCAAAGGGATTTCCCTAGATGTTGGTGCAGGGGAGAGGGATGAATTCAAGATTCCTTTTGAAAGATCTGTTTTTTACCTTGGCTATGAGAATTGTATTCATTTATGAAAGAAAGAGGAGCACCTTGGACAATCTGTCCTAGCTCAGTCACTTGTGCTTCTTCTCCACATACTTTTATGTTTCAAACAAGGTTGAATTATAGGAAATAGGAGTGCAAGTTGTTTGCAGCTACTTTTTCACTGCCTTTTGTGGTTTCCCCATTTCTAGCCAGCTGCTATGTTTTCCTTAGCTCAGGGGTAGGCAACCTTTCCCCTTTAAGGGCCGAGGGACTTCAGCTCCCAGAATCCCAGGAGCTATTGGCCAACATGGGACAACTGGCCAACATGGCTGAGGCTTCTGGGAGCTGAAGTCCCTTGGCCTTAAAGGGGAAAGGTTGCCTACCCCTGCATAGCTGGTCAGAACATCATTGGAACAGCAGTACATCTTTTGAAGCAAAAGTCTCCAATCTCTTAACCAAGGTTAGAAACAGGTTGTATATTTTCATTTATTCAATTACCACATGCAAAAAAAAAAAAAAAGAATCATCTGAGCAATTTCCTTCCCATTCTTAAGACATTAAAATAACATCCATACTTCAGAACTTTGTTGGGGAAAATTCATTTGCAAACATACATATGCATACAGTTTAACTGCACAGAAAACATGTTTTGGGCCAGAAAAAGTGTGTTTTGCACAAAACACAAAAATATATGTAGGAAAACTAGATGTGGTCTTTCTGAGCAGGAATCCATGTGTTTGTAAAATTTGAGTAAAAATCTTTTTTTACAGAAATCAGTGCATTTCCCATCAAATACATGTTTTTTTTCCTACAAAGATCCTCTCTCTGCAGGAAAACCATGTCTATTTTTGGGCAAAAGAATTTTTACAAATGAAGTCCCAAAGTGCAATTACTCTTGCAGCTATCTCCTTTTCCTCAGCAGAATATCTTTAACACCAAGGCATCCTTTCTTTCCTCAAGAATGTGAATATCAATATTTTTCACATCCCAACTTAAGAGATCAAGGATATTAACCCCCTTGATGTCTATTTAGAGATGTATAGTTCCTCAACAGAAGATATGATATTGCCTAATGAATAAACAGAAAAGTTATATTGTTTAAGAAGAAGATGGCATTGTTCCTCTACATATGTGCTAAAGAGATAAAAGTCCAGTCCTTATGAAAGGAGAACATGCCATGCCATATGCTATAACATAAAGCAATGTGCCTAGACTTCCCTAAGGAGAGTGTATATGTTGGTATATCTATGATTACATATAATAAATACAGTGGGCCCTTGATATCCACTGGGGTTTGGTTCCAGGACCAACCATGGATACCAAAATCTGTGGATGCTCAAGTCCTATTAAATATAGTGGCAAAGTGAGATGGCAAAATTGAAGTTAGTCCATGGATACAGAGTGCCAACTGTAGCCTAAAAGGTTGACCAGACAGCTTGCTCATTCTCCCATGTAAATATCCTCAAATTCCAATATTTAAGAATGCTTAAGTGATGTGTTGATGTTAACTTTTCCTGTCTGGATCTCACTCTGATCACAAGTTGGAAGCCCAAATAGCGAGACGTTGATAAAGGGATTAGCTGACAAATGGCAAAGAACTCTCAATCTTTGGGCTAAAGAAACAGAGGTAGGAAATCACACCTGTTTCAAGGCTATGGTTGCACACTCCCTTGTTGTTGTTAGCTACCTTCAAGTTGACCTTGACTCATGGCGAGCCTGTGAATGAGATGTCTCCAAGTCCCCCATCCCCTACCTCTCTGCTTAGGTCCTGTAGGCTCAGGCCCATGGTCTCCCTCAGTCTATCCATCTGGCATATGACCTTCCTCTCTTTCTACTGCCCTCTATCCTCCCCAGCATTATTGTCTTTTCTAATGAGGCATGCCTTCTCATGATGTGGTCAAAGTATGACAGCCTCAATTTAGTCATTTTGGCTTTCAGGGAGAGTTCAGGCCTGATTTTTCCTAGGACCTAATTGTTTGTCATTTTGGCCATCAACAGTATCCTCAGCACTCTTTCCCACCACCAAATCTCAAATGAATTGATTTTCATCCTATCTGCTTTCTTCACTGTCCTGTTTTCACATCTGTACATGGTGATGGGGAATAGAATGGTTTGGATAAGTCTAATTTTAGTGTTCAAGCTGTATATTTTTACACTTTCGGATTTTGTCTTGTTCTTTCATAGCTGCCCTTCCTAATCTTCTAATTTCTTGACTGCAGTCTTTGTTCTGATCAATGTTTGTTCTGATCAATGTTTGATGGGAAATCTTTAACTATTTTGACTTCATTATCTAGGTTGACTTTATGTACATCATCCATGGTTGTTATTTTTGTTTTCTTTATGTTTTAACATTAGGCCTGCCTTTGCACTTTCTTCTTTGACTTTCTTTAGTATTTGTTCCAGGTCTGTCATGCTTTCCACTAGTAGTATGGTGTCATCTGCATATCTTAGATCTGGGGTAGGCAACCTTTCCCCTTTAAGGGCCGAGGGACTTCAGCTCCCAGAAGCCTCAGCCATATTGGCCTATAGTCCCATGTTGGCCAATAGCTCCTGGGATTCTGGGAGCTGAAGTCCCTCGGCCCTTAAAGGGGAAAGGTTGCCTACCCCGTCTTAGATTGTTGATGTTCCTTCTTCCTATCTTCATACTCCTTCTTCATATGGTTGGCCTGGGTTGTAAGATGGAAAGAAATGAGGGTGCACTCCCAAGGGTCCTCGTTTCCCTTCTCCTCACAGTTGAGACCAGCCACATCTTCCTTCTCCCTCCCAACCCTCTTCCTCACTGGCAATCAGCAGCAGCACTCTCACCAAGACTTGACAGCTTGAGGGGGGTGGGGTTGAAAGGGGAGCAAGGAGTTGAACAAGCCTCCTGTGCCCCATCCAAAAAGAGATATAATGTGCATGTAACTGACACCTTGTGTGCTTGTATCACTAACAGGATCCCAGTTCTGGTTGGTTACAGAAGAGACATCACACAATATATTGTTTCTGGGAAAATCCATTATCCTTCAGTTCCTGTGAGGAACTGCAGCTCATCTCACAGGGGAAAGGGCAGTTTGATAAGAGTATCAGGTGATGGCATCACCCCTACTAATGAAAATGGATCAGCATTTTAATTTTGTAGATCTTGGCTGTACTACAACATTGATCACCTGTAGTAGAGGTGTACTTGCAGATGACAAGGGAACCTACCAGAACATTGGTAAATCACTTACCCATAACCCATCAGAATCACAGCAGGCACAATAAGTGAGTAGACAGGATGACTGAGACACAGGAGGAAGGGAGGGGGGTCAGTGGGAAGTCTGGGTTCTTATCTGTGCTCAGTCCTTTTCTTTTTCTTTTTTAATGTCAAAAAACTAATATTCTGGAGATATTCTGCTTTAATGCCAGTTAAATACTCAAGCTGGTCTAATACCTAACATTTTGAAAGTCAGATTTGGATTCCACATGAGGTTTTGACCCAGCTCTATGTCTAAATAAAATCAAAAGTCCAACACTTTATCTTTTTAGTCCAACATTTGATTTTTTTTTTGGCAGTGTTTAAATCCAGAATTCAATACTTTAATTCAGGCTTCTGGTGGCTTCTTTTCCACTCTCTACTGCTGCTAAAAGGGGCCTTGCAAAGCCAGATTTTATCAGAGGGAGTGGGATTCTGGTTTACACATTAGAGTTGAAACATGACTTGCATTTTAGAGTTGTGCCTTTTTCTCATGTA
>CM034701.1:16691397-16744138 GCA_020142125.1 Phrynosoma platyrhinos
CTTCTGACAAACAAGCTCAGTTTTACAAATTTTTAAGAATCTCTCCTCTCCCCTTCATTTTCTTCCTCATTCTCTGTGTAGCTGAAAGTTTTTAATAGTAGTGCTCTGGGAGGATGGTGAGGGGAAAAACACACATTCAGTCCCAGGTTGTAGCAGTGTATTTGTAGGAAACAAATGAATAAAGCTTGAACTGGGTGGAAAATGGGACTCTGCTGTAGAGCTCATCCTACTGTAGATGTGTGAGCCAGGTATGATAAACAGCAGCTGCCCCCAGCATCCCTTACTAAATATATGTGAACAGCAAAATGGGAACGGGGGGAGCAGAGTAGTGTCCTTTACCCCAGCATATTAAAAAAAAAATCTCAAATCTATAAATTTGGCCACCAAAATGGAATTCTAAGAAAAGTGGGTGCTGGTGAAAGAAAAACTCATCCCTTGATACATTCTGGAAAATGCTTTCCAGTGGTCTCTAGAAGATTCAATATGTTTTTGTTTCCTTGTGCAAGGCTACCCTAACCCGACTGTTTCATTTCCCATGTATTAGTTCTGAATGAAGTTTGGTGAAAATTGTGGAACTGCTCTTATTTGCTGTTGTGTACAATGTATTCCTATTCTTGCCATGCTATTTCTGCCTCTGGTACCAGATTTTCTGTTATGGAAGTAAAGCCTAGGTATTTTGTTAAGTGACGGTGGATATGGGATGTCATGAACAATACAATTCTTTCCTTTATCACCACTGCCTATTCACTGTAGACTCATATCTCAGAAGGCAATGCCTGCCTGCATCATGTGCAATAAGATGTCACACAGCCACTCACAGCACGGTGTGGTAGGCTACACATAAGACAAAGGGAGATGACTCCAGGTCCAAGGTGGGCAGTAAAAACAGGAGCTTTACTAAACTCCTGGTGGGCTGTCAGTCACAGCTGGTGAACTATGGTGCGTGTTTAGCCAGGTTATGTAAACCTGCCTAGATAAGCCTAAAAACATTTATTCATATCCATAGTTCAACAACCTTGCATTCCCTGCTGTCAAAATGAAACTTAAAGGCAGCAGTGTAGCTACATGGGGGGGGGGGTGTTTGAGGGGCACTGTTTTCCCAAATAAGAATTCTGCCCCTGCATAAAATTTTCCTTCACTTCTAAATTTTAGCTTTCAAGTAATTTAACATTTCTGTTGACATTTATAAATATAGTTTAAGTCAGGGTTAGGCAACCTACGATCCGGGGGCCGGATGCGCCTCCCCGAGATCTTTGGACTGGCCCCAGGCCGGTCCTCCTGCCGCCACCGCTGCCGCTCACCATGATGATATTGATTATAGTTGTTATTACTTGTTCTTGGGTTTTTCTTAGCAAAATCTCCACAGGGGTTTTGCCATCATGGCTTTTCTGGGGCTGAGACAGTGTGCATGCATCCCTGCTTGTTTGTGGGCCTGCCTTCCAGTTATTTCCATGATGATAATGATTATTGTTGTTATTACTTGTTCTTGGGGTTTTTTCTTGGCAAAATCTCCACAATGGTTTTGCCATGGCTTTTCTGGGGCTGAGAGAGTGTGCATGAATTTTTTTCTTTTTTTTTAATTTTTTTTTTTTTTCCTTCGGTCCCCCAATTGTCTGAAGGACAGCAACCCGGCCCCTGGCTCAAAAAGGTTGCCTACCCCTGGTTTAAGTTATCAAAGAAATGGGGGAAAGTTCCTGAAGGAATATGAAGGCAGCAAATCTAAAATTTCTAGATGTGAATAATTGTCAACATCTCACTCTCTGCTGTGCGAGAAATTTGAAGCATGAAGGAAAATATCATTTGGGTGGGCAAAATTCTTATGGAAGGGACAATGGCCTCATTTTGCCCCCTCTCCCCATAGCTGTATGTATAGGCTGCTGAAGACAGACATCTACTTTGTAGTAGCAGTTAGCTGTTGCTACTGTTGCTTATTTTTCTTTGTAAAGCACTACACCTATTTGTGTCATCATACATCAATATATTAATATGACTGATTGCTCTAACATTGTTAAAATCATCCGCTGTGAGATTTTTATGATGGGCAAGATATAAATAAAAATAAATAAATTCTTCATTCAGTTTTGCTATATGAAAACATAACATTATAACAGAAACACCTCTCAAGTAGTTATTGGTTTGGGCTGCAACATTGTTAACTTGCCTGCTTAGAAACCAAGCTGGAAGGTTTCCGCTACAACAAACTTTTAATTCCTGTAAATTACCCTAAAACAGACGCATGCATAGCAGCCCCCCCACCCCCATGCATCCTCATAAGAATGGATGCTTGTCTTTATTCATGAGGCCGTCTGTATTATGCAAATCACACAACTATCTTGCTAATTAACTGCCTCTGTAATTCATGTAGGTTTTGTACATTGTAGGTTAACATTAGACTGCTGAACTTCCCAGATTTATGTTTCAGTCTCAGTCTGGGGAAAGGGAGGAGGGAGACAACAGAAATACTAAGGGAAATCCTATTAAAAGCCAAACCTGTTTGATTAAAAAATAAAGGGGGAGAGATAGAGAGAGGAAGGAAGGAAGGAAGGAAGGAAGGAAGGAAGGGGAAGGGGAAGGGGAAGAAAAGAAAGATTGTATATCTTGAAAACAGCCTCAAAAACCAAGGAAATGTTACAAATAATTGGAAAGTTCCTGGAAATGAACAGACAGTGGCCCAGGGTGCATCTGGTCAGTGTTAACAATGTGTGCTCATTTATGTAAATGCCAATTGAATAGATGGGAGACACAATCACAGCCATCCCAGGAATGTCTTTTGATCTCATTTATCTGGCTGTCAACATACAGTCTGAGTCAGGGAAAAGAAAGGTTACAAAAAACAATATATAGATGTGCATATGCTGGAGTTCTCCTATCCCTATCATTTTTAACAGCAAATTAAGTGGACGGATGCTCACTTTGCTTGCTTCAAGCAAAGTAACAAAGAAAGCATCTTCTCCTCATCCCATAAATGAGAACACTCATTTATGCATATGCAGCAAAATATTTAGAGGAGACATACAAATAGCAACAAGGAGATCACTGAACTATTTTTTTCCTGTGTGAGAGAATTAAGGCGATCAGGGGAATAAATGAAGAAAACACTCTACGCAGGGGTAGGCAAACTGTCCCCTTTAAGGGCCAAGGGACTGCAGCTCCCAGAATCCCAGACTATTGGCCAACATCCCAGACTGTTGGCCAACATGGCTGAGGCTTCTGGGAGCTGAAGTCCCTCGGCCTTTAAAGGGGACAGTTTGCCTACCCCTGCTCTACTGGATTAAACACTCATATGAAACATAGGAAACTACTTTGATGCATCAGATTGTTGTCAATGATGGGATAGACAGCTTATAACCTTCCAGATGTTACGGCCACAACTCCCATCGTCTCTAAAGTGCCTAGGGCTCATTAGAGTTGAAATCCAGCAACATCTAGAGCAGTGGTTCCCAAACTTTGGTCTTCCAGATGTTTTGAACTTCAAGTCCCAGAAGCCCTAGCCAGTTTGGTCAACAGTCAGGAATTCTGGGAGCTGAAGTCCAAAACATCTGGAAAACCAAAGTTTAGAAACCCCTGTTCTAGAGCCAAGTGTGAAAAAAGACTTCCAGATCACTTCCTGTTCAAGGGGGGGGAAGCCTTTCTTGGGACTAAAACAGGCAGGACAGGGTCAAAACAACCCTTCAACCTCGTAGGTACTGTGGGACATTGGAGAGGAAGAGATCTTAACATGTGGAGGCCCTTGGACCTATTTAGAACCTAAATAGACTAAAGCCACCAGATTCATTCTGATCTTGGAAGCTACAAATGGTCGGCCCTGATTAGGCTTATTCAGATGATTTTAAATTATAAATTTTAAATGATGAATTTTAAATGTGGATTACTTTATGTGCCTTGTATGTTCTTTTAATTGATATCTATATTTTAACTGATGTTATGTATTTATTGGTCTGTTGCTGTTCCCTGCCTCGATCCATGGGGAGAAGTAGGTAAGAAATTGTTGTTGTTGGATGGGAGACCACCAAAGAATACCATGTGCTGTAGGCTACATTTCACAGAAAGGCAAACCATTTCTGAATATTCCTTACCTAAGAAAACCATATTAAATCTATGGGATCGCCATAGGGTAAGTAAACACACAGATACCAAAGTCCAAAGTCAATATGACCTACTATCTCCTGACAATTGCCCATCCCCATCTAGAGTCAGAAGTCTATAATTATCAGTAATTATCAGTAGTAAATCTCCATGATTTCTAATAGCATTATGTGAGGCAGAACAGACAGGCAAGAAAAAGCAATTCAATCCTGCTTTTTTCAAAAGCCCGCTGTCCGCACGGCCCATTCCCAAAGCAGGCCAAATAAGCACGGGCCAACTGCAAACTGGGTAGGGTTTGATGTTATTGTTGTTGCGCTCCCCACCATACATGCACACAGTTGCACAAACATATTGCCTGCGACCAAGTGCCTCCCATTTCCACCCAGATGCCATCCCATTACATGGCCACCCCTTTGATCGGCCACACACTCACATGCAATGCTATACTGGTACAGGGCATCAGTGCAAAGCAAAGCAGCTTCATTTATATACCGCTTCATACCATGCTATGAAGTGGTTTACAACTGTAAGCTCATTGCCCCCCGACAAGCTGGGTACTCATTTTAGCAACCTCAGAAGGATGCAGGCCTGAGTCTAGCCTGAGCCCTGACTAGTACTGAACTCGCAACCTTGTGGTTTATGAGTGCATTTAACCAATGCGCCACCAGGGCCACCAGGGCAAGTGATACACTGCCAAAGCACAATCATGGAGCCCCCCTACATGTCCTCTTCATCCCATGCCCCCCTGTTGGACAGTCTTGTTTGTGTATATTGTAATTACATCCATTGGTGTTGTCGCACTTTCATTTCTTTGCTTTGCCGCAGCCCCATACTCACATCAGGGCATTTATATGCTGCAATGAAAATGCACATTTTCTGCCTTGAGTCAGACTATCCCAGCTTCTTTTGCTCCAGTTTTTATCCCCGGAGCATGGCTTCAGTCTAGTTTCCAGTTGCTTTCAAGGTGTGAGTCATTTAAATGCCCCACCTTCTAAGAGTTTGGAAAACGCTTTATTTTGCCTGTCTGTTTCACTCTCTCGCCCAGGATTAGGTATAAAGCATTAATGCTGATACTTCAAAGACATGTTTCCTCATGAGAGAAATGGAATTATGGATGATGGCAACTCCTCTTCCCGACCTCCCTCCCCCCCATCTATGTTGATACTGCAGAGTACCAAGATGGGAGATGCTGGGATAGATATACTCCACCAAGCACATTCACTCGACCACGTCATCCTTTTCATCCACAACCAGGTCATAGATTGGCATTTATTGTGGCCTGACATGGCAGCACCAACAGACCAGAGAGTGGGCAACCTGGAGCTTGAAAGATGGGAGAAGGACCAAAACATGGGAAAGCTTTCTAATATTTTTGCTGTTAACTGCCCGGAGTCGATTTTAACCCAAAATATATATCCCACTTTTTCCTTTACCAGGCTCATGCAACCATCAGCACCATATGTCCCAGGAAGGGACTTCATTCCTCCCACTCTGTTCTGGGATTCACCCAAACATACATACAGTTTGATTCAAAAAGAATGGTGCAAAAGTAAACCTGTTCCTATTTGGTTTTGCATCATTCTTTTATAATCACCCTCTACAAACAGACAGACAGGATCAGTAACAGAGTGCCAGTGCAGCAAGTCAAAAAACAGTATTTTCTTTTACCTGAGAGGAATCTCGAGGTCCTCCAGTGCAGCTCTGTGGATACCACCTGCCAGAAGTGGACCACAGAACCATGCTGGAGGTCTATGAATACCTAGAGAAGAGTTTTCTCTAGGAATCTCTAGGTCCTCCAGCATGACTCTATGGCAACCTTTCCCCTTTAAGGGCCGAGGGACTTCAGCTCCCAGAATCCCAGGAGCTATTGGCCAACATGGCTGAGGCTTCTGGGAGCTGAAGTCCCTCGGCCCTTAAAGGGGAAAGGTTGCCTACCCCTGCTCTATGGTCTACCTCAGCAGAGTTGTGCTGAAGGACCTAGAGATTCCTACAGATAACGTATTAATCAAATCCACAAATAGCCAAATCCGCAAAAGTCAAAGCCATAAATGGGGGGACGGGGGCAGAGAGAGACGAATGTACTCAGCTCTCACCTGAGTAATCTGAATCCTTCCCTTTAATCCATGCCTCTCACCTAAGCACCAGCCCCATCAGGGACCTCAACTGTGAGTGGCACTGTTTTACCAGACCTTGCCTTTCACCCAAAGCCTGTGATCCAATCTGGGAAGGGGTTGATGTCTCTTCCCCTAAGTCTCCCCAAAGTGATGACCCAAATCCAATGACCCCTTTGGTATCATCCCCTTGGTGACAGTCCACTGCTGGCAACCTGTTGCCAGTGGCTTTGTTATGATTCTGAACTGCTGTCAAATTGACTTCAATTGATGGAGACCCTATGGATGAAAGACTTTCAAGTCACACTGTTATGAAGTCCTGCAAACTTAGGACCATGGCTTCCTTGAGTCAGAGTCAGATTACCAGTGGCTTGCACTGCCTTATATCCCTCACCAGCCAGGCAAAAGAAGGTCCTGGAATGGGAGAAAACTGCTGGCTATGATCAGCAATCAATTTTCGTTTTGGAAGCTCACACAGCACTGATCCTACGAGGGAAGCAGTCTCTTAAGAAGCAACCAAGTCAACAGAGACAAAGATGGGAACAAGTCTTCTCTTCTTCCACTCCAGCAGGTCCAGCCATAACACTAACCTCTTTCTTTGGAGAGTTAGGGGGGATGCAGACCAGGGCGTCGGAGACGCCCTGGTCCGGAGCGCCACCGGAGTTCAACCTCCGGACCATGGCGCTCCTGCGGCGAATCTAAAAGGACCGCCAAAATGGCGATCCTTTGAGGGGGGTTGCAGACTGCCAGTAATAGTGCAAATTGAATCCACTTTTAGGGTGAGGGTTAGGGCTAGGGAATCATGGGAACTGTATTTTATTGTGGCACCAGAGCTCTCTGACAGAGAAGGCTCAATGTCTCAGAAAAAAATACAATTCCAATGATTCCCTAGCACTGAGCCAGGGCAGTGCCTCAATTTAATGTGCACTATTTCTGGCAGTCTGCAACCCCCCTTAGATTCTCCGGAAAGTGCGCCCTAAAAGCGGCGGGCGCACTTTCCGGGGCTCAAACGCCGCGGCGCGTTCGGCTGCCACGGCGTGAGGGCAACCCGCAGTCGCCGGCCGTGCGGACAGCCGGCGCTTCCGGGTGCGCCCTCAGGAAGAGGAAGGGCCGCCGAACGTGCGGCGGCTCCTCCTCTTCCAGGCCTCGGAGACGGCCCAATTACCCGTCTGCCGAGGCCCTTAATCTCTCCTAGCATAGTAATTTTTGCATATGATTATAAGTAATTCTCTTTCTGGAATGAGGAAAGCTTTATCTCGAGCCTGGGGAAGTTTCTTTTTCGGACCAGAACCCCAACCCCTGAATGTATAATGCTAATTGTGAGGTTCTGTGAACTGTGTTTTAAAAAGTTACTTTCCCTAAGCTTTAATTATAGAAGAAGGGGGTGTTTAAGCCTTTCTTCACAGAAGGGATGAAAAACAGTGGCAGTGAGAGAGCACTAAATCCTTTCTCTGCTATCACTCCCCACCCCCCAACCACTTTTCCCCAGTTGATTTTCTCCAAATTGGGAGAATAGTTGTGATAAAGTGTTCAGGAGGCAATTGGAGGGGAAAGATTTCATCAATCCTGATTGTTCATTCTGTGCTTCATATAGTCTCCACTTTAAATTACCCACACCAAACAGGTCATGCCACCATAACAATGCAGTTAGAGCCTTAGTTCACAGCTAAAATGTTCGGTGGATTTAATTGCAACTGACAGACATATAACCCTTGCAAAATTGGTTTACTGTGTGTAGTTCTTAGATGTCCTCCATACTGGTAACATAACAGCAAATTTATATGCAAAAAATTGCTATGCTAGGAGAGACTAACTCTCTGGAGAAAACCTAAAAGAAGCAGTTTTATATTGTTCTCTTTAGAATGTAGCCTCTATTAAGCAAGAATTGATTCTCTGTTTCCCCTAAAGGGGTGCAAAAACCATTATATATATTTTTCACAGTGAGAACACAATACAGAAAAAATATGTATTCCACTGTAATTTCTCATCTTTTCCCTCATCTATGTATTAAGTGGAGAGTCTCATGTGTTTCTGTGTGCATTAATCATTTATCCAACATAATGGATGCAAAGTGATTTGAGGTCGTTACACTACTTCTACGTCTTCACTACTTCTGCTTCTCCTATTTCTTTTGTTATTTATTATTGTTGTTTTGTTGTTGTTTTATTATTTGATGATGATGATGATGATGATGATGATGATGATGATGATGATGATGAGCTGGCATACTGTATTGCATTTATGGATTTGTAACCTAGTTATGGATCTGTAACTGTTCTGTATCTAGTAAGACTATATAGTCTTATTGTAAAGAGTACATAAATGCCACCCCAGTGTACCTTAACAGTCAGCAGCCACACCGGGAAAAGGATGTCTGATTGGGATGCAAGAAGGATGGTATTTCCAGTTCCTTCCCACCAGCAAGTGAGGCTGCAATAATCAGAAGTAGTACCTCTTTCACATTTCCCCTTGACAACCTTGTTCACTGGCTGTAAAATTTCCTCTTTGCACTCCAATTGCCAGCTGAACAGACCTCTTTTGCCCCATCCAGCTGCTGCTGTTAAGGTAGGCTGGTGAGAGAGGGAATTTGCTAGGAGGTGTTACTTGATTATACATAGTAAAATAACATCCAAAATCCACAACACAGTGATTATCTTTATTGGGCCAACCAAAATGCACAAATTACATTACGAAAGCTTTCAAAGCTCCACTGACTCCTTCATCAGGCAAAGATGCCAGCAGAGCTTCGAAAGCTTGCATCATGTATTTTGTGCATTTTGGTTGTCCCCATAAAGTTATTGCCGTTTTGTGGATTTTGTACACAGCTACCCCTGGATATTTTCTTTTTAGTTATGCATACTTAACAAAGTAGCTAAGGGAGATCACTAATATTATTTGAGAGCCATTCAGTAAAAAAGGGGAAAAAAGGAAAGATTCAGCCAAAATGCAGGGCTTGACAGAAGTCCTCTCAGCAAGTTGGATGATTTATATTTCAATTGGCATTCCAGTCATTAGGAAACACGCAGCAGTAAAGATGACAAAATTAAGTAGCTATTTGTTATCCATTAAACAACTATCATAAGGAGAAATGATTACACAAGGAGCTTAAGAAAATGTCTACAGAATGAGTAAATCATGTTAACAGGACTGGGGGTGGGGGGAGAGAAGAGACACAACAAATAGAAACAAAACAAATGACATTTTAAGGTACTGATTGAAAGCCAAACACATGAATTTCCAAGTACTCTGTTGTCTGATCCAAGTTCTTTAGGCATGCCTCTTCAGCTTCTCTTCCCCATCCCTGCCACACACACAGAGCCTTCAACTGTCTCATGTGAAAAGATTTTGCAATTCTAATAACTACTGTGAGTTTTTTTAAAAAAAATAAAAGAGCTGACAGGAGTTTAGGAGCAAGACAAGCATTTACAATTCTTGTTGTAAGTGATGCTGCATTAACAAATGTGTGCTGCATGAAACCCCATGAAAAATAACATTTTGCATGGGGGAAAAGCTCCCCAGCACTCTAGAAGAGGCATGGGAAGACAAATTAGAATGCACTACAGCAGCCACTGTAAAAAGGATATCTTTTTTTTCTTAATACCACAATCTGATAAATTATCTTAAGTAGCACATTAATGTCAGAAACTGAGCATAATCTAACTTCTTTTGGTGGCAATATTAAATGGCTTTCAAACATCTTCCCTACTACTCTGACATTAAATTTAATAGTACCCAATGAGACCACACAAAGAAATGATTCAGGTTTTTTTTCTTCTTTTTTTGAAAGAATGAAAAGTCTACTGTGATGGATCATTGCCTTTTAACCAGGTTCCAGATAAATTGATGCAAACATTGAAAGGCTAACACTTCTCAGGAGCAAAACATGTAATTAGCTGCATAATGGCCATCATACCAACAAGGCTACAAATGTTCTACTGAGTGTCTGTGTGGCCTAATGTTGATACAAAGCTGTAAATCTCTTGAACATGGTTTAATATACTAGAAACAGTCCACCTGTGTATTCTTTCCCTTCCCCCAGATCCCATCCAAATCCACCCCTCACTTCATGTGCTGACATTAACCGTGGTTGACACTGGGGGACCAACTGTGAAATGAGAATCCACTCTGGAGTCTTGGTGCTTGCAGAGGTTTGAGTTAGCAGTGATCATGAGGCCACACCACTTTTTTTTTTTCATATGCTGAGAGCAAATGTAATGCTTCCCATCATCCCAGCTATAGTCATGTTTCACACCAGTGATAAACTCAGTGTTGGGCTGTCAGTATAATTTTTGCCCTGGGCTGTTAAGGATGAAATGCTGACTCAGAGGAAGCTGATGCAACTTGAGCATGGAGATGAGTCATAGCAGGTTCAAACTGCAATGTCACTGTGGATACATGACAGGAAGCTGATGAAACACTAGCAGGGGTTTGCATCAGAATCCTCACTGTATTTGTGTAAATAATAATAATAATAATAATAATAATAATAATAATAATAACTATTATTTAAAAAATGTATTTATAGTCAACCTCTCCCTGAAGGATTAAGGCAGATAACAATCATAAAATATCACAATGACATTAATTAAACATAATTCCCTAACCCCCAATTAAAACAGAAAACATAAAATAAAATCAATTTCCTAAAATCAATCTAAAATTAACCCTCATTAAAAGGATGCATTGTGGGTTGAGTAGAGCAACCACAGTTATGAGACAATGGGAATACCAGTAAATAAAAGGAAGTCATCTGTGTATTAGAAATGTGTTTTTTATGGAATGTGTATGAGGGATGTAATATCCTTGTTTTAAATGCCGTAGGTGTTTTGTTGGCGTTTGTTGGATGTATGTATGTGGACATTAAAAAATATTATTATTCCTGGGCCACATTTTGCCCACTTAGTGGTCAATTTCAAAGGGGATCAAGGGTCGAAAGAGATGATGAATATAAGGATGAATGTCCCAGTACATAGTGTGGTGGTGTGGATATCGGTTGATGGAAGAGCATTATGTCAGTTGGTGTAAATATTGCTATATCGTGCTTGTAAATACTTTGTTGCAACTAAGATTAAAAAGCCTCTTCAGCAGAACCCAGCAGTCGTGAAT
This sequence comes from Phrynosoma platyrhinos, assembly GCA_020142125.1. Classification (NCBI taxonomy): domain Eukaryota; kingdom Metazoa; phylum Chordata; class Lepidosauria; order Squamata; family Phrynosomatidae; genus Phrynosoma; species Phrynosoma platyrhinos. The sequence goes on from CM034701.1 coordinate 16,702,701, forward strand.
GACTTTCCAGATTTAGCAGTGGCGTCTGTTTCCTAGCAGGCAACCTTCAATGTATGGACTCAATTTTCCCTCTGAGCTACATGGGCTGATGTAACAATAAGACTGGGGCTGAGCCAGAAAACTAAGCACACACCCCTTAGCTCTGCACTTGCAATGTTTCCTCTCCCTGATGAGGAAGGGTAGTAGTTTGATCTTTGAAGACACTTGTTAAGAAAATGGTCAGCCCATGAGATTTTTTTCACATTTTGTCACTTCTGTAAAAAAAATCTTATGTACAAAGTAAAAAAAACTTGCTTTTTTTGAAAAAAAAAAAACCTTCAGCTTTGCACAGAAAGATTTTTTTTCATAGAACACAATGTATTTTGAGCCACAATGTTGCTTCTGCCCAAAAAAGAGAGGAAAAAGCAACTTTAATGTAAACAAAATTTTACCAAAAAAAGTCCCAAAATGTGAAAATAATTGGAAAATTTGAAGAAGAAAAGCCTTGCAATCCTGTCCAATAAAGACGCTTTTGAAATTAACTACCATGGTGCTATCCTACAGAATCCTGGGATGTGTAGTCTTTGTGAGACACCAGCACTCTTTGGCAGAGAAGGCTAAAGACCTTGTAAAACTACAGATCTCAGAATTCCACAGGATGGAGTTACAGCATTTAAAGTATTGTCAAACTGTATTACTCCTACAGTATGGATGCACCCTTAGTCCTTCTTAAAGTGGCCTCCTAGAAAATCTAGTTGCTGACATTGACACTGAACTAGCTCTTTCCAGTTCTCTGAGTTCATGAATTAATTCCGCCATAAATGTGTTTAAACTGTTAACATGTCCGTACTCCTTTTTCAGCTTTCCCAATACACTCACAGTTTTGAAGTTTAAAGCAGTAACCTTTTCTGTAGCTCAATCACAGAGTAAGCTTTCATCTGACAACGTAATTTAGAGTTACATACACTGGGGGGAAATTCTTGCAAGTTGTAAAATGTTTCTTTAGTTCTTATGCTCCTTTATTAGATTTTTTTTGAGACACAGTTTCACAAGAGGGAACAATCCAATGAAAATGACAGTAATCTAATCAATAGAGATCTAATTTGCTCAGGAATCATATATGTTTATATTCCACACTCAAACCAAAGAATCCCCCAGATTGCTTTTTTCTGCATATATATTTATACAGTTAACAATAATTTCATCATTATGTCTTTCTGGAAGAATGCATAGCAAAGAAGAATTGCAGTTGCAGTGATAAACAGCCAGCTATGCAATCCCATTCTTGATTTATCAGCAAAGCCTCAAAATACTCAGGTGTAGGATATACAGTATAACAACTCCATTGCACTAGCTATATGTTCAACCCTTATGTCCAGTGGGAAACTCCCAACATAAAGGGGGAAAATGGGTGGAATCCAAGGCGTGAAAAGGGAAGGAGACAACTGAGGTTAGACCTAAATGTTTGTGCAGGGACACATCCTAGCGTTGCTGATGACACAACATTACCCATGCAAAAGAAGCGTAAACACTTCCAACCAAAGTCAGGCACTCAGGAAGACTCTCCCCTCAATACACATAGCCTATTTCCCCATGGGATTCTGACTGTAGCCAACTACAGCCTAGCACTTGGAATATGTAATATCCAACCCAGAAATTCAGTGCTGAAGAGAGAGATGATGATGATGATGATGATGATGATGATGATGATGATGTAAAAATCACATCATTCTGTTGATATGTCTAGAGAAGAGGAGCAAACTGAAAGAAAACTTTCAAGGGTACCTGCATCACTGAGATATCATCTCATCCCCTCTCACCAGGTATGTGGCCATGCAAGTGGGACAGGATGGTGAAACCAAGCAAGGAGGGTTTCTCATCTCTGGCTATGAGACCTGACAAATGGAAAACATCCCCTTTTGGCTGCTATGTCCACCCCACTCCTTGCATCCTGTTTAGACTACTGTAATGCACTTACATTACATTCTCCCCTTTATGTTGGGAGTTTCCCACTGGCCATAAAAATTGAACATGTAAGTGCTAGTAGACTGCACTGCCTATGATAGCTAGCAACACTACGGTCACCTCTCCATTCTCACAGACTTCAAGTCCGCAGTTTTGCATATTCAGAGGGGCAACCTCCATTGAAATCAATGTTGCGCGTGCCTGCGGGAGCATGCCTCATTCAAGCCTATGGGGCTTGAATATTGGCGAGTCTCCATTTTTGGAGGGGGGCTGAAATGGATCCCCCGTGAAAACAGAGGTGCCTTCAGAGTATTTAGACCACCTCTCCACTCTCCAATATGGACTGCTATTTACAGGTAGTCTCAGTTACAGATACTTTAACCATTTTTGAAGGGCAATTAAGAGATGGGAGATTAAAAAATACCTTTCCGATCCCTGGGTTGTCTTTGACTTTTGACACAGCTCTTAAAAGGCATGGCGGTGCTGGAGGAGGACACATCTGCAGGATGCCACTAAAATTCGTGGCATAGATAGAGAAGTCCTGAGAGTGCAGCAAAGGCGCATGGTGCTTCTTTCTCTTCGAGGACAGGTTAAGTTTCTGTGCAGCCCTGAACAAAGTAAAATCAAGGGAAAAAAGGACAGCATTACTATTCATGAAGAGCCATTGAAACCAGTAAAGCAGATGTTCGCCACTATCACTACATGTTTAACAAATCAAGCCATTTCATTTATAATCAGATTTCTTATTAAGAAACTAATAGCAGGAACCAGGGGCCAAATTATCGCTGGCAAGATTGCATGTGCCATTTTTCTCTCCAGCAAAATATCAATTATACCCCCAACTTAAATAGAAGAAGTCTGGCAAGAGCTGAAAAGAAGACATAAAGGTTGCCAAAACTTCCAAGTTATAAAAATGCTGAAATCATCCTGTTGTCATTTGTAGGGGCAGATGGACTCTGCTGCTGCTAACATTTACATGGAAGTTACATATTGTACCCAAACAAGTGAAGAGACAGAGAGAAAATGACTTTTGGCTGCAGTACTAGCCAATCAAGTGTGTGTGGGGGGGTGAGCCCTAGTTCAATTTAAATAGCAAAAGAACATCAGAAACTTCTTTTTTGAGAAATAGCTTTTCAAGTGCAGAGCTAGGTTGCTGCTGAAGCTAACTGGAATGCTAAGCATCTTCAATTAGTACAGAGGTGTAATATTTGTAATTAATATTATTTTCTTACATAAAAGAGGGCAGGGAGCCCTGGTGGTTATACGCCAGTGCTGCAGCCACAAGGTTGTGAGTTTGATTCCAGGGCTCCAAGGTTGACTCAGCCTTCCATCCTTTCGTAGGTTGCTAAAATGAGTACCTAGCTTGTTTGGGGGCAATTGGCTTATAGACTGTAAACTGCTTAGAGAGTCTTGAGTTCACTATTAAGTGGTATAGAAATGTAAATGCTATTGCAGTATGATGTAGCTGTTAGGGTGCTAGACTGGGACTTAGAATATCCTGATTCAAGTCTATACTGAGCTCTGAAACTCTCTGGGTGACCTTAGGCCAGTCACTCTCTCTTTGTCTCTCAGACTGATCTACCTTGCTGTGAGGATAAAAGTGAGGAGGTGGAGGCCATGTGCACTGCCTTAAGCTCAGTGGAGAAATAATAGAATATAAATGTAATTGGGGGAAGTCCCCTAAAAGGGCACTTTTTAGTACACTAACGATGGTCATGTCACTTTGGAAAGATCTGATTTTCATACACAGGGAAGGTAAGCACATGCATGACTACACCCATCTATTTCTAGAGCATGTCATTTTTACATGTGTTCATTCATCTGCCCTGTCCTGTTTTGGCACTCCTCTGCAATGTTTATTTTTTTTAAAAGCGCACAAAGTTTTCTACTTAAATATATCTTTTCTGGAATACATGTACATTTAAAGGTATTTTCTTCCTAAGCATCCATTTCTATCTTTATTTTATTTATTTTTTCAAGGATTTATATCTGATCTTTCTCCCATAATGGGATTCAAGGCAGGTTACAATAATTTAGAAATATGGAAGTAAAAACATTGATTACACAACTTAAAAAATAATTAAACATTATTAGTATTAAAACATAAGTTAAAAAATACATAATTAAAACCAGTAGAAACCGCAAAAAGCATTTACAGCATATGTCACAATACAAGTAAAATTCATCCAACAAATGCCTGCCTAAATAAAAATGTCTTCAGCCACCACCAAAAAGAGAGCAGGGAAATGTCAGACCTAACTTCCATGGAAGGGAATTCCACAATCTGGGGGCAGCCATGAAGAAGGCTCTCTCCAGAGTTTTCACCAACTGCACTTGCAAAGGTGGTGGGACAGAGAGAAAGCCCTCTCCTGAAGATCTTAGTGCTTGGGCTGGCTTGTATAGGGGGATACAGTTCTTCAGATGGTCTGGGATCATGTTATTTAGGGCTTTAAAGGTCAAAACCAGCACCTTGAATTCTGCCTGGAAACAAATCGGTACCCAGTGCAGCTGTTTCAGCAAGGAAGTCAAATGATGCCAGTCAACAGCCTGGCCTCAGCATTTTGCATCAGCTGAAATTTCCAAACAGTTGCCAAGGGCAGCCCCACATAAAGCACATTACAAAAGTCCAAACTGGATGTAATTAAGGCATGTTTCACCATAAGCAGATCTGACTTCTCAAGGAAGTATCGATATTCCTCTCTAGACCATCTTAACCAATAACAAAAATAACATCAGAGGCAAAATGTGAGCCTGCGACTCTAACATTGTCACTCTTCTTCTGTATGATTTTTAACACCCTTGCCTGATCGGGAAGCCAGTGAATCTTCAAAAGTGCCTGATGAATTTTTTGCATTTTTGTTGGGCAATAAAGGTTTTGTTCTTTTGTAGACTGTCTTGTATTTTGCCGCACCACCAACATGGCTACCCCTGAGTATGTTTCATCAACTGGACTATTATTTCTGCTAATTACAGTTTTAAAATCTCCCACAAAACATAAAAGCTGTTATTGTAAAGAAAATGTCATTAGCTTTAAGGAATCAGTAATAAAAATTATTTGATTTAACACATTATTATTCTACCTTTCCTTAGTGAGGTCTGTGTGTGAGAGAGAGAGAGAGTATGCCAATTCCTAGTGACCCCATGAATTTCATAGGGTTTTCTTAGGCAAGGAATACTCAGAGGTGGTTTCACCAGTCCCTTCCTCTGAAATCTAGATACAACATCTGATGTGTTGTTGTTGTGTTCCCTCAAGAAATGATATCAGAATCTGCTTGTTTTCCTCTTCTCCAACCAGGCTTTCTTCCATTTTAGAGCAAGATGATTCAACCATATGTCATCATTTTTAAATTATCACTGACTCTGTGACATGTAAACTGTACTAAATAAGCAGGGAGGCAGGCAACCATAAACTCCTTAAGTTTGGAAATGTTCCTTTATGCCCTACACCCTACAGACCTAGTCAGAAAGACCCATAGCCAAGCCTGACATCACTGAACTTGCCCTTCAGTGCATTCTTATTGCAACTAGCGTAACGTTTGCCCCTTAAAGGATTTGCCGAATGTATTCCCTTTGGGTGGCAACTGCTCTTTAGCAGAATGGATGAGTTAGCACCAAAGGTAAGATTGAAATGCAGCATGAACCAAGGGCCACACCAAATAGCTCCATCTTAATAGTGCCATTTAATTTACATAATGTTTACATAAACATGATTGACAACTGACATGAGAGTGCCTTGCAGTTCTGGGATGCTATTGTTGTAATGTTTTGTGTATTTTTTAGTTCTCATCCTTAAGATTATTCTCTATGGCCAAACAGTCAGTCTTGAAACGTTCCCTACTTTACAAATGACATTTCCCATATTTTTGATTAATAGGGAATATTATGCACATTTTGGCTTCCATTATGTGCTGTAACATGGAAATAACAAACGGGGCTGAGGGTGAAGGAATAGCTCTAGAGAATGTTTTTAAAGCTCTATGAAGGGATACACGAAGTCCTGATAGATTAATGATTGCTTCAATACAGTCTGCAGCTGGAGTCCCCTTGGGAGAAATATATAAAAGGGAAAAGGATGCCAAGATTGAATTTACACATCCAATGTTTATTCAGACACCCGGGCTGAGTGTTAATAGCCAGATAGTTTAACATACACAAGGGGATCAGCGGATGAAAGATGTAGGTCAAGTAGACTACAAAGGTATGAGATGGGCTATAAAAATCAAGGCCACAATCCAACACAAAACTGGATATTTTTCAAGTTCTGTACTGGAGTTTATGGGGGGTTGCAGACTGCCAGAAATAGTGCAAATTGAGTCCACTTTTAGGGTTAGGGTTAGTGAATCATGGGAATTGTAGTTTTCCTGAGACATTGAGCCTTCTCTGTCAGAGAGCTCTGGTGCCACAAGAAAATACAGTTCCCATGATTCCCTAACCCTAACCCTAACCCTAAAAGTGAACTCAATTTGCACTATTTCTGGCAGTCTGCAACCCCCGATAAATTTTGTTTTAAAATGGTCTAAATTTTAAAATGAACTACCAGTGCCACTGGGCAAATCATTCTCCAACTGAGTTTTGTTTTTAAAAAATGAAATGCATTTCCAATTCTGTTGATCATCCCAAAAAGCCTTGAAAAATCAATTTAGGAAGGAGAGTACATAAACTGTATGAGTTTAGTCCCAGCACAGGACTGGGAAAGATCTCCCTCATGAAAGGTTATACCAGTAAGTGTAGGCAAGACTGAAATAAATGGACCCAAATTTGACTCAGTATAAAGCATCTTGCTATTATCTTTGGAAAATTATTCTCCTTGAGCGCACACCTGGAAAGTGAAAACAGGCAAAAAACAAAACAAAGAAAGAAACAAATGTTTTCAAATATACATCGCCAAATATTTGCACTCATCCAGTAGCCAGGATTATGTGAAGTTCCCCATATGTGGTACATTCAGACACAACTTTAGGGGTTGCCATCTCTGGACTATCACAGGCCTGAAATGTTGAGAACTAAACAGAGGACCTAATAACTACTCTTCACAATGTCACTAAGCATGGCAGTGACAGTATTAGAAATATTGTTAAGGAAAATTAAAAAAAAGATTTAATTAAAAGTAAGTCTATCCAAGAGTTCATATATAAACTTTGTGCATTTGCTGATGATATTGTTATTATTATTATTATTTTGGAGGACCCTATGCAAATATAAAGATACTATTACAAATAGTAGAAGAATATGGGAAATGGGCAGGATTGAAAGTAAGCAAAGAAAAAACTGTTATTACTAATTAATATACATTTATGAAGGAGTCAGGATTAGAGTCGTGGGGGGGGGTAGTTAGCGTTAGGTGCCAATTCCATAGCCCTGGTCTGTCCCAGTGTTCGCCAAACATATATGTTTATAAAAGAAGGGATACAGTGGAAGATATGTCATGAGGTTGCTACAAGGAGGGCAGAGCTCTTGGATTAAAGAAGACTGAGCCACTTTCAGGGGACATGGAGCTGTGTTGGTACCCCATTTGCTATGGGAAGCATGAAGGGTCCCCAGACATTGGATGGCATTTCCCAGCATTCCTCATTACAGGCTATGCTGAGTAGCATTGCTGGGACCTGCAATCCACAAACATTTGGATACCTGCATAATTCCCAACCTTGCTTTAAAACAAAGTGTGCAATCCTTCCATGTCTTGCATACCAATGGAATCCCACTTCCAGAAGGCTTCCAGGACCATGTTTCCACTAGTAAACATAGCACATGAACAGCAAATTCTTTGTTTAAAATGAGGGAAATTGAGGTTTTGGTTTTGGGTTGTTGTTGTTGTTTTCAACCACTACAGCAATAGCACCACATTCAGCAGCAGAGATCCAGTAAGGAGGGCACCAGGTTAGTCTAAAAATTCCCCAACAGTTGCGGGGGCATCCCTAAACAAAACCAAAGTTCTACTTGCTCCAGCATCTGGATTTTCACAGTGGCCAACCAGACATTTCTAGGAAGCTTACAGGCAATGCAAAGGCAACCACAGCCTTCTCCTGTTAGTCCTCCACAATTGGTACTCAGGGGACATAGGCTGGATCTACACGATGGGATCTACCACTTTAAGTGCTGGAATTCCATCCTATGGACTCCTGTGGTTTGTCGTTTTGCATGGTCTTAGCCTTCTCTGCCCAAGAGTGCCTGTGCCTCACAAAACTACAAATCCCAGGATTCTGTAAGGTGGAGCCATGGCAGTTAAAGTGGTGTCAAACTACATTATTTCTACACTCTGGTACTCTGAACCTTGAGATCTAATTTACTTATCATGACTAACAGCAATTGACAGACTTATTCTCCATCACTAATTTGTCCAGTCCCTTTTTGAAGCCATTTCAGGCAGTGTCCATATTCACATCTTGCAGCGACCAAGTTCCTAAGCTGTGTAACAAAATAATTCATCTCATTTGACTAAACTTTCAGATGGCCTCAAGTTCTTGTATTATGAAAAGAGAAAAATCATTTTTTCTTTTATTCATTTCTTCCACATTTCTAAGCCTCTGTCAGGTTCCCCTGAGTCATGTTTTCCGTAACTAAAAAGCCCCAGAGGATGTTGCCTTTCCTTGTAGGGAGACGCTGAAGCAGCTGTTACAGATGGTAAATAGCCATAAGCAGTGCCAAATGCAATGGTAATTTTACTTTATCAAGAACAGAGACATTTTGTAATGCTAGGGAAGCACTCTAAAATATTTCTGCATGAAAGCTTTTGGAGATGTATCACCTGTCGACTTCAAGGGATCTGTAACCACGTCTGTGGAGACCAGTGAAAATATCAAGTAGTAGCAGATTCACATTACTAAACAAAGTACTCCTGACTGAAATGGGACTGAAGACTTGGATTAATGAAACCTATATATCTAACTAAACTAAAGGATTACCAGAGACCCACAGGATCTTGAACAGCCACAAAAGTCCCTAAACCCAAGCTATCTATACATCAAATGCAAAACAGCTGAGCCCTCAACCTTTTTTGAGTCTTCAGGCTTTGGTTTTGAGGGCAATCTCAAGGAGCCAGAACCACAACTTGTACCACTCACACTCCAGGGGAACAGCTATTATCTATGTGGCCTTATTTGAACAAATTAAGAAGACGGCACTGTAACCCAAACTGGCATGGCACTGCGCCTGAAACAGCAACACAGTGCGATCCACTTTCTTTCCCAGAACGCTGGCCAATTCCAGAACATTTTTGTAACATAGGCAGATGTTTTAAGTAGGAAGACATGCAGCTCCCTGGGAAAAGTCACTGAGGGGGGCCTCTTTTGTCCTTGAAATGCCTTGAAGTTCACCATTGTCCGAACATGTCATTTGCTGTGAAATATCATTCCAAAAGAGAGATGTTGGCAATTCTAGGAGGAAGGGTGATTCCATGTGATTTTTTTAAAATTGTCTAATCATCCACACAATGTGCTCCAAAAAGAACACAAAGTTAAGAAAGTGCCACTATGTTATGGTTACATGAAAAAACATCTTAAAAGCCCATTAAGTTAATTATTTCCACACAGTAATATTACTTTTATTTATGACTTATGTAGCAAAGAGGTGTTTTAAATTTACACTGGATTTATTGTTGTTGACTTATGGCAACCCTAAGGCGAACCTATCACAAGGTTTTCTGGGTTTCAGAGAGTGTGACTTGCCCAAGGTCACCCAATGAGTTTCCATGGCCGGATAGGGAAATGGGCTATGAGTCTGGAGACCAAGGTTTGATTTCTCCACTCGGCCATGGAAACTCATTGGGTGATCTTGGGCAAGTCACACTCTCTCAAACCCAGAAAACCTTGTGATAGGTTTGCTCTATACTAGGTTTGTTCTTGTGTGCCTCCAGGTCATTTTTGACTTATGACACCCTAACAGCCTTTGCAGACTGCCAAAAATAGTACAAATTGAGTCCACTTTAACTGCCCTGACTCAGTGCTAGCGAATCATGGGAACTGTAGTTTATTGTGGCACAAAAGCTCTCTGACAGAGAAGTCTCAATGTCTCAGAAAAAACTACAATTCCCATGATTCCCTAGCACTGAGCCAGGGCAGTTAAAGTGGACTCAATTTGCACTATTTCTGGCAGTCTGCAAAGGCCCTAAGGCAAATCTATCATGGGGCTTTCTTGGCAAGTTTCTATAGAGGGGGGTTGCCACTTCCATCCCCTGAGGCTGAGAGAGTGCATTAAAAACCTTGCTGAAATGAAGGCAAAAATTCCCACCCATGATTTCACTCCCCCTCTTTCCAGTCTACCTTTTGAGCTTGGGAGCAAAGGGAAAAGTTGCATGAATTTTTGAAAAGCCCCATTTCTCATCCACTGACCAAAGCAGAATGAGTGGGATTTTAAAATGAAAACATGCACACAGTAAGGATATAGGAAACAAAAGGTTCTGTTAGCAATAAAAGAGTAAAGTGAGAAAGTATAATGAGGCTAGGCAAGGCCAGGGGAAACCCAGCCAGAGAGACATTGCACTAAGAAAAAAGGAGGAAGATTTGAAAAGGCTTAAAGAAGGATGGCCAGGATGGGACTGACTTAAAAGGAAAAGAAGAAGGTGAAGGATTTGAAAGGAATGACCTCAGGAAGGATGAGAGTTGGAAGAGGAATAGAAAAGGAGACAACCTAGCTAGTATAAAGCTGTAGAAAGTATCAGGGGACAGAAACTACTGAAAAGCATTAGTAATGGTGGGTGACAACATTACAGAGACAACATAAGTGGCACTATAGCTAACAAATGTTAGCACTGCACAAAGGGACCAAAGGTGAACCTCCTTGCAAGACCCTATCACGAAGAAAAGCCTATGATGAGACAACCTAAATTGAGTCAAAAGGCAGGATTAGGATACAAACAGAGTTAAAAGGGAGGATCAGAGGACAATCACAGAGACATGGCAAAAGGATGGCACAACAGCACTCTAAAAGATGGACAAATAGTAGACATATCAAACAAAGTAAACAAGGTTTGAAGTTGTACTACACATATGATAAGAACATGGTTTCTGAGAAACAAGTCACACCAACTAATCTGATCTCCTTTTTTGATAAAATTACCAGCTTGGTAGACAAAGGGAATGCTATAGATATAGCATATCTTGATTTCAGTAAGGGCTTTGACACGGTCCCCCATAATATTCTTGCAGAAAAACTTGTAAAATGTGGGCTAGACAATGTGACTATTAGGTGGATTTGTTATTGGTTGATCGGCTGAACCCAAAGGGTGCTCAGCAACGGTTCTTCTTCATCTTGGAGAGAAGTGACCAGTGGGATGCCACAGGGTTCTGTCCTGGGCCCAGTGCTATTCAAATCTTTATCAATGACTTGTATGAAGGAATAGAAGGCATGCTTATCAAATTTGCAGATGACACCAAATTAGGAGGAGTAGCTAATACCCCAGATGACAGGATCAACATTCAAGAAGACCTTAATGGATTAGAAGGCTGGGCCAAAGCTAACAAAATGAATTTCAACATGGAGAAATGTAAGGTACTGCACTTAGGGCAGGAAAATGAAATGCATAGATATAGGATGGGGGACACCTGGCTTAATGAGACTATGTGTGAAAGGGATCTAGGAGTCCTAATAGACCACAAGTTGAATAAGAGTCAATGCGGCAGCTAAAATGTGATGCGGCAGCTAAAAAGGCCAATGCAATTCTAGGCTGCATTAATAGAAGTATAGTGTCTAGATCAAGGGCAGTGCCACTCTATTCTGCTTTGGTCATTCTATTCTGCTTTGGTCAGGCTTCACCTGGAATACTGTGTCTAGTTCTGTGCACCACATTTAAAAAAGGATGTTGCCAAATTGCAGCATGTCCAGAGGAGGGTGACCAAAATGGTGATGGGTCTGGTGATGTCCTATGAGTAGCAACTTAGGGAGCTGGATATTCATTCATGAAGTGGAAGAGTGTTGTAAGGCGCAATCTGTAGACATCTACAATAATGGTATTCGGAGGGTCAAGAAACACTGGGGAAAATGTATAAATCTGGATGGTGACTACATACAGATAAGTTAACAAGTACAAATCAAAACAAAGTTTCTGTCAATTTTTTAAAAAGATTATAGTTAAAACTTTACGATACCCCCTCGTAAAGAAGACTCAAAAAGTGTAAGAATATTTGGACTAGGTACAAGAAATGAAGCAGGAGAACAATTAATAGAATTTTGTGAGGCCAATGATCTATTCATTGCAAATACTTTCCTCATACAAATGGATAGGAGTATATACACATGGACATCACCAGATGGTCAATACAAAAATCAGATAGACTACATAACTGGAAGCAGAAGATGGAAAAGCTCCGCTCTTGCAGCCCAAACTAGACCAGATGCTGATTGTGGCACAGATCGTGAACTATTTGTTTGAACACAAAGCCGGTCATCATATCAAAATATGACCTGAACAACATCTCAACAGAATTTACAATAGGAATAGATTTGTGTTATTAAACATAATTGACCAAGAACCAGAAGATCTACAGTCAAAAGCCAGGGGTACAGTCAAGAAAGAAGGCAGAAAGACACTTTTAGCAGCCAAACAAGAGAGAGAAGAAACGCTTCAAGCAGTAAAGATAAGTAGCAAAAGTAAAGGGAGATAGGAATGAAATCAGAAGCCTGAATGTAACTGTTTAATGACTAGTGTACAAGGATAAAGAGAAATACTATAATAATCAATGCAGGGGGAAAAGACAGCAACAACAACAACAACAAGAAGAATGAGAGATTTCTTAATAATAATAATAATAATAATAAATTTTATTTATATCCTGCCTCTCTGCATAGCAATCGAGGCAGCGTACATCAATTAAAAGAAACAAGTTAAAATCACAACCCTGACCCCAGCCCTCCCCCCCATAAAACAGAATTAAACTAAATTAGAGTTAAAACATGAATATAGTAATTTAAAAAAAATGACAAGGGGACACGTCATGGCGGTCAAGAATAAAGCCAGAGTCACTATTTATTAATCAGGGAGATGTTCCGGGAAGGCCTGCCGGAAAAGATCCGTCTTTACTGCCTTTTTAAAGACCACAAGATCAGGGAACTCAAAGGGAAGTTCAAACCAAGGGAGGGGATGCTCCATGATAAGAAGAATATTCTACAGAATCAAGAAGATATAAAAAGGCAGTGGAAGCAATGCACAGAGCAGCTATATTTAAAAAATGACAAAATGAATGACAGTTGGGATGAAGAACCATACGAAGACCAACTACAAATTCTGGAGAATGAGATGGAAGCTGCACTAAGAGAAACTGGGAGGAATAAATCACCAGGAAAAGATGACATCCCAAATGAACTGCTACAATCCACACAGACAGAATCAACGCTAGCATTAAGTAAAATATGCCAACAAATATGGAAAACAGTAGCCAGCAGATTGGAAATGATCAATATCCACAAAATTTCCATCCACAAAAACGGAGACACAAAAGACTACCATAGCATTGATTTATCATGCAAACAAAGTCATGTTCAAAATTCTGCAGCAGAGGCCCTACTATATATATACATTTCAGAGGTGAGGATAGACCATAATGTGCAAGTTCACCTTTCTGATTCACTGTCAAGAATTAGGGCAGCCTTTTGAGATGTACCTTCTTCTCCTTATCTTTATCTAGTCTTCTAAAAAGGACTTCAGCAAAATAAGCTTAGCCACATGTTCTACCAGCCAGTGATTCTCTCCCTGTCCAATTAATGCTTCTGCAATGCTGCTGTATATTATCTTCCCCTCTGACTGTGAGATCTACTGACTGCATTTTGCTTAACTCTTTTCATCTTTAATAGAAGTTGTCTTTTAAGATGCTCCAGAGAGTTCTTTGCTCATAGCTAGATGTCACAGCAGAAAATAAAAACTAATATACGGCACATAGAGGAGCACTCAAATATCAAGTGACAAGGGACGGGACTCTAACCTGCTTTTTCCTCTTGCACAATTTACAGATTGCTCAGGTTGGCTAGTTCTGCTGTACAGAGACAAGGGGGGAAAGCCTGAGACAGCCAATTAACTAATAGCATGCATCTGGAGAGCAAAATGGAGGGACACATGATCAATGCACCCCCCAATATTCTAAGGATGACCATAATGAATCATGCTTTGGATCATTGGGAGAGGGACCTCTTCCGGCCTGGGGGATCAAGATTGCTTTTTACTAATACAGGGATGAGCTCTTTACTAGTACAGAGGTTGAGGGACTGAATAAGCTATTACAAGGCTTTGGAGGACCGCTACCCTCATTGCCACATCTCTGAGTTTCACACACACCTGTATGGAGGAGGGAGGCAAAATCAGCTATAATATTTTGCCCCAAAACAATTGACAGTGCCTTCCAAGTCTCTGATAGAAGATTACTGTTTTTTTCACAATGTTTTCAAGTTCCTCCCCCTTCACATTTAGGCTTGTACAGGCCTTTTCCCCCAAAGTGATTATCTAGGGGTCTAAAAGATTCCAGTCCCCCCCCCCCAAAAAAAAATCTGGACAGATGAGGTGCAACACTGAGAAGCCACACTTTTCCCATGCCTCTTTCAAAACCTTGAGGTTCACCAACTAGAACCAGGTACAAAAGAGCACCTCATGAAGAGCAGATCTACACCAAGAATTAAAGAAGAGGGAGTGACTATAACTTAATGACAGGATACTTGCTTTGCATATGTAGAAGATCCCAAATCTAATACCTGGGATGTCCACTTTAAAGTATCAGTGAACAATTGATGAGGAGGAACTTCCTCTGTTCATGGCTGGGTAACTGCTCTTAGTCACAGACAATACTGACTTAAACCAAGATGTAAACAACTTGAGAACCTCTGTCCTTGGACTTCAGTTACCAGCAACATAGTCAACTGTGAGAGAACATGGAAGCTGCAATCCATCATCTGAAATATGTTGGCCTCCCCTAGGCTAGATGGAGAAACAGTCTGAGATGGTATGAAGCATGTTTTGAGACCAGGGTAACCATAATTACATACTCATTGTAAACATTTGTTTTCTGTTCCAGAACTGAGCTCAAAACCCTGTAGTTACTCTTAAACTATTGGGAGTCAGAAGCCAAGGCCAATTTACTGCATTTTACCCAGATAAATCCCAACAAATCATGATTTACCTTCTGCCCACCCTGCTTTTTATTTTTATTATGATTATTATAATGACTAGATTATTAGTAGTAATAGATTAAGCAACAAAAAAAAAAACAGATCTCTAGCTTTGTATCAATAACCATTTATTCAGAATCATCTCCAAATGATGATGGTATGTGTAAGATTGGGGGGAACGTTTTGAAGCACCCTAAACTTCATTCGATATAAGCAATGTCTTTTTATCTAGAATCAAGTTCGGGACAAACATAAAGAGTTCTGCAAGTATGAAGCAAAGGCTTGCTATGAACAGAGATACCAACCAACTGGCTGGCATCTGTAACATCATTATGTTATACAGATAAACACACATGCACCAATTCCTGGAGCAGTTCTACATTTGTATTACAAATGCTTCCACTTTTTTTTTATTTAAATAAGGTAAAGGATGTATATTACAAATACATAAAAATACACATGATGTTTTAAATCAACAGCCTTCCTCAATCCAGTCCCTTCCTGAATATATAAATACAGTTCCCAAATAACAATTCTCATTAGCTCCAGCCCTCAAAAGAGACAGATGATGGGGGTCTGCGGTCCTAAACATCTAGAGGGAATGAGGTTGAAAAAGACTGCTTCAAACACTTCTTTAAAAGACAGGCAGTGGATCTGAAAGGAAACCTGGGGAGAGGTGCAAAACTAATGGCTGACCCAGTATTTCACTTGCTAGAATGCATATCTGGCCTGGAAATTATGCAACCTGCAGGAAGCAGGAATATAAATCCTCGCTTATCTTATTTTTCTGAGGCCACATGAAAGGGGTCTCTACCCCCCCCCCTTCTTGGCACATAAGGCAGAAGGTGTTTTTTCTGCATTTTGTCCAATGTTTTGCACAAATTTGCAAACATTTTGTATGCAAATTATAGGCATCGCTGCCTTGTTGCATGGCACTTTTAAAATGGTGGCAGAGTTTGCAAAACAAACAAACCTCTCCCACATTTTTTTCTGCACAGAAAAGTTCCAGAACACTTCAGGTCAAAGGACACAGGTATATTTGAGTTAATCAAGCAGACGTATTATTCCTAGGCTTTACTGCTCTAAGAAAAAATTGGTTACCAGAAGCAGAAATAACATGGAAAGAATAGGGATAAGTTCCTAAAAAGAGCAGTTCAACATGTTTCAGCATATTTTATTCAAAACTAACAATATACATATGTGAAATTAACCAACCAAGTCAGGTGAATAAATAAAAACATTTTGGGTTTTCTAAAGATCACTTACAAGCGTCTTCCAAAATGTACCCAGAAATTATTATTTTTTTCTTTCACTAGCCTTTACTTTTCTTAAGGTTTCCATTCAAACTTATAGATTTGTGTTTTTTTCTCCTTTTCATTCCATTTTGCTCTTCACACATATTCAGTAAGGCATTCTGGTGGCAGCTTCAGTTTACCTTGCCTGTTGTAGGCAGGCGTACATGGCTACAATAGCATCAGCCAGTACTGAATACCATTCTTTCCCAGCTCAAGCTTTTATTGCATTGTTTACTGTAGACAAGCTGCTGCAACCAAGCACCAAAGGTCTGTGTTTCTTCAGCTCTCCTTCACCAGCCACCCAATCAATGCTAATGTACTGAAAAAGTTCCAACTAGACAGAGGACAAAGAAATGGAGGCTGAGGAGGTGTAAAAAGACTTTTTAAATAGGAGTTTCTTTGTCAGAGGCTTGGTTAACTGGGGTCTAATCTGCACAGCAAAAATAATCCAGTTTGACACCTGTTTAACTTCTATCATTCAATGCTATGGAATTCTGGGATCTTTAGTTTTGTGAGATATTTAGCCTTCCACAACAACAAACTACAAATCTCAGGATTCCAAAGGATGCAGCCATGGCAGTGCACATTAGACCTAAGGTACACCTGTACTGGGACAAAACTCAGCCAAAGTTTCACTGCTCTGTTATTTTTCCCAACAGGGTTTGTTCAACTGTTGAGAAACCTATTTTTTTGTCTCGGAAACAAACAAAAACAATATTATGTGCACCTCTGTTTCATGGCCAACATGCAGGTGTTCCCTTGAAGTCACATCCACATAGAAAGACAACAGGGAGAAAGTTAAAGACAGAAAAAAAATTAAAAACAACTAAGTCAGTCTATAGATTTCTTACTTATGGATATTTCACTGATAAAAACGGGACTGAACTACAAGTATGTGGTACCTACATGACTCCATAAGTTTAATGTGAATGAAAGGTCTTCTGGCATAACAGATTTCTGATTCTGTACAAGAGACGGGGCCAGTAACAAAGAATTGTTGCTATAAACACAGCAAAGAGCATTCTACTTTGCATAACCAGTTTACACATTTAAAAAAAAACAAACCCAGAGGAGATGAAAAATGCATTATGGTCACTTATTCACCACAAGGCAAACTATGGAAGAAAAAGCCCATGTACTTTAATCTTCAGGTAAGCAGCAAGGCTGTGAACACCTAATATAAATGTCTATGTCAGTTCTTGGTCTGCATAAAGAACATTTAATAGGGTATTGAAAATGCAGTTATTGTAAAATATTTACACACAATGTGAAGTGAAAAGAGCCAAGCTGAAGAACCACATCAACCCACGCATGCTTCTTCTAGACCAGAAAAAAAAGGTGCGCACATGACTTTTGTTGTTCTATTTATTGTTTTAATGCATTTAGTGCGCCATCTTCAATATTGTAGAGACAGAAACAGAGCTTCAGTCTAGTTTTTAATTCCAGCAAGAAATACACAATTGTCCAAGTAGATACCTTGGGAAACACAAAAAGGTAATGAACCAGAGCCTGGAAAACTAAAAGTCCCCCAGCCAGTGTGGATACATTTTCCTGTTTGTGTTCCTGTTCGTGTAGGTGAAACTCCCAAGTTGACTAGAAGCATTACAGTACAGCTTTCCCATACCGGTTGAGGACTGAATCCATGTCTCCCAATTCTGATCAATGTCTGAGCAAAGGTATGGGAAATCCTTTCACTTTCACTGTACATCTGGGAAACAGGTTAATATAGGAAAGGCAGTGCCTGAGTGATAGACCAAAGAGAGGATAATGTGTGGACCGAAGAATCTTTCCCACTCTTGTTCTTCCTTGTTTTAGATTTCTCTGCAATGAAATGAGGGATTTTTTTGGGGGGGAGGTTCAAATGAGGATATAAAATAGCAGTAGTAGTATAAAAATCAGGAGGGGTGCAGAGGGACAAAATACCATGTCGTGCTTTTAAAACTACCCAATTTATTTTAGCGGGAGCTTTGGTGGATTAGGATTCACTTCTTCAGCAGCACTAAAAGAGTACATATTTAGAGTTTTATGTAAAGTTACACAGTGGTGAAGGTGTGATTTGAGTGAAAAGAAAGAGAAAAAGAACTTGTGTAACAATGGTCATAAAGTGTTGGCTTGGCATAAAAATTCTGGCATCTGTAAAGTAATGCACAGATTTGCTGTGCTGCTGTGCTGTTAACTGTCACTGAGGAGTGAAAGCAATACATTCTGCATTCAGGAAAGGTTGGTTGAGTTATGGGTTTTGTGATACGCACACAAGTGTAACGAAAATCAGCCTATTAATATACGTAGTATGTTACCAAGCCATTAGACTTTAAGATGCAAAACTCCTTTCATCTTTTTTCCTTCCTCCCTTTCTTTTTATACAGAAACAGACTGACACAGCTCTCTCTTTGAAAATAGCAGGCACAGTGGCATTAGTAACAAGCCTTGTCTAATGAAGTCAACTCCACAAACAGAGCACTTGACATTTTGCCCTGCAATGCAGCACTGAAGTGCACAAAGGAAAGCCATTTCCAACAAAAGTTTACTGGCACTTCAACTGCTTGTTGTACCAAGTTGTTGCCTTACATTAAATGGCTCCCCAAAGCACTGCCAGCATGACAGAGAGACTAAAACGGCATTTCTGATTGATGTTGCACGTTGACAGAAGTCCACTTCTGAAGTCACTACTATTCAGAGATGTGGGTTTCATCTATCCCTCCCTTTAGGAAGAAAATAAAACATGCAAAATATTTTGTTTGAGTAAATACTTTTATCTGGCGCTCAGCCACAGCCATGAACTTCAAAACCCCAGCAAAGAGTTGGCAGCTCATAGGTCTGGCTGGGAGCCAGATGTGCATATTACCCCCCATTCCAAAAAGACATTTGCATGCCTCTCTAAAGACATGGGCTTTATCTTGCATCTTTAAATTGTAAAACGAGAAGTGTCCCCCAATCAATCCAGATGCAATGAGCAAAACCAAGGTCTTTGGAAGTCACATCTTAGGGAGTAGTAAGAGTTCACATTTGATACATGTATAGCTTAAGCCATTTATGCACACCTTTATTCAAACAAGGGAAAGAGATTATAAAAAGCATTGCAAGATTCTCACTAAAACTACCCATTGACTCTTTTCATGGATCATTGTGAAATAATGTGTCATGCCATAGAAATCTGCAGACTTGTGAGCTGTGGGGTACACTACATAACCACAAAATCTTGTGTAGGCTTTAAAAATGCACACCATTGAATATTTAATTGTGTTTGTGTTGTTAAATGCCATCAAGCTGACTTGAACTTATGACGACCCTATGAATGAGAGACGTCCAAGAACTCCAGTCATCTGCTCAGGTTTTGCAAACTCAATGTTACCACACAGAATAGCCCTCCTTTACCTCTAGTCAACCTTTGATATTAACTTGAAGGGACGTTTTGGTCACATAGCCACTAAAGGTACCCCAATGCAATGATAACAGCCTGCCCAAATAAGGAGATCCAGTAGGCTTTGCTTGGAAGAGCTAGCATAGATAGACAGGATAGGGGCTACTGTGCCAAACATATATTTAAAAACCTTCTCTGTGTCTGTTATGTCAATCAGACATAACTTTAGGGACAAATATTCTGTGCTACCATTAAATGAATCAGAAACATTAACAAGGCATATGCTTTCTCTCATACACACATATACACACAGTGGACAAACCCTGAGCTTTATTTGGAATTGCCTGCAAGTCTTTAATCACAATACTGGCATTTTCTGGACTTTCAGCCAAATAGTTTACGCAAGGGGATGCTTAACTTATTCTCAGATTTATAGGCTTTAATGGGCACTGACAGCAATAAACAATGCATCACAAATCATGAATGCATTAATGTTCAAATTTTGCATACTGGGTAGGTTTGGATACTTCGTTGTATATGCTCTTGTCCTTTCCAAACACAATAGATAGAATGCAAAAAACAGTTGAGAGAGACTATACCACACTGAAATCAACAGGGCCTAAGACTTCTATTCTGCCCTTCAGTTCTGATTTTAATGGGACTTAACCATGATGAAATTTCATACCCTCCAATTGTCCCATTTTGGCAGAGACAGTCCTGACTGGTCCTGTGTCTTCCCACTTTTTCAGCAGCTTTTACAATGTCCCACTTTGTCTACTTCTTCCACTTTCTCCTTTTGTCCTCAGCTTACTTTAAGTACTGCAAACTGAGTTTAATATGCAAAAGTAGTTTGCAGTCAATTCAGCAAGAGGAGAGATCTTACCCTTCCCAGTAGGCTCAGGCCAGAGCAAACTGCTGCATCATCTCCTAAACTGTGTTTTTGCCTCACTGGTAACTTCTATAGGATTGCATATGAGCACTACAGAAACTAAAGTTCAGACAATGTTTTGTAGTTTTTTAAATCTATTTTCTGTGACATGGAAAATCAAATGCTATACTCAAGTCTTCCATTTATCCCATGAGCTTTGGCATGAATATTCCTTACTATCATGAACGTATCTGATAGAAGAATGTTAGTAGCTGGAATCCTTCAGTTCCGGGAAAATTAGGTAGTCTTGAAAGCCTAGCTAGACATATAGTTCCTAGTCCCTACTTGGCAGGAGGGAGCATCTGTAGAAGGATATAACAGGCAGGAAGGGAATGTTTAACCCTTTTCCCACCTGCTGATTTTCTCCATCAAACACATCCAAAGTTTATTTCACCTCTGCCACTCTCAAGCCATGTAGCAGCATCACAGGCAAGATCAACTGAGAGAGAAGACATCATAGAGAAAGGAACAAATTTGCAATAGAGAAATATTAATTCTGTCACTGTTATTTTTGCAAATGTGGAGTTTACAGCACATCTGCTGAGCATCTCCATCTTCTCACTCTGGTCCTGCTTGGATGCTCTGGGAGGGTAATATGTAATATGTCAGAATTCAAGATATAGTAGCCATGTTAATCTGTAGAATCAGTATGTAGACAGATCTTGTAGCACCTTTGAGACTAACTGAAAGAAAGAAGTTGGCAGCATAAGCTTTCATAGACTTTAGTCTGCTTCCTCAAATGCATCTGAGGAAGTAGAATTAAATCTACGAAAGCTCATGCTGCCAACTTATTTCTTTCAAATGTAATATGCCATAATGCTTAATGTGTTTTTAATTGTTTTAAATTAATGTTTTCTGGATTGATTGCTCAATGCTTTCCCCCCTGTTGTACCACATATTGGTTTCACTATTTTATCTTAATTTCTATTGTAAGCTGTTTTAGGTCTCAGATTACGGAAAAGGAAGGACAGCCAATCAATCAATCAACAGATGAACAGACAGCAACAGTAAAGAAGGGGAAGAACAGAACCAAGATGTTCTTACAGAGGTATGGACTTCAGCAAGTACCCAATCATTAATTGCTCACTTATTTAATTTTTATCCTATCTTTGTCCCAACATTTGATCCAAAGTGGCCTACAAGAAGTTTTAAAACAAAGCACAACTGAAAACCTGATGACAAAAAAGTTTAAAAACCAATTAACTAAATTATACTTTTTAAAAAAATCACTAATTTAAAAACATCATAAAACATTTATAAACAGTAAAATTACCAGTATGACGCATGCACACCTCATTAAAAAAAAACACTTCCTCCCATTCTGCAGATATAGAAGTATACTTTAATGTGCTTAGTGAACCAACACGCTCAGTGAAATCTTTATGAACACAGAGAGAGCTATCAAGATCCAAGCCGTAAAATCTAAAGCATTGAATGCATTAAAAAGTCTGAAGAAGAAACAACCAGTGCAAATCGGGTAGAATTCGACATGGAGAGCATATGGGACAAAACCAGTCAGCAACAGCAATGGAACCACCTTCTCTTTTAATCCTGTCCTTGTGAATTCTGGCTGAATCTGCACTGCAGAAATAATGCAGTTTGACGACACTTTAATTGCCATGGCTTCATGCTTTGGAATTCTGGAAACTGTAGTTTGTTGTGGCACCTTCTCTGACTTTTTGTTGTTGTTGTTAACTGCCCTCAAGTCGATCTCGACTCACGGCGGCCTTATGGATGAGACATCTCCAAGACCCTCTGTCCTCCACTGCTCTACTTAAATCCTACAACCCCATACCTGCGATCTCCTTAATAGAGTCCATCCGTCTAGCATGTGACCTTCCTCTTTTCCTACTTCCCTCCACCTTCCCCAACATTAATGTTTTTCCCAAAGAGTCCTCCCTTCTCATGATGTGTCCGAAGCACGACAGTCTCAATTTGGTGGTCATCTTGGCTTCCAGGGAGGTTTCCAGTTTGATCTGCTCTTGAACCCACTTGTTTGTCCTTTTGGCTGTCCATGGGATCCTTAGCACTCTTCTCCAGCACCACATCTCAAATGCATTGATTTTCTTCCTATCGTCTTTCTTAACTGTCCAGCTCTCACATCCATACATGGCAATATGGAATACAATGGCTTGTATGATTCTAACTTGTGTTCTGAGTTGGCTAACTTTGCATTTTAGAAACTTTTCTGGTTCTTTCATAACCACCCTCCCCATTCTTAATCTTCTGATTTTCTGAATGCAGTCCCCATTTCTATCTATTGATCCCAGGTATGGGAATTTTTTAAATATTTCTATTTTTTTCATTGTCTAAGTTGAACTTGTGAAGGTCCTCGGTGGTCATTATTTTGTTTTCTTTATGTTCAGCATTAAGCCTGCCTTAGCACTTTCTTCTCTGATCTTCCTTAGTAGGTGTTCCAGGTCTGTGAGATCTGACAGAGAAGGCTAAATATCTCACAACACTACAAATCCCAGAATTCCATAGCATTGAGCCACGACAGTTAGTGGTGTCAAAATCCATTATTTCTGTAGTGTAGATGCAGCCTCTAACATAGGAGATCTGTGAGATATGCCATTACAGTACTATCTGTAATACCATTATTAACATCATTCTTGACAAACTACCTGGGGGCAAGCAAAGTCTAACTGGAGTCACCAGGAAACCAGGCCACCCTCCAGGCTCTACAAGTGTCTATATTATGAAGGATGAAACGCTTTCTACCACTCAATACTAAGAAGCCCCAAATTATTTTTGTTGAGCAGCAGGCAGAAATTGTATCACTCTGGCCTGTCAAGGCTGTCAGCGCTGGAGAGGCGTTACAATAGTTAAATATATAATGGTAGCAAAGAGCCGGAATGTCACCAATAAAAAGGAGGCGAAACAGGTGCACACTGTCAAATTACCGCCTGCTTGGAAAGTCACGATTATCGCTTTAACTATGGAATGCCACAATGCCCAACACAGCAAAGCCACTGAGCACAACAGCTGCTGCTCCCAAACCCGCAGGAGCTGGAAGGAGGGGGGATATGCCCAGATCAACGCAGCTAATACAGGAATGAGATTAAAGAAGGGGAAAGTTAAAGGAGGAAGAGAAAATCCGGATAAATGAACAGGTTGTTCCAAGACCAGACAAAGGGGATGAAGATGAAGCTTGAGGGAGGGGGGAATTAAAATCCACTGGCCCCAGGTTTGCAAATGGGTTCATGGGAAATGTTGACGGCAAGTGGAGGGAATGTGTGCAACAAATGCAAGATGGAAGAAAAATGAAGACTGATGGTTGAAAGAGCAGCTGAAAATGAATAAGGAAACAGGGCTGGGGGAGAAGAAAGCTAAGGTTGCAAATTTGCAGGGTGATAGACACAGAGGCCTGCACTCATTACTCTCTCCTGCAGTTTTCAGCATTTATTTTAAGAATCTGTATCTGTTTCATTTGAGGATATATAACAGAAAGGATACTATATGCAGGCCATCTTCTACCAAATGGCTCTCTGAGAAGCAACAGAAGTCTTTTCAATTCTATCAGGCTACCTATATGGATATGGTGTAGGCTTTGCCACGATTCCCTTCTCATGTATGCCTCTTGAGTCAGAGAGAACCATGTATTATTCCTCCACAGGTTATTGCTGTCATTTGTAGGCAAAACTGGTCCCCATTTTTCCTTGGGTCTTCACAGCTGAATTTGGTGCCTATAAAGCCTATCAGCAGTGATGTAATTCAAGCCTTTTACTCCAAGTTTCAAATCCAGTCTCAAGTCTCTACCTTCAAATCTCAAGACGAGTATCAAATATTTGCAAAATACTTTGAAGTTAAGTCTCAACTTTCACAGAAAAAATGAAGGTGGTGATGGGGTGTGGAGGTAGCGTTTCAATAACTAGAACATCAAGAAATCATGCACAATGTTCGGTTAAAAAAAATCTCTGAGGGGAATAGCAAACACATAATGCAACAAGCTTGAGGTGGAAGGATCCTTCTAAAGCAATGGTTCCCAAACTCTGGTACTCCAGACGTTTTGAACTTCAGGTCCCAGAGTTCCTGACTGTTGGCCAAGCTTGCTTGTGGGAGCTGGAGTCCAAATCACCCGGAGGACCACGGTTTGGGAATCACTGTTCTAAAGCTTTAGAAGGAACCTTCTAAAGTGGAGACAGGCTGCTGAGTAGACCTCAACCCCCATCCTCTGCTCATTGCCTAACGTGTTTGCTATTTCTGGATGAAGTTAGGCCAGTAAGTCAATCACTAAAAATATTTAAGTCACAAGTCAAGTCAAATCAGTGCCTCATTTATTGTGGAGTTGAGTCCAAGTTGTGACATTGAAGAAAATTGAGTTTGACTTGTGTTCAAGTCAATCGACTTGAATCTACATCACTGTCTGCGAAGCTACTCATAAGGCTGTGGTGTCTGCTTTGCCATGGTCCCCTTCTCATTTAGGCCTCTTCAGTCATGAAAAATCATATATCTCTCCACAAGTTACTGCTGTCATATGTTGACAAAATTGGTCCCTCCTTTGTCCTAAGTCTCCACAGTTGAATTTGGTGCTTCTGCTGCAGTGGTGAAAAACTCTCAACTTTGCCTCAAAACAAGCATTTGCTCCCTATATGTTTTGTTTTACATGTCCTGAGAGGTCTCCTGAAAGTGTGATTCCACCTGGAAACAAAGTGTGCAAGGATCACATGCTTTGCTTTAAAGCCGAGTTTAGAATCATTCAACCCTCTAGATGTTTTTGCCCCACAAATCCCAGCATTGCCAGCCAGCACAATTGAAAAAGCACAGTATTCTTGAAAATTTGCAAATTCTGCACCACCAATACAGTAACAGAGAAATACTGCACCTCCCCAATCATTCCTGTCATGCAAATCAGATAACGGTCATAGTAGCAGAGCTGTATCGAGGCTTTACAGCAAACACAGGTTCCAGCTTTCATAGATAGGTCAGTGGTAGAACACAGGCTTTGAAAGTTCCAAGTTCAAATCCTGGCATCTCCAAGTAGGGCTAGCAAAGAATTGTGCACAAACCCCAGGGAGCTTCTGTCATTCTGTGTCTGCAACAGTGAATTGGGTGAACTAACAGGTCTGACTGAGTACATGGGAGTTTCCTATATTCCTACACTGTCTTGTTTTAACTTGGACCATCAGACTGCCAGGACATTATAAAAAGAAAAGAAAAGAAAAAGGCATTGACCTTTACCCAGACGTCCAATTTCCTCCATGCTCAGAATTCTAAAACACTTAAAGACAAATGGCTGGAAGTGTTAAAAATAAAAGTCCACCACTTCCTTCTTCCTTTTATTGTCTCCTGGTAAAGCAGACCTCAAGTATTTCCATGGGGGAGGAGACTGAAGGACAGTAATACAGACCCACACTTATTTACAATTATGGTTTGAATTCTGAACCTGTCTCCCAGGCAGTCCAACTAATAGGTAAAGGTAAAGGTATTCCCCATTGACAAGGTTGTCAAGTCATGTCCGACTGTAGGGGGACAGTGCTCATCTCCGTTACTAAGCCAAAGAGCCAGCGTTGTAAGAGACTACTCTGTGATAATGTGGCCAGGATGATTGCACAGAACGCTGAGAAGTGGTACCTATTTATCTACTTGCATTTGCATGCTTTCGGACTGCTGGGTTGGCAGAAGCCAGGACTAGTGGTGGGAGCTCACCCTATAATGTAGCACCCAGGCCTTGAACTGCCAACCTGCCAATCTTGCAATCAACAGTTAGCATCTTAACCTCTTAAGCCATCGCATCCCAACTATTACACACACCCAATTTTTCGCTTCTTCCAGTTCCTTTTTGCTCATGGGCAGGATCCAGCCTCTTTACGCTTCCTCAGACAGTTCATCCTTTGCTTCTTCTCGCTGCCTCTTGACCACAGCTCTGTGTATGTGTGTGTGTGTGTTTTAATGTGTTGTCTTGGAAGCTACTATCACACGCGCACACACACTCCTTCTGCCTGAATGCTTTCCTTCTCTATGCCAATGGCCCCTTCTGATCTCATTGGTTCCTATGCCCCCTTGTTAACCCCCATCTCCAGTTCTGGATTGATTCCCCCATTCACTGTCACAGACCGACCACCCTATATCCCTCTCCCAGGGTGTTCTTTTCTGTGTTGATCGCCATTTCCTCCTGATATTCAGTCTCCTGAAATTGCCTGTATCTCCCACCTCTCCTTCATGTCTGGTCCCTCCATCCCCCTCCTGATATTCAGTCTATTAACCTCTTTGACTTCTCTCTTGCTGTCAGCCTTCAAAATCCCTCCCGTTCCTGACTGCCATCTGCAAACATGCTCAGCACCAGCCTTTCCACTCCTGCACACCGCCCCAGGTCTCTCCCCCTAATCTCCCTTCTCCTCCCACACTACCGCTGTGCCTTCGCCAGGTTATTATTCCACATATCCTCTTTATTTGCTTCACCTGCCCTCCGAATGTAAACTCTTCATGGCAGGGAGCCTCTTTCACTTCTGTGTTCATAAAGCACGGTGGGAAATATACAAAGCTGTATTAGAGAGGTTAATATCACTTTTCGAAGACTCATTTCTAACTTTAGGTTAAGACCCAAAAGCTTATACAGATTATGTTTTAAAAAATGGGCAAAGGAGAATTCTTCCCACATGCCACCCACCATGCCACCTTTCAAGTGGTAGCACAAAGCAGAACACAAACCAAGCAAACATTGTTCCATTTTATGTTCATTAGAGACAGAGAAAGGCCACTTGACTACCACAGCAAAAAAAGAAAAGTCAGGCCATACAATTACAGACAGAGATACAAAAGGAAGAAAACTACCAGGGCTAACTTCATGCCAGTTATAGGGTGGTGTCAACACAGGGTTGCCAGAGTATAAGCTGAAGAGAGGTCCTGGTAGCTTGAACAGTTGAATGTGTATGAGAATGTGTGTGCATGTGCCCTCAGGTTGCTTGCTAACTTATGGCAACCCCATGGATTTCATGGAGTTTCTTAGGCAAGAAATATTCAGAGGTGGTTTTGCAAGATCTTCCTCTGAAATATAGCTACAGCATCTGGTATTCATTGGCCAAGTACTAACCAGGGCTGACCCTGCTTAGCTTCCAATTTGAGACAGGATCTGATACCTTTAGAATATTTAAGCCCTGAATAATTTCATAGAAGAGAGGATTTAAGCAGGTATTGCTTGCCATGCAACTAGGTAAGAAGCAATGTGTGCTGATATTCCCTAAAGCATACCCTCCAACTGTACCAATTTGGCAGAGGCAGTCCCAGTTAATCCTCTGCTGTCCCAATTTTTCAGATGCTTTAAAAATGTTCCTGTTTCTCTGTCCTCTTCCCATTCTTGCTCTTCAATCCTGGGCTTATTTCAGTGGTCGCAAAGTAAGTTCAAAGAAGAAAAACACTATGTACTCAATGCAGCAGAGATGAAAGGAAAGGAGTCAGAATTTCACCCTTCTCAGTTGGCTCAGGCCAAAGCAAACTGCTGCAGCCTCTCCTAACTTGTGCGGGGTTTTTTATTAATAACTTTTGCCATCTTGACCACATTCTGATGCTGCTTGGCCATTTGCGTCCTATGAAATGTTGGACAGTATGTTAAAACTACAGCAGTCCTCTCCGTTTTCATTCTGGCAACCCTATGCCAGTATGCCTGGGTTGTTAATGTGATTCAAGTGACTACCTGGTCCTAGAGAAACCATGGTGAAGATCCTGCACCAAGGAGAAGTGGAACTTTTCACTCCAGGCAGTTGCCTAACACTGCCTCATTAGTGAATTGCAATATTATGTAATCTAAAACGCAACCAAATCTGTATGCACACAATGCACATCCATTAATAATGGTACTACACAAGCAACTCCATTTACACAGCTTTAAAATGAATATGGCCATTCCACACTGGGGCGAAAACCTCCAACTGCTTCTGCAAGGAAACTTAGGGCCTTTGCAGACTGCCAGAAATAATGCAGCTTGAGTTCACTTTAACTGCCCTGGCTCAGTGCTAAGGAATCATGGGAACTGTAGTTTATTGTGGCACCAGAGCTCTATGACAGAGAAGGCTCAATGTCCCAGAAAAAAATACAATTCCCATGATTCCCTAGCATTGAGCCGGGACAGTTAAAGTGGCCTCAAGTTGCATTATTTCTGGCAGTCTGTAAAGGCCCTCACTCAGGCATAAGGCACCAAAAGTATTCTAGCTCTTGTTTTCAGAAGCTCAAATAAAGCAGCATGCAATTCAAGATGGACCATTTTGGACTACTCACAATGTTGCAGAGGACAAGGCTGAGGTGCAATTTTTAGTTCATTTTTGACAAGGATTTATTAAAACTTGCACATCACTTTCAGGACAGCAATGTCTTTCCTAAAAAATATTAGATTTTTAAAGTATAGTTACAAAGAAAAAGAAAATGAGAAAAAGAAAAAAATAAGGACATAACATAGAATATGAATTTAGGTTTGGCATATACATTAATATAAACTGATCAAACTTCCAAAAATACAGAAGCAGAAAGATCTTCTGATAAATGTTGGGCATATCAGTCTTTAAGCAATGCAGGATCCAGCCACCTTGACCATCCATTAAATTCCACATCACAGAGATATAATCTAAAGCAAGATGTGCACTTTTCAAAAACTGAAAACTTCTCTCTAATACAGGGTTACCAACTGTCTTTTTATAAAAGATGTCCTTTATTTGACACTCCCCAAGGTTTCAAGACAGAGATTTTTCACACCCTCTCCTATATGACCCTTTTAAAGGTGATACAGATTCAGATTCAGCAGTAAATACTGAATCCATGCCTATCAAGCATTAAACCTTTGACCTTTTGCATGCAAATCATGTGCTCTACCAATGAGTTATCATCCTTCTATAGACCACATGGCTAGCCCAATCCACCATACAATGATAGTGCTATGATTCCACTTTAACTGCCATGCAACATCCTATGGAACCCTGGAATTTGCAGTTTAGAGAACGGCATTTAGAATTCTTAGCCAGAGAGCTCTACTGCTTCACCAAACTACAAATTCCAGGATTCCATAGGATGCAGCTATCACAGTTCAAGTGGAATCACAGTGCTATAATTGTGCAGCATGAAAGAGTCCCTGTTAAGGCTTAGCCACAGATGTCAGCTGCAATGTTACCCATAATTATTGGTTAAGTAAGAGCCTATGATTTAAACACAAACTGGAAGTCTCCCTGATGGTATATCAACATGAAGTTTGTAGGTTTCCTTGATCATTGCGGCCTGAAGTTGTCAAGAGTTCACGGCTGCATGGTTTCTAAAGTCTTTGTGGAGTCTCGTCTCACAGAAACCCAAAGGTTGCAAGAAGAAAATTCCAGAAAAATTCCAGAACCCAATTTTTTCTTGCTACATCAGAAATGGAAAGGTGATCAAAGCCACAAATTCTACAAGGCCCCTGCCAGAATCAGCTACCAACAAAACCATGAGGCTATAAAGGTCTCAGGGAATCAATGTCATGTAACATCTTGCTACATAGTTCTTAATTCTTAATTTCTTAAGACTACTCATTTTACCTGTTACACTAAAATCTCTGCCCACCTCCAAGAAAATTAGGAAGCCATTTCAGTATCTTGACAACTCTTTGAGAAAAGTTATTTGCTCAAGGCCACTTGAGATTTGCATGATGGAGGGGAGATTTAACTTAGATGGACTTTGTTGTCTCTTCCAAACCAACCCAATGCAATTGTGAACTTGCCACCAGATATGGTGTCTGCTATGTTTCAAGGTCTGATTTATCCACTTTAACAGATACATGAGATACAGAGGGTGAGGTCCCCTGGGGAATTTTTCAGAACTATTCAAAGGCCTTGGGTGTCAGTTTTGCTAGGCAAAGCAATCCTCCAAAGCAATCTGGTATAGAAAGAGCTTAGCTGTCATCTCTTCTCATTGCTACACGATCAAATAGAAACAAGCAAAGGGAAAGTTCAATCCTGCTGATCCACAGCACAATGCCCCCTAGAAGAAAACATGGGAGGAATTTTCTTCTGTGATTGAACCTGGGTAAATTTCAACATTCATAACTGAGGATGCTTAAGACTCTTTTACCTGTTGAATGCACCTCACATCCACTACACAGGAAGAACTGAGATCTGAAACAACCTGTGGTGCTTTCAGTCTTTCAGGAAGCGATAAATCTGAAACTCTCAGCTGTAGAAATGTGCTTCACAGAATCAAAGAATCTTAAGAGTTGGAAGAAACAACAAAGTCCATCTAATCCAAAGCCCCGCCATGAAGGAAAACACAACTAAAGCAGTTTTGGAAGACAGCCATGCAACCTGTTTCAAGACCTCCAAAGAGAGTCCCCCAACCTGGCCATTCCACCACCACCACCATCATCCCCATGATCTCCTTCTACCATTTTCTCAGGAAGGGAAGACAGCAAAATAAATAAATAAATATTTTTTAAAAAAATACTATTTATTTATTTATTTATTTTTCTCATTATAAATTTGATAGATTGATATTCAAGATCATAGATCTTTATTGGTTTAAATAATTATGACATTAGAATGGTTATACCTTGAGTATCTTCTTCTGTAGGCATTGATGTAACAAAAATGAGAGTATATTTAAATCATATGTGTACATAATATGTATAATAATATGCAACTCTCCAATAAAGCTGTTTAAAAAAAAAAAGGAAGGGCTTACAAATTTAAAACTGGAATAGATAATAATTCACAGCAGTAAAAATATACAGAAACTAATATATAATGAACTATCAATAGAATGAGTTGCGTATGAGACATAAAAGTCACCCTGGGTAACCTGATGGCTTGACTTGTTCCAAAATATGAAAGTAACACCTTACAAGTAAGAACTTTCCCTGTCATGCATCACCCATGTGGGATAAGCCCTGTGGTGCAGTGGTTAAATGCCTGGGGCTCAGGCTTGACTCAGGCTTGCATCCCTCCAAGGTTGCTAAAATGAGTATCCAGCTTGTTGGGGGCAATTAGTTTACACATTGTAAACCACTTAGAGAGTGCTTAAGTGCACTGATAAGTGGTATAGAAATGTACTTGCTATTGCTATTGCTATAATGGTAGCAATAATGTTCGATATTTTATTGTTAATTCTAATGCATTCCGTCTCAGTGTACCAAGTCATCGGTTGCTTTTACATGTTACTTTAGGGGTACATTGGTGTCATGTTTTATATTTTAATGGCTGGAATCCTGTTGGTGCCTTATGCATGTGTATATTCACCTACAGAAGCAGGTGGCCATTTTTTTCCAATGTGGAATGCCCATATTCAGTTCTAGTTTGTGGTAACAAATGTATGCGTATGGTTGTTCACGATGTGCATAAGCACGCAGATGTGAACGGCACTTGGTTGCACAAAGTCACAATTCACTAATGAAATGGCATTCTGTGATTGCTGCATAACCTCTGTAAGTATCAAGGTATACTCTATCTTCTCAATGTGAGATCTCAAAGAAGACATTATTTTTCACCCAGCAAGAAATGAAAACAAAGTATTATTTTAAAAAAAATAAGAAAGAAATATAACACTGCCCATTTACATGCTAGCTTTTTAAAAATAACATTTGACACTTTGGGCATAATAAAACCCAGACCCTTTTTAACAAAGCATCTTTCATTTAAAGAGGCATAGCTATTGTCAGCCTTAGTAACACTCAAGGACATCCATATAAACTTTGCTCCATAGCCTCCAGTTATTCTACATGCAGCACTGTTAAAGGGCTAACTCAGTATCTGATGAGTCACAGAATCCATTTGCTTCTACTGACCTACTTAACTACTAACCCAGTTATTTACTCTCCATCTGTCAAGATGGGTTTTAAATCATGCCAGCTCTACATGAAAACTGCAATGCCCGTTATTCCCAGAGGTATGGGGGTGAGTAAATGTTTCTAGCTATTAAATATAGAAAACAGGAGGACTATGTCATCAACTCAATAGGGAAACAATGCCTGTATTTTATAGCTAAGATTTGAGATGAACGCTTTCCAAGATTTGACTGCAAATATTTCATACAATATTTCATTAAAATATATGGCATGTTTCCCTCTTTTTTTTCTACCCCCAACTGCCTAAAAACTGCAGAAGTGGTGATCATCCCGATGTAATCAGGTTTAACAGGTTAGAAGTAATGCAGGCTTCTAGAATTCTTAATACATCATAACCTTCTTTCATGGAATTTGAATCCCTGTCATTCCAAACTACTGAGTTTTTTTAAAGGGCTGATGCTTTTAACATGTTTCTATGGTTACTATTCAAGGTCACATCATAGAAGCCTGGACAGCAAGCAGTTCAGAAAGAGAAAAGGCAGTTCACATCCTTTGCTGTATTAAATAATGTATGACTGTTAAGGCACTCACATAGAGGGAGAAGAAAACGGTAGGCACACCCAAGTCCAGGGGTTTCCATTATCAGACAGCACAGAATGCATATTAATGATTTAAAGTGCTCTGGCTAACTTCTTTTGGCACACTATGCTGTGGAATACACACACACACACACACACACACACACACACACACACACATATATATATAGACTTCAGATCAACATGGGCCAAACACTCAATACTTCGTCTAAGCTTGCAGAACGAATCGAAGAAATGATAGTGCCTAAAGGGGGTAACTACAGCATAAGTAGACTTTGGGGAAGAGGGCAAAGGACTAATTAGTTTCTTTTGCTGTATAGATCACAGTTGTTGTTGTTAATTGCCATCAAGTCAATGACTTATGACTACACTACGAATGAGAGACTTCCAAGAGCCTCAGCCTTCAGTAACCCTGCTTAGGTCTTATAATAATAATAATAATAATAATAATAATAATAATAATAATAATAATAATAATTTTTATTTGATATCCCGCCCCTCTGAGAACAATCGGGGCGGCTTACATCATAAAAACATCATACATCAGTTAAGAACAGTTCCCCCCCCCCCTTAAAAAGTTATTAAACCAAACACATATTAAAACAACATACAAAGAAGGTAAAAACCTTCACATAAAATAAAAACGCATGAAATAACCAAAGAAAAAAAGTGCTGGCAACGAATATGAATTCAGGATGGCTTCCTAAGTGAATCGACTCGCTTGTAATATAGTCTTCCTCTTTTCCTACCGCCTTCCACTTTAATCAGAATTACTGTCTTTTCCAATAGTCATTTTTTTTTTTGGTTCATCATGTGTCCAAAGTACAAGATCCTCAGTAATGTCATTTTGGTTTCTAGGGAGAGTTTGGCCTTGATTTCTAGGGACAGTTCAGCCTTAGACCCATTTATTTTGTCTTTCTGCTGGTTCATAATATGTGTAGAACTCTCCTTCAGCACCACATATCAAATGAGATGCTTCTCCTCCTGTCAGTTTTCTTCACTGTCAAGCTTTCCAAACCACACACGGCTGAGTAGGTCAGGGATCACCTCCAACTTCCTTTCAAGAAGACACACACTCCAATTCTATGCAGGCTTACAGGAGAAGTCTGCATAACATGTGCATATCCTAACTGCAGTATAAACTGGAGTGAAGCTCTATGGCTCCCAATGCTGTTTTTTGTGCCCCAATCCTCTCCCGTGTGCAATTTTTCTAGCAAAAAGTCACACCAGCAATCCAGGATATGGGATTTCCAGAAAAATTAGAAATATTTTTTTCTAGTACACTAATTCGGCACATATTATTTAAACTACTACACCTGAAGTATATGAAGGACACATACTTAATTAGAGCTGCACTTGATATGTCTTCTATCAATAGTTTAACTTTGTTTTGCTGAAGTATACCTGGAGTGCCTTCAGCATCACTCATTCACTGGGTTTATCCACACTGCAGAAGTAAAGCAGTTTGACACTGCTTAAGCTTTCATGGCTTCATCCAGTTGAAGCCTAGGATGTCAGAGAGTTTTGGTGCCTCACCAAACTACAAATTCCAGGATTCCACAGGATGGTGCTTTATTTCTGCAGTGTGAATACATGCAATGTCCACACTACTTATCAGTTATATTTCAGGTTGGGAGAAAATCTGATTCAGTACAATTAAACCAACTTTCAATTTCACTAAAGGACTGACTGCAGTCCAACAGCCCAGAAAACTATCGGTAAAGGGGTATAAATATGAACTGGAGAACATTAGCATCAACTCAGTATGGAAATAATGAAAAACCTCTGGCCATTTCCAGTTTTGCCTCCCTCCCCCGAATTTTTTGGCCATCTGAGCTGAGGATACTAGGGCTAAAAACTGGTCTCTAGCCTTGCTGAAGTTGGCCATACCAGTACAAAAAAAGTAATTTAAATAAGGTGGTGGTAGCATGTCTTCATGATGGTTTCCACCTTATGGTGACCATAAGGCAAAAGTACGATGGCAAGATTTGTTCAGAGGAAGATTGCATTTGCCTCCTTCTAAGACTGAAAGTGTGACTTGCCCAAGGCCACCCAGCAGCCTTCCATGCAGTAGGGATTTGAACCCTTATCTCCCAGAGTTCAACACTCATACCTGTGCACCATGCTGACTCTAAATTTAAATATAGTACATCTCAATATCTGGGTGTAACTATTAGAAACAATCACTAGAATTTAAATGCATCTAGGTCCAATTTAACAATAACAGCATCTGGTCAGACCACTGTCCAGTTGCTGTTTATGAGCCCAATTTTAAGATAAAAATGTCTGGCCAGACAACTGGCCAGTTGCTAACTGTTTATGAGCAATCTCAATACCCCCCACTCTTTTTCGGTCTGATTCTTTATCTTTAAACCAGATAACCCTTCAAAGACACCAGAAAACTGAGGATTAGCTCTGGGAAAGCAGGATGCATGGATACCTTGGCAGACCAAGCAAAATGGTCTCAGCAGCACTCCCCTTAAAAACTTCTGGGAAAGCCTGACTATAAGGCATTGATATGTGTTGATAAAATCCACTCTCATGTGGACCGCGTGAATTGGCCTTGAATGCAAGCAGAGATTCCCCTAGGAACTTCAAAAGGCATTTGTGAGGTGACGCGCAATGAACTCTATGAAGGTCATCCGAAGGTTAAAAAACCAGAAATTCCCCTGGGCTAGCACAAATCCAACTTAGGTTCCAGCACGTACAGGGGTATACATATGGCCTGGAGAACAATAACATTAACTCAGTAGGGAAACAATGAGGGGCTTCTGGGTGCTTTCAGTTTTGTCTCATACATGCATGCACACACGCGCGCACACACATACACCATATTTTTGGCCATCTGTGTCCAGGGTCCCAGAGCAGAAAACTGGTTCAAAAGAAATTCCCCCTAAACATCAAGAAGAACTTCCTGACAATAAGAACTGTTCAACAGCGGAACAAGCTCCCTCGGAGAGTGGTGGAGTCTCCTTCCTTGGAGGTCTTTAAACAGAGGCTGGATGGCCATCTGTCGGGGATGCTTTGATTTTGAGTTCCTGCATGGCAGGGGGGTTGGACTGGATGGTCCTTGTGGTCTCTTCCAACTGTGATTCTAGGATCTATACATGCCTGAACCCATTTAGGATTGTGACCACAGAGTCCTTTGCATCCCATGTTAACAGTTCAGCCAGGTATGTCCCAAAAGTACAAGTCTTCTTTATCTATTTTGTGGAGCCAAAACATCATCACTTGAAGCTGGTTTACCATAATGGCTAAAGTGGAGTTTGGGGAATTTCCTCTTTCCACGCTGGCTGGGGCTGCGGGGAGTGGGGATTCTGAGAGTTGAATAGCCCTCCTCCTAAGATGATCCTGCCCCTTTAAGAGCCCTTTAGCTCTAATATGTATTGCTCAGGGGTTAATTTGCCCCTGTTATAAAATGGGGTGCTTCGACATCTTAGTGCCTTTGGTTAGTGGTTGTAATATTGTTTAATTGTTTATATTTTAAATGTTAGTTTTAATTGTTTAATTTAATTGTAATTTTAAGGGGGGTTATATGATTGTGTAAATGTGGATTGTATTTTTAATGTAAGCCGCCTTGATGGCTTCGGCTAAAGGCAGGGTATAAATATTATTATTATTATTATTATTATTATTATTATTATTATTATTATTATTAAAATAAAATAAAAAACCTCTAAAAACTTCAAAAAAGTCCCAGTTCAAATCTCACTTTACACTAGGCATTAACAGATTGCTTTTCCTTTGCCCAATGGCACATATTCCCACACTTATAATACTGACAAAAATCCACCAAACAGTGATACCTTTATTGGCCAACCCAAGTGCACAATATGCTTGTTGCAAGCTTTCAAAGCTCCACTGGCTTCTTCATCAGGCAAGATGTTACAAACCAATACAGGAGAAAACCAAGTGGAGATGTTAGTCAGATGCCTGCATTTTGATGTTGGTCCCCTCTAAACAAATTTTGCCAAGAAAACCCTGTGATAGGTTCACCTTAGACAGTCACCATAAATCAAAAACAACTTGAAGACAAACAACAACATTGTAATGAATTCCACTAATTTTACAATTTTGTGTGGTTATTTTGCTAGATTCAGCAAACAGAATGGCAACCTAGATTTCCATTTTTACTTTCCATGGCACAAGGGGTATATTCAATGGTGGTAGGAAAACTCTGAGAGACTAGAATTCAGATTTCTGCTCAGGAAAACCACTGGGTGAACTTGGGCAAGTTATACTCTCTCAGCCTAAATAAATAAATATTACCATGAAAACTTAAGTCAGAGTCTACCTGAAGAGATACAACCAACAACAAAAGGAGATAAAAGAGAGTCAGTGTGATTTAGTGGTTTGTCGGTTAGACTAAGAATCTGGGAGACCAGGATTCAAATCAGCCACAGAAACCAGATGGGTCACATTTTCTCACTCTAAATGGAAGGCAATGGCAAATTTCTTCTGAAGAAATCTTGCCAACACAGTGTCACAATGAATCAGAATTAACTTGGATGCACACAGCAGAGGCAAGATTCAATTTTCAGTGGCTTGTACCTGAATATATGTGAGATAAAATTGCAATATAGACTGAAGGAGGAGGTTGACTTCATAAACTAAAATAACCCACACAGCAAAATAATAACCATCAACATTTTTCTTATTTCTTTTATGTAAAGGCTCCTTCTGCAAGCATTAGCAACAGCTGCTCGGTGTATTCAAATACTGCTCTTCCCAGAATGAGGTGGTCTCTCAGAATAATCATATAGGAGCAGACATCAGTGTGCTTCCAAATGAAACTATTGTGTAACAACCTTGCCTCATTTATAGTATGGAGGCATCTTTCATTTGTCATGTCCTCATCATATTCTCCCACTAATATTCCTAACTTTTTTCTTACGAGAAAATATAGGATAATGCAGGGAAGATAGAATAGTCGCAGCACCATGACTACTGATGAGAAGCAACCTAGCTAGAAGAACTCAGAGAGAACAAACTGTTGTCCCCATCTCCGTCACCATCCCCACCAAGGGCTGGCCCTACCATTGGGCAGTGTGAGGCAACTCACTCAAGAAGCAAATTTGGCAAGTGTGGCAAACTAATAGTTATTTCATTTATTACTATACAGTTGGCCCTCCGTTTTTGCAGGGGATCCGTTCCAGACCCCCTTCCCTGCGAAAATGGAGATTCATGAAAATTCAAGCCCTGGAGCCTTGAATGGGGTGCACCCTCAAAAGGGCGCCCCATTGTTTTAAACCAGGGGTAGGCAACCTTTCCCCTTTAAGGGCCGAGGGACTTCAGCTCCCAGAAGCCTCAGCCATGTTGGCCAATAGTCCCATGTTGGCCAATAGCTCCTGGGATTCTGGGAGCTGAAGTCCCTCAGCCCTTAAAGGGGAAAGGTTGCCTACCCATTTTAAACGGAGGTCGTCCCTCCGTGAATATATAAAACTGTGGACATGAAGTCCGCAAGAAGGGAGGGCCGGCTGTATTTTTAATGTTTTTTTAACTCCTTGGTATTAGTTGTTATTCGCTGCCCTAGAGTCAATCTCAACACATGCTGACTTTTTGGATGAGACATCTCCAAGCCCCCATATCCTCACTGCTCTGTTTAGGTCTTTTAGATTCAGGCTCATGACCTCCGTAATTGATTCTAGCCATCTGGCATGTGGTCTTCCTCTTTTTCGATTGCCCTCTACCTTTCCTAGCATTATTGTCTTTTTTTTAAATTAGTCATGCCTTCTCATGATGTGAACAAAGTACGACAGCCTCAATTTGACCATCCTGGCTTCCGGGGGAGCTCAGACCTGATTTTTTTTCAAACCATTTGTCTTTTCACTGCCCTTGGTATTCCCAACATTCTTCTCCAACACCACATCTTAAATGAGTTTATTTTCTTTATACCTGCTTTCTTTACTGTCCAGCTCTCACATCTGTATATAGTAATGGGAAATACAATGGATTGGACAATTCCAACTTTAGTGCTCAGTTGGATGTCTTTACTCTTTCTTTCATTGCTACCCCTCCCATTCCTAGTTATCTTCTTATTTCTTGACTATAGTCTCTGTTCTGATCAATATTTGATCTAAGGTGCAGGAAATCTTTGATTTCCTCATTGTCTAGGTTGACTTTATGCAAATCCTCTGTTGTCATTATTTTTGCTTTCTTTAGGTTCTGAAGTAAGCTGCCTTTGCACTTTCTTCCTTGACCTTACTCTTGGAGACAGAGAAAGGAGTGTATGGGATTTTCTAACACAAAAAATAGCAGAGCTGTCTTTTGGGTACTATGCATTTTGACTCTGGTGGTTGGTAGTGGATGAGACCTGCTGCTCTGCTTCAGGAAGCAAAATGTCTTGAGCCAGCCCTACCACCAGCCCCTGACAATCCCCAAATGGCTCACAAGGTATTATTCAAAGCCCCCTGGAAACCATGACCACCCGCAGCTCACAATGAATAGCCAAGTGAACAATTTCTTGGAACTAATTGAAACGTTTGAGCCTTGGAAGAAAAACACATTAGTCATTTAGCAGTTGTGCTAATACCCAGCTATTTCATTAGAGGAGCACAGCTCCAATGGCCTGATCATATGCTCAGTCACTGCTCAATCAGTATCTTGAGTCCTGTCAAGCTGTCCTGCTAGGCCTACTGCTGATATGGTGTCTGCTCTCCCCGTCACCTCAATTATTGACTGTATTTTATAGTCAATGTAATGGCCAAATGCTTATCAGCAAACCATCAGGTGCCGGCAATAGGAGAGTGACCCTCCGTTTATATGTACCATTAATGCTCATTAGTGAATAATTAGTTTCTTTAATCCACAAACTCAGAGGCATGCAAATATGATTGAGCATGAGAATAAAAGCTTCCTATTGAAGATAAATCATTGAAGCACAGTTCTGGGCATATGTGAACACTGGAGGCCTAAAATATGCAAAGTGATAGATGGATTCAGAGCACTTTGTCACACAACCAGAGAAAGATTTGTCTCTGGCTTGTTTAATAATCCAAAGTAGCAAAAAGCATTCATAAAGCATAGGATCTTCTATTGTTTCTAGCACAAAACAGACCATGCAATCACACATTCGTAATCACACAAGTGTGTTATATGTACTCACACACACACATACCTATGTAACACATCGGTAACATGGTAATTATGAATTATCCATCTGATCGCCCCAAATGTAACTCTGAAGCCTAATTGTACTATCTGATATGGCCTCCCGGATATGTGAAGATGACGACCAATCTGTGCACATGATTGGGTATTAGATTTTATTATATGGATTGTGGATTTTTTATTATTGTTATGATTTTATATACTGTATTTTATATATTGTATTTTTCTATATTTCTCTATAATCCCGCCTCGATCCATAGGGAGAGGCGGGAAAATACAAATAAAAACTATTATTATTATTATTATTATTATTATTATTATTATTATTATTATTATTATTATTATTATTATTATTATATTTTTCCTTTTAAAAATATAAGTAAAATGTATGTAAACCTTTGAAAAATAACCCCAAAAGGGCACCCAAATCCCTCCAAATGATTTTTAAAAACCCAGTGTAATACAAGTAGTGAGTAAATGTTACAATGTAATATTACTTCTTGATAGCTCACTTTACCACAATAATATTGTTATACCATTGCACTACCAAGGTTTGAACAAGAATTCCTTTTTTTTTTCCTTCATAGTAGCAGAATTTCCTAAGTTCCTGTTGGAAAATTTATGTATTACATTCGCTTTTCCGTTCTTAGACAGAGACTTCCCTCTCTCTATCTTATTCTATCTAAACATATGATTTTGATCACTGGGGCCCTAAGCAGACGACTAAAAAAGTCGTCTTCTGGGCAGAGAAGAGGAGGGGCAGCCGCACGAACGGCGCCCCTTCCTCTCCCCGAGGTCGCCCCCAGATGCGCCGGCCGTCCGCACGACCGGCGCATTGGGGATGACCTCACGGCGCAGCGCCCACATGCGCTGCGCCGTTTGAGCCAGGGAAAGTGCGCCCGCCGCTTTTGGGGCGCACTTTCCCTTAGATCTAAAAGGAGCGCCAATTTGGTGCTCCTTTTAGATGCGCCGACGGTGCGCCGCGGTGCGGAGGCTCCGCACCGCCGGCGCTCCGTCCGGCGGCGGCTCCAGGGCCTCCGTGTGCTGAGGCCCTTACTCTTGGAGGCTGTTTAACAGACTTTCTCTCAGGATTCTAAACAGTCTCCTCTCAGTCTCCAGTTGGAGTAACATCCTCCTCTGAGTGAGGTTTACAGCCTCTTCCTGCTATACACAAACCATCACCAGTTAGGATAGGATTTCTTGTATTATGTATTTATTAAAGTCAATATTATTTATTTTTAAACTACAAACTGCATGTTTGTTGGGTTTTTTTGGATTAAGTCTTTATTCCTTAGGAAGGCAAATTTAGAATAAATAGTCTGACCCACATTGTTGCTGCTTCTGCTAATGAAAGCTGAACTCTAACAAGTTTAACTTTCATACCTGC
>CM034701.1:16782335-16819074 GCA_020142125.1 Phrynosoma platyrhinos
TCTCCAGAGTCACAGTCCAACACTCAAACCACTATGCCACACTGGCTTTTCACTGAACCTTAAAACAGTTCTCAAGGAGACTATTTTGGCAGGATGACCAGATGTCCTGACAACAAAGAAAGACAAGGCACTGCAAAAAATGTAGGATATTCAATAAAAAATGTAGGACATTACAAAATAAAAGTGAAAGACGCTCATATAAATGGACATTCCTGCTTCTTAGTCATGTTCGAAATGGAGGACATTTGGGGATTCCTTCTGGACAGAAGGTTGAAATGTAGGACATGTCCTAGAAAATGAGGACATCTGGTCACTCTGTATTTTAGGGTGGTATTGAGAGTAATCACAGAGTAGGCTCGACATCCTATTGACATGGAAGTCACCACTAGTATACCCCCAAGTATTTTCTACTTCTCCGCTCCCCGAGTATGAATAGCACTGGGATGAAAAATGTACAGTTATTCTATCTCAGGGTTTTCTTGGCAAGATTTATTCAGAGACATTTTGCCATTGCCTTCCTCTTAGGCTGAGAGAATGTAACTTGACCAAGGTCACCATGTCCAAGCTTACCATGGTTGAGCAAGGATTCATATGATGGCTTTCTAGAGCCTCTCCAACACTCAAACCACTATAGCAGGGGTAGGCAACCTTTTGGAGACCTGGGCCGGTCCCCCGAAGTCCAGGTCTCCACCGGGCCGACGGCGGGGGGGAATGGCGGCGCATCACCACCACGCGCGACCCCGCCAGCACAGGCTGCCGCGGCCGCCGCAGCGGTACATGTCACTGCCGCCATTTTGATTTCTAAAATGGCAGCCGCGACACGTCTGCGCATGCACAGGAGAGTCGCGGCCGCCATACTGCAGAACAAAATGGAGGCCACCACTCGCGCCCGCCATTTTGATTTCCAAAATGGCGGGCACCACTCGTTTGTGCATGCGCAGTACTCCTGCACATGCGCAAACGCGTCACTGCTGCCATTTTGGAAATCAAAATGGCGGCCGCAGCGCGCGGCCACACGGAGGGCAAAATGCGCAGCGGCAGCAGGGGTCCGCCTGGCTCGGTAAGTCTGGAGACCTGGGCCGGAATCGGCCCGGGGGCTGTAGGTTGCCGGCCCCTGCACTACAGCATGATGACTCTCTATTAGGAGGGTTACATTGACAAAAATGTTTCTTTTTGTCAACTTATTTTGATCACAGCAACATTTCATCACTGATGAAAAGTGAGACATGTGTGGTCAACCAACATCAGAGTACAGTCAAGATGGCAAAAGCTATTAATGAGGAAGAGCACTGAAGCTAGGAGAGGCTGCAGCAGTTTGGTTTTGCCTGAGCCTACTGGGAAGTGCAAAATTCTGGCCCCTTCTCCCTGCCTCTGAGTTATTTACAAATATTTATATTCTGTTTAAGAATATAAATTATGATTAAGAATGGGGAGCCTGGGCTATGAAAGAAATAGAAAAGATCCTAAAATGCAAAGACATACAATTCAGCACAAAAGTCAGAATCATACAAGCCATTGTATTCCCTATTATCATGTATGTGACAACTGGACAGTTAAGAAAGAAGACAGGAGGAAAATTAATGCATTTGAGATGTGGTGCTGGAGAAGAGTGTTGGGGATCAATGGACAGCCAAAAGGACAAACAAATGGGTCCTAGAGCAGATCAAGCCAGAAATATCCCTAGAAGCCAAGATG
Source organism: Phrynosoma platyrhinos (assembly GCA_020142125.1). Lineage (NCBI taxonomy): Eukaryota > Metazoa > Chordata > Lepidosauria > Squamata > Phrynosomatidae > Phrynosoma > Phrynosoma platyrhinos. The sequence continues at coordinate 16,784,031 of CM034701.1, forward strand.
GCAAGACCTAGACTGTCATACTTTGAGAAAGCATGAATCGTTGGAAAAGACAACAATGTTAGGAAAGGTGGAGGAAAGTAGGAAGAGAGGAAGGCCACATGCTAGATAGATGGATTTTATTAAAGAGACCACGAATATGAGTTGCAGGAGCTGGGCAGAGCAGTAAAGGACAGGGGGGCCTGGAAATGTTTCACCCATAGGGTCGCAAAGGCAGTTAGCAACAACAACAAATATTCTGCTTAGATCAGAAAATTTCAAAGTGGAGTATATCAATAAGCCATTAAATATACTCAAATATAAAAACATGAGCCAGTGTGGCATAATGCTTTGAATGCTGGACTACAACTTGGGGGGGGGGGGGCACATACTATGTTGCAAACTTTTAAGAAAAAAGGAAATATTCAGCTACAGAGACTGATTTTTTAAATATATTTTGTGTGTATATATACACAAATCAATATATATAAACACAAATCAACACAAATCATATATATATAAAATATAAACAAATTTATATCAAATATAAACACAAATCATATATATAAATATATATAAACACAAATCACCAGGGGCCAAATCACATGCCTCAGGAGAAGGCCACAGCAAACCTCCTCCGAACAAATCTGCCAAGAAAACCCCATCATAGGTTCACCTTAGAGTCTCCATAATTTGGAAACGACTTGAAGATACGCAACAACAAACAAACAAATAATGCAAGACCCAGAAGACCCAGTGGGTATCCTAAGTATCTATTTTTAGTTTATAAGCACTCATGTGGGGTTCCTATTTTGGCAAGTACCTGAATGCTTTCCTCAGGGGGTAAATGCCATATTGGGTGCTAGGGGTAGAGGAGATTAAGAAAATGCCACTGCTCTAATCCCCCTGATCGTTCTGCTACTCTCTCAGCTGTTTTTAACTAAAAAAAGAAACACTGGGAGACCCCATCAGTAGTAGTTTCATATGTCTTATGTAAACTACTCCCAAAATATATCTATAGAAAGCGGATACTAATTAATTCATTCATATGAAGCTGTTATCATAAACCCACGTTTATCCTCCATCAACTAAATGCTGGACTACACAGGAAACGTAATGAAAGAGGTTCACAGAAGAGACAGGAGAGAAAGTGAATTTCAGACATGAAATGCACCCACCAAAAATGCTTAGGGCAGGGGAGAAGAAACTCTGGCCCCGGGCCTAATCTGACCATGCATGCTTGGAATCTGGTTGCAGACTCTGCACCTAAACCACCTTTCCCCCAAATCCTTACCTTCTCCAAGGAGTACCTCCTATTGCCTCTCATCTCTGGTCTGAGACAGCAGAGATTCTGCATCTAGTCCAAAGCTTTAGTGAGAATCTGACATAGCCTAACCTGTAGGATGACATAGCCTAACCCAGGGGTAGGCAACCTTTCCCCTTTAAGGGCCAAGGGACTACAGCTCTCAGAAGCCTCAGCCATGTTGGCCAAGAGTCCCATGTTGGCCAATAGCTCCTGGGATTCTGGGAGCTGAAGTCCCTCGGCCCTTAAAGGGGAAAGGTTGCCTACCCCTGGCCTAACCTGTGGGTTACACTAGTATAACTTCTTTTTTCTGGCCGTGAGTAGAGGGGTATATAGTACTTCCTTGCATGGTGGTTTTCCCCAGGCTCTGTGATAGCTGCCCTTGAAAAATTTAGGGCTGTGGATGTTTTGGAGGATTGTGGAATACAACATAGTGTTGGGGCACAAAGGTGTAGCCCATAGAACATATTTCTCCATGCCCATAGATCTAGGGGAAACATGTGGAATTTGGTTCAGGCAAGGGAGAACCCTACACATGTCACAGTACTCATGCAGACACATGTCACAGTACTCATTTGACAAATGTATCCAATGAGAGTGAAATCAGATTCTTGCCATTGAACAAACTGCAGCAACAGCTGGATCAGGACCAACATGTCTGCATAAGATTAAGCAACAGTCAGTCTGATCTTGCAATAGGCAGGCATGCAAAGTATTTGTTGCACCTGCTCTTGTTAGATGCTTAAGATGTTTGCCCTTGGTTTTTCTTTCCTGCTTAGAGAAGCACATCTTCCATTTCTTATGTCAAAAGAGCAATTTGATCCAGAAATATGGTCAGGTCCAGCAGAGGGACTTCTGCAAAACAGCCCCAAACTAGAAGCTATTGGCACTTATTCTGCAACACATAGGACGTTATCACACGTGGGCCACAAAGCGATAATAAACTGGAAATGACAAATTCCGAAAATAAACCTTGATTCCGCAAATGGTTCTCACACATAATTACCTTAATTGCGCAATTAAGGGAAGCTCCCGCTGAAACCGCATTTAACGTTCACACACAAGTGAGAAAATCCTATACATGTACTAGAAATGATCTTCTAGCACATGCGGCTGTCACCCCTTCCCCAGGTCATCCTCGGAGCAGCCGGCCCTCCGCATGGCAGGGACTCTGAGGAGGACCTCCCACTCCAGCGTTCGCACACACTGCGGTGGAAGAGTCGCCAAAGGTGCGCCGCAGCCTTTTGCAGCGCACCTTCGGCGACTTGTGAAAGGAGCACCAATTTAGCGTTCCTTTCAGGGGCGGCGAAGTTGCGCCATGTGGGGATACCTAGGCCCCGCAGCGCAGCTTCCCTGGGCGGCCCATGGCCGCCCGTCCTTCAAGTCACCAAAGGTGCGCTGCAAAAGGAATCAAACCCTGGTTTGAGCCAGGAATCAAACCTGGTTTCCAGACACTGGTTGTCCAACACTCAAACCACTACACTATGCTGACTCTCATAACTGCAAAAATATTTTTTAAAAAAAAAATAAGGGGAAAGTGCTCAAAACCTCAGGGGGATTAGAGCATGCCAGTGAGTGCTGTATCAGTTTAGGGATACATAATGCTGACTGAGTAACAATTGTGGGTTCCAGAAAGAAAATCACAATGGGATTGGGCTGGAATAGAGGATAGGAATACCTCAGTTAACAAGGCCTCTGACAAAGAAGCCCTCTTTTTACAAAGTCTTTTTATGCCTGCCTTTGCAGACTGCCAGAAATAGTGCAAATTGGGTCCACTTTAAGGGTTAGGGTTAGGGTTAGGGAATCATGGGAACTGTATTTTATTTGTGGCACCAGAGCTCTCTGACAGAGAAGGTTCAATGTCTCCAAAAAAAAACATTTCCCATGATTCCCTAGCACTAACCCTAACCCTTAAAGTAGACTCAATTTGCCCTATGGAAATCATAAGGTGGAGGTTGGTGAAAGAAAAAAATTGTCACTGAATGCATTTTGGAAGAATCTTTCAAGGAGTCTCTAGAAGACTCTAGAAGACTACTTGCAAATGTTTTTAGTTTTGCAAGACTTATTTGACTGCTTCATTTCACATGTGCATATTGTTAGTTTTGGATAAAACATTTGGTGAAACGTGCTAAACTGCTCTTCTTTTTTGTGGTGTAGAAAAGCTATCATTTTCTTTCCATGCTATTTCTGCCTCAAGTATCAAAGTTTCTATGAAACAAATAAAACCCAGGAACATATCTATTTCATTAACTGAGGTATCTGAAATCCTGAAAAAAGACTGTATCATTTTGCTATATTTTGCTATCGGTTCCCCTTTCATGACTGAAAACAACTTTGTTTGTTTTTGTTTTGTTTTTTTAAATGTGTAGAAAACTAGATGTCAAGAGTCTTCTTGAAATGATCATTTTCTATTTACAGAAACCATATATTGAGGAACATTTGGTAATATATCATGAGGCAATGTGACCCATTTGAAAAAAAACAATGAAACCTGGTAAAGTGGAAGGCAGTCAGAAAAAAGGGAGACTACAATTGAGCTGGATTGATTCAGCCAAGAAAGCCAGGGCTCTGTGTTAGCAAGGCCTATGCAGGGCAGGAGATGGCCAGGACTTCTGGAGATCTCTCATTCATAGTCACCATAAGTCAAAATCAACTTGACAGCAAACAGTAAAAACTAATTAGATTGTATGAGCCCCTTCCAGCAACAAATGTGAAGCTGCATACATAAAACAACTAACTAAGGGGCGAAACAGACCTCCCAAAAACGCTGGATTGAGGCTGCCGCAGCAAGACACACCATGGCCCCAATCCGGCTATTTGCCGGTGCAAAAAGGAGAGGCAGAAAGCCGCTCCTTTTTTGAACCGGCAAAAAGCCGGCTTTTTTGCCACCGCTGCTTTGCAGCGCTCCTGCAGTGTGCAGCATCTAAACGCCGTGCTGCCAGAGTGCCATAAAGCAGCTGCCGTGTAAACAGTCAGGTGGCATGACACTGGCTTCCTGCCGGCTTGGGGGTGTGTGAAGCCTGATTTTTTTGCCAGTCTGGTCCGACTCTAAGTTTAGCACTCCAATAAGAACAATATTACTCCAGTGAGTCAAGACTAGGTTGGCAACTGTTAGCCAGAGGACTTTTTCCTTCAGGCACCCCAAGACTGTAGAACAGGGGTAGGCAACCTTTTTGAGCTGGGGGCCGGGTTGCTGTCCCTCAGACAATTGGGGGCCAAAGCACCATAAATAAATAAATAAAATAATAAATAAATAAAATAAAAATAAAAATTTTAATTAAAAAAAATGCATGCACATTATCTCAGCCTCAGAAAAGCCATGACAAACCCCCCGTAGAAATTTTGTCAAGAAAATCCCAAGAACAAGTAATAACAACAACAATAAATATCATCATGGCGGGCGGGCAGGGGTGGGGCAGGGACGGCAGCAGGACCAGCCTGGGGTCGGTCCAAAGGCCTCGGAGGGCCGCATCCGGCCCCCGGGCCTTAGGTTGCCTACCCCTGCTGTAGAATGACCTCTCAGAAGAGATTCGAATTTAAAACAGCATTGAAACATCGAATTTAAAACAGCATTTATCCAGATGACTTTTAAATTGTGAACTCATAGGTTGAATTTTAAATGTGGACTGTTTTAAAATGTGTATGTCTTATTTGTCCTTTTAAACTGTAGCATGTTTAAATTAATGTGTTTTAATTGATGTTGCTCATTGTTGATTTATTGCTATTCCCCACCCCAATCCAAGGGGAGAGGAGGATAAATGTTGTTGTAGTTGTAGTTGTTGTTGTTGGGTTTGACTAAGGATTTTATCACTTGAGCCTCCATCTTGCCTCAGTCTTGCGTTATTTAAAGAGAAAAGAAAAAGAATATACCAGTTTTGGAGCTTTCATTAGCACACCTCTCTTCAACAGCACAATGGGGCATTCAGTGCCATCTATGGTCCTGCATGCTTTCTTCCTCATGCCCCCTTAACCCTGCCTTCCTGTCCTTCCAGCATACCTTTCTCTTTTTTATTATTCTGTCTCTATTTGTAACGCAATTCTGGAGTTATAGGAACACGATTTAGTAAAAAAAAGAAGAAGAAAAGAAATGGAAATGGAAATGGAAATGAAAAAGTTGGAGGAGAGAAAGGACACAGGTTGCTTGAGAACAGGGTGACCATGTCATAATCACAAAAGGAAGACAAGGCTCCGTAAAATGTAGGATCTTAAAGAAAAATGTAAGGCATTACAAAATAAAAGCTGAAAACACTAATATAACTATAAATTCATGTTGCTTAGTCAGTCATGCTCAAAATGGAGGACACTCTTGAATTCTTCCTGGACAGAAGGTTGAAATGTAGGACATGTCCTGGAAAAGGAGGATGTCTGATCCCTCTGCTTGGGAACAGCCATGGGAAAGAAAGATACTGATATCACATGACTGCTCAATAGTGGGACTGCCACAGATTGTCACTTATCACACCTGTGGAGTAATAGGGTGGCAGCACGATGGCCACATCAGTGAAAAGATGCCCTCTATCAACATTTCAGAGGCACAGCAGCAACAGGTTGAGGGTGACGCCATGCGGTAGGTGCTGTCAAAGGTGCAGTCTTTTGCTACAACTGTGGTTTAAAACCCACATGTGATAAAGTCACAAGCTGTACAAGTCTAGAGGAGGTTGACCAAAATGGTAAGAGGTCTAGAAACCATGCCATATGAGGAGAGACTTAGGGAGCTGGGTATGTTCAGACTGGAGAAGAGATAGTTAAGAGGTGATATGATAGCCCTATTTAAGTATTTGAGGGGATATCATATTGAGGATATTGACCGAGGACCTTCACAAGTTCAACCTAGACAATGAAGAAATAGAAATAGTAAAAGAATTCCCATACCTGGGATCAAACATTGATAGAAATGGGAACTGCAGTCAGGAAATCAGAAGAAGATTAAGAACTAGAAAAGAACTAGAAAAGATTCTAAAATGCAAAGATATACAACTCAGCACAAAAGTTAGAATCATACAAGCCATCATACAATGAATGTGAGAACTGGACAGTTAAGAAAGATGATAGGAAGAAAATCAATGCATTTGAGATGTAGTGCTGGAGAAGAGTGCTGAAGATCCCATGGACAGCCAAAAGGACAAACAAATGGGTCTTAGAGCAGACCAAACCGGAAACCTGCCTGGAAGCCAAGATGACCAAAGTGAGGCTGTCATACTTCAGACACATCTTGAGAAGAAAGGTCTCTTTGGAAAAAACAATAATGCTGAGGAAGGTGGAGGGAAGTAGGAAGAGAGGAAGGCCACATGCCAGATGGATTGACTCTATCAAGGAGGCCACAGGTAATAAGGGGTTGCAGGATTTAAGCAGAGCAGTGGAGGACAGAGGGTCTTGGAGATGTCTCATCCATAGGGTTGCCATGAGTTGCGATCGACTTGAGGGCAGTTAACAACAACATATTGAGGATAGAGCAAACTTGTTTTCTGCTGCTCCAGAGACTAGGACCCAGAGCAATGGATTCAAACTACAGGAAAAGAGATTCCATCTTTACATTAGGAAGAACTTTCTGATGGTAAGAGCTGTTGGACAGTGGAACACACTCCCTCGGAGAGTGGTGGAGTCTTCTTCTTTGGAGGTCTTGAAACAGAAGCTGGATTGCCATCTGTTGGAGGTGCTTTAATTCTTTGTTCCTGCATGGCAGGGGGGTTGGACTGGATGGCCCTTGAGGTCTCTTTCTACTCCATGCTTCTATGAAGGCCCAAGTTTACGTTTCCAAAAAGAAGCTAAAATCCATGCATCACGGTATCACCCAACAATTGTTTCTCTTCCAGAACAAGCTGACTAGCCAACTCTGGACATTCAGAAGAGAAACATGCAGGCAGCACTGTGTGTGTGTAGGCACCAAAAGGCAATTACTCAAGAAGACGCAAAACTCCTTTAAACTCTTAAAAATAGTAACAAACCCTCTGTGCAACAGGGAAACATTCCCCAACTATTTCTCTTCCCTCCCCTCCCACCACCAGACCCCACATTCTTCCCATCCAGGGCCCAGCTGTGAGGTGCAATTACTTTTATTTTCCCACTCTGTGTAACAAAAACACCTGGCTAATGGATAGGCGTGAAGGAAACACAAGTTACTGTTAGAAACATTTAATGTTACTGAAAAACGTTAAGCCAGCCCTGTTAAAAGGTTTTTATTATCCTGCCCTACCCTTCACATATAATCTTCCCATCCTCCTACCCCACTGAACCTTCGCTTTAATAGTCCACCTTCCATATATACTTACATGGAAGTTACACCCTCTGGTTTTACACAAGGAAGGCACTACAAGGGCCTTAACCAAATGCTACTAAAGGTGCTAGGAAGATGGGGGGCAGGTGTGGGGTAGGGGAAAGAAGAAAGCTTTCCACCAAAACTACCTTCCAGACAAAAGGAAAAGAAGCAAGACAAGGAAGACCTACTAGCACACTGAAAGGAAACAGCTCTACATTTAAAAACCACATTTAAATAAATGGAAGTAAAGGAATGCAATTCTACGTGGTTTTTGTTCCTTGTTTGTCAATATTTGTTTCATTTGTGTCATTAGATGATCTGTGTAAGTACTGCATGATGTGCATTTTATTTTTAAAAATAAATGTTGGAAAACATATGTAATTTTTGTTCTTTTTCAATATTTGTTGTACTTGTGTTGTTAAATGATCTGCATAAGTATTGTATTGTGTGTTTTTTTATTTTTAAAAATGTAAATGTAATAAGTTTTTTTAAAAAACACAGCTAAGACCTTGTACTAAGGAGATGAGTTAAATTTTACATTCACAGTTATGTGGCGATTGGTCGAGAATGAATTACAACACGGCACAACTGAATATGCAAAAAAAGTGAAATGCACAACTGCAATGAAGAATACACCAGGTCTGGGGAGTCATAATCATGGAATCAGAGTCAGTAGAAATGTACTAGCTCCAACCCAAAGTTTAATCAAAATCTATGTTATGATTGATCAATTTTGATTCAGGTGGTGGAAAATATTTGATTAAAATTTGATTAACCTGGTGGTGATAAAACACCTTCTGCTACCATTTTACTATGACAGCCAGCATGGCATAGTGATTTAAGTGTTGGACTATGACTCTGGAGGATTCTGGGTTTGATTCCAAGCTCAGCCATGAAACCCATTTGGCTGATCTTGGACAAGTCACATGTTCTCAGCCTCAGGGGAAGGCAATTGCAATTGCAAAACCTCATCCGAACAAATCTTGCCAAGAAAATCGCATGATAGGTTCACCTTAGGATCGCCGTAAGTTGGAAACGACTTGAAGACACACAACACACATTTTACGATAGCAAATGAGTTATGATTAATAAACATACATTTGACATTCATGAAGGAGTCAGAGCTGGACAGTGGGAAAACAGAGGAATCACAATTGACAGTTTGGATGTACAGATTTCAACCCTGCAATACACAATGAACACTGAGCAACTCAATGTGCAATGCCCTTCACACCATACACACAATGGCACTGTATGCTGAACTCTGTTTCCACAACCTTTAGCTGAACACAGGCATTACACCATGGCCCAAAAAGTACAAATCACAAAGGGAACTTATGTCTGCCTTGGTCACTAACAGGTTGGCAGCCCACAGTGCTAAAAATCACATAAAGGCTCCCATATAATGTCCTTTTTTCTGCAGAATTAGGCCCACAGACCATAAGCCTGGGAATGTTATATTTTTTGGACTATTAACTCCCAGAATTTTCCAGCCCGCATGGCCAGTCTGCACACAACACAAGGGGATTACTTCTCGTTAGAGATGTACAGGCTCAGACTGTCATGACTGCAACATGATGGGCCATTTTTGGGAGTATCACGGAACTCAATAGGCTTTACTCCTGAGCGAGCATAGAGATTGTGCTGCAGAACATGCAACAGAAGGATTTTTATCACTATATTGGATACACTGCAATGGCTGGAGAGAACACAGCAATATCATGGTGTTTCTTGTCTGCAACCATACAATTACTAATGGTCTTTCCACACTGCTGCAAATCAGGATGCCCATTCAAAATGCATACCCAGCCAAAATGGTTCAAACACACATCCATCTAAACTGCAGGCAGATGTGGTTTTGATATAGGTCTCTAAATCTACCACTGTGCAACCCTTTTCAGTCAGTACAGAAAAAGTAAACCAGTCATCCATATGATTGATTGTAGATTTGCTATATTTCAGACATTCAGACTGCTATTCCAGCCAGATTTAAATTTAAACATGGATAGTTAATCTAGAGCACTGGCAGCCAGGCTGCAAGGAATGAAAATGTTACTTTTCTGGACTACAGCTCCCAAAATCTCCCAGCCAACTTGATGATCATGCTGGCTACAGGATTCAGGATTCTTGGAAAGCAATTTTTCATGAAGGTCAGAATAAAAGTGAATAGATTTGGGTGGAATTGCTATGTTTGTGTATTATGGCCACACTAGCTGATTCTGGGAATGACGGTACAAAAACTAACATTCCCAAATTCTTGGGTTACCAGTAGGAATAGGTAGGAAGAGAGCTTAGAAGTAATGAGTTACAAATCACGGCATTACCTGTAAGTAGGAATTAAGAGGTCACAACCAAGTTATGTTTAAAAGCAACAATAAATCGGATTGTTGCTTTGCCAATACAACATGTAGAATTTTAGTTATTTTCAAAAGTTATTTCAAATGTAATTTTAGAAGCATTTTAAATCTATCCAGTTTTATGTCATCTTCATTACAATTGGAAGGTAATGGAAAGTCACAACCACTCCAACAAGTTAACAAATGTAATCAGTAGAAGCAAAGGGCTACTTGCTAGTCAGCAATGTGTAACTAAAACTGATTACAGTATATACTCGACTATAAGTTGACCTCACGTATAAGTCAAGGGTGGGTTTTGTGGGCAAAATTATGGATTTTAACATAATACGTCAAGGGTAAAATTTAGGGGCATGTAACAAAGGATGTAAAGAAGCAAATGATGTAAAGGACAAAGCAAGAAAAACTATGCTAAATAACTTACAAATTTCCAGGAGGCATAACTGTTTGTGCTCACACTAAACGCTAGATGGATGAGAATGCAACTCTATGATTCTATGATTCAGTACTTTCAGGTCAGGTTATGCTCTTGTCTTTCACTAGGAGATGGTTCCCTTTTAAATAAGAATTAAAGTGCAGTACTTACATTGATCCGTAAATAAGTCAACTCTGTTTTTTTAGGTCAATTTTTGACTAAAATTTCTAGACTTATACATGAGTATATACAGTATTTTGACAAGTAATCTACCAAGTTCTGGGCAAAAAGAGGAGAGCCTGTGTGGTTGGCTATAGCACAGGGCCAAGCTTTAACCATTGCTATCCCATTTCCCATGGAATATTGCTGCTACCTGCCTTGCTTATAAAATGTGAGGTATCACCACTTCCCCAGCAAAGCACTAGATCCCAAACAGTACACTGACATTTACAATTCTGCTGAGGTTAGAACTTGCTACAGCTTTGAGAAGGTCCAAGCAAAGAGAATTCTGGCAACTTTCTACACCAGCACCATCTCCTCAACGTGAGTGTGGCTCCAACAAGTTTACTGCTGCTGGCATTAAGCAACAATGTCTGCCTTTTTAAAATTATGCACAGTGCCTCAATACAGTTTCAGCCCAGAGGCCATTCACACTACACAATTATAGCACTATGATTCCACATTAACAGCCATGGTTCCATTCTAAGAAATCTCGGGGCTTGTAATTTGGTGAGGCATTGGAATGGTATGGCCGAGCTAAATGCCCTTTCCCAAATTGCCATTCATAGGATTCCATGGGACAGAACCATAACAGTTAAAGTGGAATAAAAGCACTATAACTCTGTGATGTGAATGGACCCCAGGGCACTGTAGGAAACTGTCAGTGTTTAGTGGTTTGGAGCTAGACCAGTGCTAGGTCATAACTGGATGATGTGATAAAGACAAGTGAATCCAATCCAGAACAGGTTAGCAATATTTTACATCCATGGCAATTATCTGAGAATACAGAGTTTGGAAAATTTATTTTTTAGACTATATCTCCCAGAATTCCATAGCCAGCAGTGGGTAAACTGACACCCCTACACACACACACACACACAATAAAAAGAGAAGCAAAAGTAATGTACATGAGGCCCTAAAATTTCCTCAAGAGAAGTTATGTAACCAATTTGTAAGTTTCAACTCCTCTAGCAAGTTCCCAATGGTTTAACTTGTGGAAGCACAGCGTAGGCAGGTATGGCTTCAGAGGGAACATGAAGAACAACGTGAGCCATTTACTTTATCGTTTGTCTGTTATCTGTTTAAGCTACATTTCCAACAATCTAAATCCTCTTGCCAGTATACAGATACACTGAAGACGTAAAATGCATACTACAACAACCTGCCCAAGACAAAAGCAAGATAAAAGCTTCAACCAGGATAAAAACAATGGTGCCTGAAATAAAACAAACAGTAAAGGTGATTTCAAGACTGCTGGCAATGATGTAAACAAGGTCATAGTCCTGCTAACTTTTTCAGCACTTAAGTCCCACTGAAACTAATGGCATGGACTAAAAGCACATAGTTAAAATACTCTCCCCTGAAATCTGGTCAACTTCAGCTAGATTTGTTTGCTCAGTTTGTTCCTTCAAATTCAGGTGATGGGTACACTTTAGCTTCTTGAGCAAACCGTAGGAGCCTTGTAATTAAATGTTAGCAATATTTTACATGGAACAGCATTGTTACTTTTTTCTTAATCTCTCATGGTATCTGGTCAAGATTAGAAAAAAGCTTTCCTATAAGTATCACTAAAATATCATTGACAAACTGTAGCATGTATATTTTAATTGGATCATTAGTTCACTGAAAACCAAGAAAACAAATTGCCTAAGAAAAATCAGTCACAACTCTGATATGCACACACCACCACCAAAAGGTCTTAAAGAAGCCATCTGGACCACCAAGCAAGGTGATCAAGTTAGAAGTGACAAACTAGCAGATCTTAAAACTGCAGAAACCGCACCATCCCTCCTCTGCAGCCAAACTACTTCCAAGTGTGAGATTTCCCAAGCAGACATTCTGACATACTTGGATCAAGCTAATTTGATCATCAGCTCAACTCCTTTAAAGTAGGGCAGGGGAGAGAAATGACAATCTATTTCCCCATCAATAAAAGAGACAGCAAAACGAGTAATGTTACACAATTGACATAAGAATGCCAAATTGCATGTTGTGGTACCCCCTCTCTTTGGTAAACCAAAAGAGGCATAAAAATCTCTCACTAGTTGTCCAAATTAAGGTATTATTGTATTACAGATTTTGGAACTTCTCTTACACTCAGCACAGCTGCTCCTGGGTTTAGGACAAGAAAATGAAATGAGTGGAAAACCCAATTAAGCCATTTGTTTGTTCAAGGTGCTACTAAACGTTTTCTTCTTGTGATATTTTCCATCAAATCAAATTCAACTTATAACAACCCTATAAACATGAGACTTCCAAGGGACTTCAACATGTCTTCAGTCAGGTCTTACAACTCGGGTCTTCTTTGCAGTTGTTTTCAACCTTTGGTCTTCTAGATATTTTGGACTTTTATTGGTATGCCATTTGTTCCTGTTGATTTGTTAATCCCAAGTGAAGTGGAAAGTCTACAAAAGCTCATGCTACCAACATCTTTCTTTCAATAAGACTTAAAAGTTGCTACAAGATCCCTTTGCATTCAAAATTAAAGGGATTCAAAAGTAATTTTCCAATACCATTCTTTTGTACAGCAATAACTAAAGTGCCACCAGGATTGTCTTTGAGAGATCCTCCAATAGTGGCACCTACCAATACTGCAGCTCAACAGCTGTTTGGCACATTTATTCTGGCTCCTTAGCAAAATTCTGTCTAGCTTGGGAGACCCTACCAGCAGCAGTGCTACCAGCAGCACAGGCTCTTTTGTACAGTGCTATCATCAGCACAGAAAGCAAGTAAATATATATACTTTTAAAATTCTAGGTTTAAAAGTCTTACTGTTGGTAGTTCTGTATGAGCAAGGCTAGACCACCTTGTGTACAATCTGTGACTTGCCAAGTTGTATGTACCCTGTTAGCAACATATGGTAGCCCACCAGAGAGTCTGATAAGCCTCTAAGTTTGGTTCCAACCTGGTACTCCAAAAATAGAGGGACTATTAAGAACATGAAATATGGATTAGAAGGAAGCTTCATTCTAAAAATGAAACCTTCATCTGGTCGTAAATATTAAGATTATACCAGCAAGAATGAGTCTTCAGTAACTCTTGAGTTGTATAAAATATGTATTAAGCTTATAGTAAGAAAGAGTGCCGGGGGGGGGGGATCGCATGATCAAATTGAGTCTTTCAGAGTAGTGATTCAAATCAAATCCACCCTTCCTAGAGCCACCTGTTTGGCCATTATGGGAACAGAACTTGGTAGCTCTTGGGTACGAACCACAATGACTCCTCTTATGCACTTATCAGAATGCAAGGCAGCAGGTCAGAACTTGTTTTGATAGATTATGAACTGTGCACATCTGTCTCTGCTGTTAGATAAAGATTTCAGGCTCCATTTCTATGTCCAGTTATTGCAGGACATGGTAGGCAGAAATAACACAGAGAGAAAATGAAGATGCACACATATCTTTGTTCATCCATAAGCCTGTGGGGCTCCTCTGTGAATCACCACTGCTGTAGGATTCGTGTTGATACAGCCCAACTCCATACACAGCATGATTGTGCATGAAAATGAAAATACATAAATGCAATAACAGCATTAAATAAACCAGTATATTTTTTAAAAAAATGAAGTGCAACCACAATTGCCAATAAATGTGCACGTTTATTCAAACAATTGGGAAATTATGAAACCATAGAGAATGTATGATCTCAGTGCTTGGATTTTCTGCAGAAATTCATTGCTCTGGGCAAGTTATGTAAGATGTGGTGACAGGATTCCTTCTCTGTTTCCTCTCCAAAGAAATTAATTCACTTTTTAGAGAAATAAATAAGAAAACCTAATTTAAATCCCATGGATTTCTGTGGACCTAAACAGCAACTACCTTCCTCTGGACCTATGAATTATCTGGGATGGGTGTGTTGCACATCCCTAAGTGGACTCACTTAAATCCTTAAAATGATAAAGTTTTTAGAAAACTAAGCCTATTTCCCTAAAATGTTAAGAGTAATGTAAGTCTAATTTGCCTCCCAAATTGCTAAGGAATATGCACACAAAAGTATCTCTCTCCTTGGCAGGAACGATCAATGCTAAATGAATTTTAAACTTAATTGTCTATCTGGCTTTGTGCTGGACTGCTTACAAATTAGTTTTTACCTAACATGACATGCTGTAGTATCCATGATCATCCTCTGTATTGATAAACACTTTGAAAGAGGCAGCCTGCTTCCTGCTATCTATTCCTTGACAGCAAACAGAGTAGAGCGATCAGCAAAACCAGAGGCAATTCTGAGCAATCAGGGAAAGAGGAGGATTAATGGTTTGCTTTTTAAAAAAAGATTACCAAATGCATCACACAAGTGACATCAAAAGGCATTTGCCAATTTTCCGAAGAGACTAAGAATATGAGTTATGTGTCTAAAAGTAAATGATGCTATAAATTCATGCCATTCATTGCTTTAGAAAGATCCAGTAAATGCACAGGTGGGGGATTTAAAAGCCACTAAGATCTGTATACAGGGGAAAAATGGAATCCGAAACATATACCAAAAATATATAAAATCAGTGTTCTTTCCTTCTGTTGCAGTTCGCTCGTTCAGCCATTGCCCACAGAATCACTTAAAAAGCCCTCTGAATTTTTAGGATGCAGAGCCAGTTATTGTAAACCCCTGGCCACATCAATTAGCCTTCATCTCTGTCCTGTATTAACTGCATGGATCCTATAGGAACACATGCAAAACACCTCCGCATTCTAGCATAACAGAAGATTGCTAGTGATGCACATTGCAGAACTCAAGATAAGCTTGTAAGAGAGCCTAGGTTTGTCCCAAAGACAGGCTCAAAACCACTTTTCTACTGGATTTCATCTGCACAAGCAGAGTTCTCTCAACATCACTTAGACACTGTGGACAATCTGCAATTGTTCAACCCAATTAATGTTTTTTTTAAAGTAAATGAATTTATACAAGTGTTGATTTACCAAGTTCCCAATGAGTTAATAGATTTGCTCTTGTCAGTGTGTGGATGATGAGTGTTGTAGTGATGCTCTTTGGCACCCAGCAGAATCTGCAGGACAAGTTGGCTGCTGTGATCCACACCCACTTTGTAACTCTTACCATCAACTGGCTCTGCTTCCCTTCTTCAGGATCCTGTCTTCCTCAGTCAAGGAGACACATTGTAAAGTCCAAAAGCATAGTTTATTAATGCATATAAAAGTAAAATAAAATAACTAAGTAAAATCCATTGTGATGAACTTGTCCAGTTCAGCCATGAAAGATTACATCTTTAACAATCCCAAAACCATAGGATCTCAACTTGTTGCAGTTAAAACCACTGCTTCCAGGCAGGCACACACACATTATCCAATGTTAATTGGATAATGTCTGTATGATGTATGTTAACCCAGCCTCTTGCTGTCCATCATCCACCACGTGACTATCTTTCCCAGCCTAACGATGTTTACGTATAATTGTTATCAAGCCTTTCTCATAACAAAGTCTGTGTCCATGAATTGTACCTTTGGGGAAGTATATGTTATGTCTGTGTAGCCATCTGGTGTTAGATTCACTTTGTTTCTCTAAATGTTGTTCTCATTTCCACACACACATCTCTACATTTCACCTTTGACTGCATAGCCCATCCATATCCTAACAGCTCTGTCCTGGAATAACAAGTGGATTTAGTCCATTACCTACACAAGGTGTCAGATCATGTAGCCTTCCAGCTGTTGTTGGACTGTAACTCCCAACATTCCCAAATAGCAGAGCTTATGGTGAGATATACTGGAACTTGTACTGCAACAGTATCTGGAAGGCTGCATGTTTCTCATTCCTGGTCTATACTTTCAGGGAAGAAAGAACACAATCACATATCCTGGTTGTAGTGATGAAAATGATGAAAACAGCACATGTGTAACTAAACAACATCAAAGTGTGGCCAAGATGGCAAAAGGTGTTAATGAGGAACAATACACAAACTAGGAGAAGCTGCAGCCCTTCGTGAAAAATATTAGGGGTTCTCAGAAGGCCACACACTCCCTTCCTTAATGATTGGTCATCTCCCAGCTTTCCAAACACACCTCTTCTAAAAGGCTGAAATGCCTTTCCTAAAGCTTAGTTACTAGGACTAAGAGCCTTAAAACACAAAAAAAAGTTTTGACTTTAAATCTCACCCTTTTGCCCTTGGCCCTGGTCACTACTGGAATGCATCTATCCAAGAACAGTGATCTGCACACAGGGTAACTAAACGCACACTAAACCCAATCAAGTACAAAGACATAGGATTACACACGAAAGTCAGAATCATCCAGGGCAGGCCATAGTAATTCCAATTTCTATGTGTAGTTCTATGTGTGAAAGCTGGGAGGGAGCGAGAAATCTGACAGGAAGAAAATCAATTAAAATGTGGCATTGGAAAAGAGTTCTACAGATACAATGGACTGTTGTTGTTTTTAATAAATGGGCCTTAGAGCAAATCAAGCCTGAACTCTTATTAGAAGCCAAGATGGTTAAACTGAAGCTGTCGTGCTTTGGGCATATCAAGAGACAAAAGAACTCACTGGAAAAGACAATAATGCTTGGTAAAGTGGAAGGCAGAAGGCAAAGTGGAAGACTACCATACAGGCAGATTGATTCAATCAAGTATTTATTTATTTTATGGGATTTATATCCTGCCTTACTCTCAAAATGGGAATCAAGGAAAATACAACCTTGAGTTTGCCAGACCTGAGCCTGAGGTGGTCTTGGAAGACTCTCATTCCTAGGGTCTCCATAAGTCAAAGTTGACTTGATGATAAAGACCAACAACAAAATCCAGTCATAAAGCATTACTTTTTCATCTGGACCAATGAGTCCTTGTACTTGCCATCTGAACAAGTCCAACTCTGCATCCCCTCCTTCTCTCGCTTCTTAAAATCCAAGGTACAAGGCGACCCAAAATGGGATCAAAACATTCATACAAGTTCACCAGTTGATTGGAGATTTCTGAATTTTCATCTCCCGCAGCCTTGCTATGAAATGTGCTTTGTTTTGGTGGGGTTCTTCTTTTTCTTTCTTACCGTACTTTTTTTTATGTCAAACTGGTAATTCAACCCTGTTACGATGTGTTTAAGTTACTCAAAAGCTTCCCAAAGGCTTTCAAGTACTTTGGTGGTCTCCTGTAAAGTTTTGAAGTTATATGTCTCCTTGTAAAAGAAAAGAAAAAAAGACAGGGAGGGAAAAAACACACATTGAGCCCTGCTACTGGAATGTGAACTGTGCTGCAAGCAGGAAATGAGAGCGAAGTGGTATCTTTACATCTCAGACGGCTGTCAGTAACCTGATTGCTATAACATCCTTTCCTCTTATCTAGCTGTCGAGGCCCCCTTCTGATGACTTCGCTTTGTAACCTCAAGCCATGCTGGGGGTGGAAGGAGAGCTAATCTTTCTGAATTGTCCCCCACCCACCCACTCCCTCAACAGGCAGGGAATTTCAGCAAGCCATTGTAAAGTTTATTTAGGGGAAGGAAAACAAAATCGAGACAGTGGCTGTGGTTTTAAAGTAATTAAAGAGACACAAACAAAGCCCAGAACCCCAAAGAGATCAGTTATCGTGTTGAAATGTAAAGCGAAATGCAAAAACCAAGACTACTCAACAAAAGAAAAAAAGTAATTACTATCTACAAAATATTACTTTTAATCTCCTTTCTTTACGATCTAATTAAACAGATATTTTACTTCGCATTTGCAAAATGTTATCCCCCACCTTAATTTGAATCAATTGTAGCAGTCCACGTATTCTATAAACTGCACACCCAAACTAGTCGGAAATTTTATGAGTTCTAATTTGTACATTTATTGTTGGTTTTAAGTAATCTTTGCATTATTTTCCCCTTCCCTGTTCCTTGACTTCCTGTAACTTTTTACACAACACTAGTTCCAAACACACACACACACACACACACACACACAGAGAGTTCTTGCTGCAGAAAAATACAGCAATATTTTTGTGCAATAACCATTTATATTACTTCATCTGTATCACAGTACTGTCATTTATGGCATAACCATTTGGAAATTTAATGATAAAGCCATCTCTGCATTTAAACCTAGCCTGCTGTGTTTTCAAATACTTCACTCTAAATTTGCATTTTAGTAAAATTCTCTGAGACAGTTCCCTCAGAAGACAGAATTTTAAATACAAAGTCTCAAGATTTTCTAATTTAAGGTTGCTTTCTTCTGCAAGGCTGGTGAGGGGAGCACTCAGCTGGTTCACTTCAAATGCAGTAATTTCACACCACAAATGCTATCAGAAGACAGAAACATCACTTTTGGACTAGAATTCATAGAGCCCCTAGCCAACATGGCCATCAATGGCCGTGCAAGCTGGGGTTTCTGACAGATGTAATCTAAAAATGTCATATATACTCCCAGCAAGGTCTGTTAAAGAATAGAATTGATCTGGACTTGGTCACTTTTACTTCAAAGCTTAGTAACAATGTTCTTTTTTGGACTTCAACTTGCACAACTTCCCAGCCAACATGGATACTATTACTTTCAGAATCACTCCAGCTAGCTTGACCACTGAAGGATTCTGGAAATATAGTGGTCATGGTAGTTGGAAGATTCTGGGAATTGTATTCCAAAAAAAGAGAGTAATATTTCTGAACTCCATTGTTGTTGTTTTAAATACAAGTTTTACAGGCAGACAATGGCCTAGACACATTGCTTTCGAGACTGATGTTCTTTGTTGTTGTTGTTGTTGTTGTTGTTTTTGGTGAGTGTGTCTGTGCCTTCAAGTGTGTGTCAACTTATGGTGACCACATGAATTTCCTAGGGTTTTCATAGCTTGTAAACTTCTAGAGACCACTTGAAAGCTTCTTCCAAAATGCATTCAGGATGATTTTTTAAAAATCACTTTTCTTATCATTTCCACTGTGGTAGACAGATGTCTGGACTGTTGCTTTTTTAACATGTTGAGGATAACTGTTGAGGGTGGCTTATCTGCTCTCTCCTTTTCTTTGTTGTTTACACATGATCAGTAAGGCAGCTGCGATTTAACTGTCTGTTTTAGGCAGACACACACAGATAGAACAAGACTGGTTGAAGTAGAATCCCACCCTTTCCCAGGTCAAGTTTTATTGCATTATATAATGCAGATGCACTGCTGCAACCCAGTAATGAAAGTTTGTGTTTCTCCAGCTCCCCTTCACCATTCTCCCAATGTTGCTGCTAAAAAAAAAAAATCAAGTTGGGGGGAAGCAGACGGGCGGCACGGGGCCGCCCCAGGAAGCTGTGCTGTGGGGCCGAGGTATCTGTACACCTTTGCCCCGCGGCACAGCTTCGACACCCCTGGAAGGAGCGCTAAAATAGCGCTCCTTCTACAAATCGCTGAAGGTGCACCGCAAAAGGTTGCCAGCGCACCTTCGGTGGCTTTTCCGCTGCAGCGTGTGCAGATGCTGCAGCGGAAAAGCATCCTGCTCCGAGGACGTTTGGGGGAAGGGGTTGGGGCACCCACCGTGCGCCTGCCCCTCCCCTTCCTTGTCCCGAAAACGGCACTTTGCGCCGTCTGCTTCCCCCCTTAGTCAGAGGATGAGGAGAAAAAGTGGCAGTAGGTGGGCATAAAGAAGACAGTAGAAGGGAACTTCTTTGTCAGAGGCTTTGTTAACTGAGGTATGCCTGCATTTCAATGGCAGAACACAGAATTTTAATGCAAAGGGTCTGAAGTTCAATCACCAGAATCTCCAGCTATGGTTGAGAAAAACTCTGAAAATCTAAAGCAAAGTTTGTACACTAAGCTAGATATGGATATTCTGAATCCATATAAAACAACTTTCTATGCCTGATAGCTCTCATCCACAAAGGGGGCACTCGCAAATGGTATACTTGCTGGGGACCTAGGGTGCTGGCAAGGACCTTCATCGACCCCTATCCTGAAACTACCTTTGCATTTTTTAAAAATAACAACATTGCTCTGAACAGCATCAAGCAGCAACTGAGTATAGCTGACACCATGAACGTTGTCAATCTGGTCTGATTTCAGAAATTAAGCAGGGATTGGGCCTCATTAATACTGGGATGGGAAACCACTAGGGAATACCAGAGATTGCCAGGTAGCGCTAGGAAGAATTCCGCTTGAAACCTTGGAGATTCACAGCCTGTTGGGTTTGGCAATGCTGGTCTAGATGGACCAATGGTCTGAATCAAAATAAGGCAGCTTTCTATTATTTCCACTTCATTTTCTCACAATGTCCCTGAAAAACAATGTCCTGGGCCACTGGGGGAAACCAAAATAATAGTACCCCATCACCCAATGACATGTAAAACCACAAAAGGCCCTCCAACAGAAGAGAGACTTACCAAAGCATACTCTGCAAAGGCTCTAAGAAATCCAGAGCCAACTTTGCCTCTGCTGGCATATCCCTCACTATAACTGTATACCAAAGGTATCTTGTGGCATTTTTGAGACTAAGGGCCTTTACAGACTGCCAGAAATAATGCAGCTTGAGGCCACTTTAACTGTCCTGGCTCACTGCTAAGGAATCATGGAAACTGTAGTTTATTGTGGCACCAGAGCTCTCTGACAGAGAAGGCTCAATGTCCCAGAAAAAAATACAATTCCCATGATTCCCTAACACTTAGCCAGGACAGTTAAAGTGGCCTCAAGCTGCATTATTTCTGGCAGTCTGTAAAGGCCCTAAGTGAGCAAAAGACATTGTGGCATAAGCTTTCATCAACTTGGTCTACAAAATCTGAGGAAGTAAACCAAGACTACGAAAGCTAATGCTACAACATTTGTTCACTTAGTAGTCTCAAAGGTACTACAAGATCCCTCTGCATGCTGATATTCCAGACTAACACGGCTATGTCTGAATTCTACCCTCACTAAAACCAGCAAGATTCAATTGATGTTTTCACCTCTGTAAGAAACCAGATCACCAGAGACTATCAGTTAAGCATCTAAGAGGCCTGGCCAGCTAAAGTTTATCTAGGGCTCATCTCCCTTATTTTCTCTGTATAAGTAAAGTAACCTCTTCTCAAGGTTGATGCCCCCCCCCTGTTGTGCACATGTGTAAGGCCTGGGGCAGCCCTCTCCTTTGCTTTTCCACCACCAAAAACAACAGGTCTAAAGCCAGCATGCACAGGAAGCTCAAAAGCCTGGAAGAAAGCTGAGGCTCATTTCCTAAATTAGTTCCATTCACAGAGCTCAGAGGGGTCCTCTCTCACGTCTCTAAAATGCACCTAAAAAGGGAAAAGGTATTAACATACCTTTCACATGCCCATTTTATGACTTCCTGTAATAAATGAGCCCTCAAATGACACAAAGGGGGAGAAACTATACAGATAACAGAGGTGGGCCACCCATTTTCTGTTCCTTCCTCAAGCTGTAAAATGTTATTCGCAGTACAAAGGGTTACTTTTCTCTATGCCCATTTGACTCCCAGTCCCATTCTGAATGTGTGTCACTTACCTGCTTCCAGGGTGCTAATTTTACATCGTTTACACACATTTGGCATGCTAATTTCACTGTCAGTATGACAGACTGAGAATTCTTTTTGCATTTAAAAAAGAGCTGGAAAACCCATCATGGACACTACAAAACTGTAACAGCATCATTTCCCCACCACTGACTTTCTGCTGCAGGCTTTTTAAACTTCTTTGCCTGATGAAGAAACATGTGCATTTTGAAACTTTGCACAGGGGATTTATGTACCTTTGAGGCTGGCATAATCAAGGCATTACCACAATATTTAATTTAGAACTCCATTGTTCTCATTTTAACTTGTTGATTTCCAAACTCTGGTCCTCCAAGTATTTTGGACTTCAGCTGCCAGAAGCCACAGCCATTGGTCTGGGATTTTAGGAGCTGAAGTCCAAACCAACTAGAAGGCCAGATTTTGGGAATCACTGTGTAAACTGATGTCCCAAGAATGCATATTTCCACATTCACACAGACATGCAATGTACCTCATAGGGCGATTTACATTGTGAAACCATTTCCACATGATCCCTGGTAAAGAAGATAAACTCCTGATCTCTTTTTGTAGCACGTCTTCTAATGGAGAACATGCATGGGGTTGTTAGGAAATTTCTCATCCAGACACTGACCAGGGCTCAACAAGCTTGGCTACTGATATAGATACAATCTAGGTGTGTTAACCAGATCTTGGAAAAGACATTTTGTTGGACTATGACTCCCAGAGTCCCCCAATCAAAAACAATGTGCCATGGACCAGCACCATAGTTGTACCCATTGATTACAACTGTTTCTTTCATAGCTCATGGGCTGGCACCAGTCCACAGACCACCACTTTGAATAGTACAACATCCCTTAAAGCAAGGGTGAGCAACTACACAAGAAAAGAGGCAGTTTTTCTCCCTGTACCCACCTGGTGGGTCACACTAGTGCATTTAACTGAGCACAAGGTAATGCTACATCACTTTCAGCCACCATTTTGGGCCATTCCCCCACTTCTTTTAGGTTTGGGGTCAGGCTAGGATGGGATTAGAGGAACCAAGCCACCACATTTCTAGTTGGTTTTGAATTATTTTGGACAGTTTGGAAGCAAGTCATCACCCTAAAACCAGCCCCCAAAATTTGCAAAACATTTTGAGGGCCTGGGGGCTTTGGCAGACTTCTGGGTTGTCCCAAGTGATAGGCTTAATGGGTCTGTGGGCCGCACTTTGCCTACCCTATCTTAAAGGTATTTCAGCACATCATTATATATAGGTAAAGGTATTCCCCGTTGACAAGGATGACAAGGTTGTCAAGTCATGTCCGACCATAAGGGGAGGTGTGCATCTCCATTACTAAGCCAAAGAGCCAGCGTTGTCAGAGACTACTCTGTGATCCTGTGGCCAGCATGATTGCACAGAACACTATTTACCTTCCCACCAAAGTGGTACCTATTTATCTACTTGCATTTGCATGCTTTTGAACTGCTAGGTTGGCAGAAGCTGGGACTAGTGACAGGAGCTCACCCCATCATGCAGCACCTGGGCCTCGAACTGCCAGCCTGCCAATCTTACAATCAATAGAGTCAGCATCTAATCCACTTGAGCCACTGCATCCCTACACATCATTATATACATTTTCCCTAAAAGCAGCTTCCCAAGTTCCACGCTAAAGCACCAAAGTTCTCAAATAAACTAGGTCCTGCATTGACCCTGAGAATGGAGAGGGGTGATAGGGAAAGGGTTCTCTCTCTCTGTTGATCTGCACAGGATATTGCTTTGAATGTCATCATCTATCAAGGAGAGGCTCCAATAAAACATTGGAAAGGGCTTGGCTGCCAGCAGAACAGTTTCCAAAACAAATGGAAAAGTCACTTACTGGGAGGCACTGATCACAATGAGCCCTATGCACTGGAATGAGGAAAATGAACCCATTTGGTGGGGCTCTACTCTCACTGCTGGAGGTTGTGGCATCTCCATGAAGAATTTGCAGAGTAAACACATAGCTCAGCTTGACTCAGAGATATTTTGGTTGAAGCTCACATGGGGGGGGGTCTTTTTAAAAAAAACACATTTTCCATCTCTGCCAGCATCTTTCTTTAAACACACACACAGAGAGCATACATAGAGCAAGTGGTGTGAATAATCAAAACGCCTACCCCGCCCCCCAAAAAGCTGAGGAAGAATCTGAGATACTGGCTAAAAGGACCTTTAAAAAATCATATTGGCTAATTGTATGGTGTTAATAAAAAAAAAAAACTTTTGCTCCTCAGAATGCAATTATGCTGTGAGAAGCTGCTGGTAATGTTACATTCAAATAAAATTACATATGTCCTGAACATAAGGGGCATCTTCTCTCACCAATAAGGAAGTCAGCAATGGAAGCAGCTGATGGCTCACATGCAGAGATAGTGAATCCACACCAGGTTCAAATCTGACCTTAAAAGAGTCATCCAAGATGTTCAATCTATTTTTGGAATAGGCATCTAAGTTCATAGTTCCTTTGAACTTAGGACTAAAAGACAGCAGATTCACCACTCCACTGACATGACAAATCAAACTTGTTCAACTCTTATCATGCTAGAGGATACAAATAAATAAACTCCACTGCTTTCTATGAGGTGTGTATGTATCTTTAAGTTGCTTAGCAACTTAAGGCAAACCCATGCATTTCATAGGGTCTGTGTTGTTGTTTTTTAAGGAAGGAATATTCTGATGTGGTTTTGCCAGTTCCCTCCTCTGAGATATAGCCTACAGCAGCTGGTATACAAAGGCCGTCTCCCATCCAATTTGGCTTTGACTTTTAGTGGTCCTATGCATTAGAGTTATGGTGACTTATGACAATCTTATCATCAGCATCATTGCTCAGGTCATACAAACCCAAGGTTTTATTAAGTCAATTCATTTATAATGTGGTCTTTTTCTTTTCCTGCTGACTTCCATTTTACTTAATATTATCATTCTTTCCAATGAGTCCTGTCACCTCATGGTATGTCCAAAGTACAATAACCCTTGTACTTTGCATGTGCATGTGCCTTCAGGTCATCTGTTGGTTTATGGCAAGCCTACCAATTTCATAAGATTTGTTTTTGGGGAAAGAATATTCAGAGGTTGTCTTGACAGTACCTTCCTCTGAAATCTATAACACCTGATATTCATTGGCAGCCTCTCATCCAAGTATTAAGCAGGCTGACCCTGCTTAGCTTCCAAGAACAGACAGGATCTGGTGCCTTTAGGGTATTTAGGCCCATGAGAGATGTAGAACTAGCCTCAACAACTTTACACAGAAGTAAGCATCACTGTATAACTTTAAAGTGGGTCATGAAGGCATGAAATAGTTAAAATGTTCTTACACCTTGTCTCTGTCTTTAATCAAAGTGGAAACTAGACAGCTATGATTTGGAAAGGGAGCCATGAAGAAACTACATAAGATTCCCAAATGTAAAAGATACATCATTAAATGCTCAAAGTCAGAAATATCCAAGCCATAGTATTTCTTACTATGTATGGTTGTAAAAGCTAGATAGTGAAGAAAGTGGACAAGAAGAAACTCATTTGAAATGTGTTACTGCAGAAGAGTTCTACAGTTGAGTCCTAGAGCAAATCAAGCCAGAACTCTCATTAGAAGTGAAGATAACAAAATTGAGGCTGTCATACTTTGGACATATCATGAGATAATGAGATTCACTGGAAAAGAAGATAATGATAAAAGAAGTGGAAGGCAGTAGTGGAAAAGACGGAGACCACAGTACAGGTGGATTGATTCAAATCAAGGAAGCCACAGCCCTGAGTCTGCAAGACCTGAGCAGGGGTGCTGATGACAGGGGTCTTGGAGGTCTCTCATTCACAGCATCTCAATTGACTTGATAACAGATAACAACAAACAAACAAACAAAGCACCACTGTGTTCATTAGAACCCCCTCCCACGTAAGCTTGCAAAAGATTTCAAGCCTTGATCCTAACTAATTTCAGCTGGATTGAGGCCCAACTATGCAATTATTTGATTTTAATTTTAAAAAATGTTCATTTAAAAATGGTCATAGAAGAGAGAAATGTGTTATGAAAAAATGCATTCCAGCTTTCAAGTTCAAACACCCTGAGATTATAGTGGCAAACACCACTGGTTTTATTTGGACTGCCTATTGATTTTTTATAAGGATCTTATGCAGTACAGTATGTACAGAATTTAGATGTCGGGTTGAATTAAAATAGAAATTTCCACCTACTTCGCAAATGGGTTTTTGCTGCACTAGATTATGTTTTCTCAACTGTGCAATAAATCACTCTAAGAGCCACTCCTTAAAGTATCTTCCCGCTGTTATAGGCAAATATTCATATATTTTTCTAAAGGACAGCAGCATGTACATTTAATGTAGCTCACTAACATGGGAATGATTCAGTCTGACAGCTAGAGAAACCACTTCACTTGTGTCTAGAATCTTAAAATCACTTCTTAGTCGGGGGGGGGTGTATCACTTCATACATTTGCAATTAGCCATGTAGTTGCTTAAAGGGTGGTTTGTCCATTCCTTCTGGTTATATGCAGTAGTAGTACAAGTCTGTGGGCAGATATTCTAAGATCAAACTCTGGGAATCAGGGATAGTTTGTATGCATGCCATTAAATACTAACCTATGTTGCCAAACTTGCCTAAATACACTGAAGGCATGACTTCTCGGCCTTTCAGCTAAGAACAAGTGTAGTATCTAAACACCCTGAAGGCACCATCAAAGGGTTTTCATAGAGTTTTCTTGGCAGGTTTCTTGGGGGGGGGGGGTGCCATTACCATCCTATGAGGCTGAGAGTGTGACTTGTCACCCGGTGGGTTTACACAACCAAGCCGACATTCAAACTCAGCTCTCCAGTCATTCAGCTGTTAGTTCTATCTAAAGTAGGCTCATTACATAAACAGAATTTACATAACAGTTGATGTACAGAATTCCTATTGCTTCAATGGGTCTATTCCATCAGGATTATCAATACGGATTCAAGTCCAGGAGAGGGAAGAGTGTCTGTAGAGAGGGTTAAGTACAAAGCCATTCTTTGGGCCAAAAACAGTTTCTTTGCCCACCAGATATGTCTGTTGGCTACAGAGATGACCCAGGTTTTTCAATGATGGTGGTGTAAAAGGATTGTAGAGAAGTGTGTGAGAAAAATATGTGTCCTTCTAATTTGATCTGGTGCAACCAAAGCAAGGTGGAAAGTGTAGAAGACTCTTCTAAAAGAGGAGGAAAACAGTGAAAGACTCTACTGAATGAGGACTCTACTAACTGAAAGACTTTATTGAATGAGTGTGACAGTGCAAGAATAGTATACAGAAGACCCTTTATGATAAGGCATCTAAACCCAGAGTTAGTTCTTTTGCACAACTCCCATAATATCTGTGCTGAGCAGTATCGTTTCTCTGAACAGGAATGACCATGACATTTGTATGCAGTAAACAAGACATATATATAAGACAACTCTGGACTTACAGCATAGCAAAGTTTCACATCCAAAGCCCACTTGAAATAGATTTAAATGGAAAGGGGGCTGAAGGCATAGATTCCTCTTCAAAAAAAAAAAAAACCTATGCTACTACACCTGAATTGTTTATTCATACATACATATTCCTAACAAGATAATCTCCACACCTTCTCAAAGTGTCTCTGTTCGATCAAGAGAGAAAGATTTTGTGCCTAGAAAGCAGAGTGAACAAGAATACTGGAATATTCTTCACTAAACATAATCCTTCTTGTAGAGAAAAGATGTGCAAGGTACTCATACATAAATAAAATTAGGATTTAAGGATGCCTTTCACTTTTCCCCATTTCTAAATAGTTTTTGTTCCCAAATTCGTTCCACTGGATGTGTAAAGAAATATGTGAATATCATTAAATTACACACAGAACGGTGTTTCTTGCACATAAGCTGCCACATGATTTCTTCATGGTTACAATGAGGAATCTTGAATCAGGGATGAATTTATTTTACATTTTCACTTTTTTCCTCATTCATTAAAAAAAATCTTTAGTTTCTTTCTGTCATATTTATAATTTGCAAATTTTTGAAAGTGACCCAAACATAATTCAACAGAAAGCTTTCAAGAGCTAAGTATATGGTTACAATCTAGATGTCTAGATGGTTGAAATCTGTCAATTGTATTTTCTCCCATATCCATTTCTTTTTAATCTTAAATTATTTCCATCAAATTTATGATGACAATCTGTGGTGCAAATTTTGGAATATTCTTATCAAAACATCACCAAATAAATTCTCACTTATTTGTACATGGATCATGTGAAGATTTCAGAAGCAAAGCTAGCACTCCTGATAAAATGGCTAGCCCTAAGCAGCTAATACCTTTGTTCATAGAATCACAGGTTCTCACAGACAAAATTGTGCTTCTTCAAAGACAACATAATGCCGTTATTACATAAAGAAGCCTTGTAACTTCATGCTCCCACCTTTCAAAACTGGTTGTTTCCCCTAACAGTGTTGGTTTCTTTGCAAATCATGTTTTATCAACAACAACAACAACAAAAACCTAGACAAGTTATGGTTTGACAAACCATGGTTTCCTGAAACTATAGAACCAAAAAGAAGCATTAACAGAGCTCAGTAAAGTTATTGTTAAGAAGTAAGCCCCAAATCTCCTACCTATTGCTGGAGCTGTTGACCCATCTAGGAAGCAAAGTTTCACAAAGTAAAAAAAAAATAGCTCAGAGTTTCAGCACCAGCACAGGAATGAAGAGAGCACAAAGGCAAAAGGCTAATTCATGTGTGGATAAAACTATGGTTTGGGGTTACAACTGAAAGAGGTCATTCTCTTGTGGCTTTTGTAATTCCAGGTGCCTTTTCAGATTTTTGTTCCCCTTTAATTCTCTCTAGTAAAATTCTATTGTCATTGCTACAAGAGTGACAGAACAATTTATTGGGTCAAAATATACGGTGCAGAGTCTTTTTTAAACGAGAGAAAGAGAAAAAGAAAGAGAGAAGAGGTAGAGAGGGATAAGGAAGAAATAATGCAGGGTGGAGTGAATTAGAAGGCAGATGTTTAGCATGACACAGTTGTGGAGCCATCTCACTACAGTCACCTAAGGGCATCCCCTGAACCATCAAATCAGCTGCCAAATCTACCAACAAGCCAGATGTTGCTGCCACTGCTGCTGAAACATTTGCACTGACATAGCCAAGTGATGTAAAATATTGAAAGATGAGTTTGGGTTCTTCTTGTGAGGTTGTAAACCTGTCAGAATCACCACCACAGTGACAGGATTCTCAACAAAAACTTTCTTCCTTTCCTTATTTTTTTTTTTCCTTTTCATTTTCTTTGGCACATTTTTCTAAAACAAGTATTTCCTTCTAATTCATAAACACATGGCAAGTTGGGTGTAATTAAATTGACCCGATGCTTCTTCCTGTGTTAACAACAGAACCAGGAAAGAATATTGTCTGCTCCTGCACACTGCCAAGAGAAAAAGAAAAACAAAAATGAGGGATGGTTAAGTTATCATCCAGCAAAGGAAATTCCAATCCTGCATACCAATTAATAACTCAGAAGTGAACGGTACGTGTGCTGTATGTGTATTTTTTCCCAATCACAAATTTGATTTATTGAGAGGACTTCCTTTGGGGCCACCCAATATTCCATTGAGCAAAGTGTGGAAAAGTACACAAGACTGACAGAGTCTATGAACCAAAAGGGGAAAATTATGTTTTGGTTTTTTTAAAAAAATACATTCCCAGTGCACCACTCTAATCACATTTTTTGCTCTCCTCTGGGAGATGTATTTTGGAGAGATACTTCCCATCCCGCCCAGTCCTCATACCACTCCCGCAATGAACAGGCTGGGCACTTAATCAAACTGGCAGTAACAACAGGAACTAGCAGCTATGGGTTACAATGGGATCAAAATATTTTCATGCACTGACACTCCAGCCAATTCCCTGTCCTTGAAGGCACTGCTTTAATCCACTTCTGTCCTCCTAAAGCAAAAGCCATTAACGAAAGTGACTCCTCTTCACCCTGAAGCATCCAATATTAAAAAGTCAGTGCTTTTTAATCACCATCCCAATCACTGCCAAGCACTCAGAGCTGCAAGAGGCAACTGAACACTGGTCGTATTGAATGGCAGCACGACACAGAAATTACATGGCTGTGTAGGCCTCCTCATTGATTTTAAATCATTTGGCAACCTTGCGTCTCCATAAACATCCACTTTGGTACAAACGCAGATGATTTGAGATTGCACTACATCAGAGATTTCGGAGTCTCAAAATACCATGAAAACAGCTTGATATAAGAATGTGAATTCAATGGAAATACATAACGCTCACCATGGCAGGCATGATGCACACATCAATTTTTTTTTTTTTTTTGAAAGGCAGACAGGTTTCAAAATAGGAGCACTGAAGGGAGAAGCAATTCGAAAAGATGCAAAGGACTCTGCCTGAATTCCAATTCAAGAAATTTCAAGAGTAAGTGTCATCCAATCCCTATTGCTAGGGACTCAAAAGCTCATGCCACTGCCAGGGTCCTTTCTCTTGAGCATGTCCAATGAGTGCTAGGTTACTGCAACTGTAATACCAGCAATTCCCAAGTGACACTACATTCCAGGCTATTCTACATGCTAATGCCATCATCACTACTTGTGATCTTTACTCCTTGGTAAATGAGAAGGGGACATGCCAAGGGCCCCTCAAATCTGGAACTAGTCTTATGGTCCAAATAGCAGCCCCTAGCAGACTGCATGCTGCTCTTAAGGGTCCCACATGGCCCTCCTTCATTGCCTGAATTTTTGAAAAAAAATAGAGGAATATACATTTAAAAATTAAGAGCAGAAAATGCTTTTTTTCAGCAAAAAAAAACATCTTTTTGGCCAATTTGATCTTTAGGCACTGTTCTTGGAGGTGCTGTACCCCAAAACACCAGCAAAAGAGCACTTCAAAAATGATAAGAAGTGACTTCCTGGCTGTATCTACACTGCAGAATTAATACAGTTTGATAGTACTTTAACTACCATGACTCAATGATGTAGAATTCTGGGATTTGTAGTTTTGTGAAGTATTTAGCATTCTCTGTCTGATGCCACAACAAACTACAAAGCCTAAGATCCCACAGGATAGAGACATGACAGTTAAAGCAGTGTCAAACTACATTAATTCTGCAGTATGGCAGCCATCCCATCACTGGAAACATTATTCCTAGTTTCTGTCACCCTTATCAGTGCACCATACCAAGGATCAGAACATGCCCAAGATGGCAATTTGAACTTTGGCATGTGCCCACCCCTAAATCCCCAGCTTTATGCAATTATTAGAGCCGGTGTGGTATAGTGAAAAGATTGAGACATAAGAAAGCCAGATTTAAGTCCTCGCTGTGCTATGAAACTCAATGGATGTTGAGCCTATTACTCTTGCTATGTGACTTAATTCAGAGGGTTGTTGCAAGAATGTATGTGAGGAGAAGGTGAGCCATGTACACCATTTTGAGTTTGTAGAAAAGTTCTCCCACGGGTTTAAGCTTTCCCATTATCTATTATCATGCTTTTCATGGTACATGAAAGTTCCATAACTTGAAATACTGTACTCATGGTATGACTGGAAGAAATACACAGAATGGGTTGGTTGGATCCTTGGTTGGCACAACACTGGGAGCACAACTCAAGTAGATTTTGATTTTCACCAATTCTTTCCTTCCTCTGAAACCCCCAGGAGCACCACTACTCACTCTGTTCTTAAGGTTCACCACTCCTCAACAGGAAATCTTCAGAGCATGCAAGAGGAAGAAGAAATCGATAAAAGTCACCTCCTCCCATTCAACCATCACCGAAAGCCTTTTCTGGATCAAAATGCTTCCATTAACAAATAGACTCCTTACATCCATGGGGGTCATACTTGTGGGCTGCAAGTCCCCCTCAGGGCCATCTGATGACCCACAAAGTCTCTCATCATCCTGTTGACTTCCTATTTTTTAACAAAGGCCCAGGGTGGCAAAAATATAATTAAAATGCCCTCCATGTACAGGAAGTGATCCCCATCACTTCCTGATGTCAAAAAAGATCTCTCCTGGACCTAATATGGCTGGGGAGGCTAAAAACATGGCTGAAATGGTCCCCTTGATTCCTAGAACACATTTAAGGGCAAACATTTTGGAAGATGTTCTCCAGGGGTTTGGGGTTGATGCTGCTCCCGCAAGGTCTTCCAGCCTCCTATAGTGGCCCACCCCTGATCTAGATCCAAGTTATTGGGCTTCGAGGAAGATGAATATTTAGTTTCACCTTGCCCTTTCACCCACCCTACCATCATCATATCCTATCATATCATAACGTTCATCATATCCTATCAAAATTATTTCTACCTGACTCTTGGATTAGCTCTTTAAAGGGGAATGGGAGGGATAGCAACAATCAACCACAGCCATCAGATCCTTGCAAACCTAGTTAGAATCAACGCAAAAGGAAACTGAAATAGTAACAACAAATTAGTTACTTTCAACATAGCTTGGAAAATTGCTTTTCACAAGTAGTTCATTCCCATCACTCATTATAGTACTTAAAAACTCATCTATTCGCATTAGTTCTTACACTATTAGAAAAGGCAATTCACTACATTATACATTATTTTCCAGAAAGTAAGAATTAATAAGACCATGGCATATACCATATATACTTGATTACTCACATCAATGTACTCACATTGACCTCTGGATAAGTCGACTCGGTTTTTTGGGTCAATTTTTGACTACAAATTTTAGACTTATACATGAGTATATACAGTAACTCAAAAATATCTTGTCAAAATGTCTTTATAAATGTCCTTAAATGACAACTTCTAAAGCAACTTGAGTGTGTTATTGGTTATAACAATAAAATGGCTTTGTCATCACTCGTTACTTTTGAAATACCCTCCACATTTTCTGGGGTTAGGGGCACTGGACCCTTGTGAATGTGGAAAAACCACAAATAGCAAAAACGCTATTTTTTAATAATAATAATAATAATAATAATAATAATAATAATAATAATTTTTATTTATAGTCCACCCCTCTGCACAACAATTGGGGCAGGTTACAACATCAAAAACAAAGCTAAAAACATCCCCTCATTCCCCCAATCCCGCCCTCCCAGCCCCTTAAAACAAGATTAAACTAGAAAAGGATTAAAATGCGATAAGCAATAAAAACCAAACCAAAGAAATCACACGCAGTGGGGACAAATAATAAACTGAAAAACTCATCTCCCTGGGCAGATATTATTCCGGGAAGGCCTGCTGGAAGAGATCCATCTTCACTGCCTTCTTAAAGGCAGTAAGCGTGGTAATGAGATGGATCTTGTCCGGCAGGCCATTCCGCAGCCTGGGAGCGGCAGCAGAAAAGGTCCTCTGGGAGGTCTGAGACAACCTAGTTTTTATTGTCTGTAACAGATTCCTCCCAGAGGACCAAAGGGCGGGGGGGGGATTGTATGGGGAGAGGCGGTCCCTAAGATAAGATGGACCCAATCCATGTAGGACTTTAAAGGTCAAAACCAACACCTTGTACCACGCCCGGAAACTAATTGGCAGCCAGTGGAGGGATTTAAGCACAGGTGTTATGTGCTCCCTCCTAGATGTTCGGGTAATTAACCTGGCTGCCATATTTTTCACCAATTGAAGTTTCCAGGTTAGGCACAAGGGTAGCCCCATGTAGAGTGTGTTGCAGTAATCCAGACATGAGGTTACCAGAGCATGTACCATAGTTTCCAAGTCCCTCATATCCAGATAAGGGTGCAGTTGGCGTATCAGGCAAAGCTGATAACAGGCACTCCTGACCACCGCATTCACCTGATTAGTCATGTGAAGTGACAAATCAAGGAGTACCCCCAAACTGTGAACACAGTCCTTGGAGGAGAGTGTGACTCCGTCCAGGACTGGAGACTGTATACCCAGACCTGGTTTCGGGCCTGTAACTGTCAGTACCTCCATTTTGTCTGGATTCAACTTCAATCTGTTTTTCCTCATCCAATCCATTACTGCTCTGAGACAGTCATTGAGAAGAGAGACGCCATCTGAGGTCTGAGCCGATGATCTTGTCATGGAGAGATATATCTGGGTGTCGTCAGCGTACTGAAGACACCGTGCTCCATGCCTCCAAATGATCTCACCCAGCGGCTTCATATAAATATTAAATAACATTGGGGACAGGATGGCGGCCTGAGGGATGTCACAATTAAGCTCAATTTTGGATGAGCAACTGTCCCAAGCCTCACCCTCTGGGATCTGCCCGAGAGGAAGGAACGGAACCACTGCAAAGCAGTGCCTCCAATTCCTAACTCTCTCAGGCGATCCAGAAGGATGGCATGATCTATAGTATCAAAGGCCGCTGAGAGATCCAAGAGCACCAGCAGGGTTACACTACCCCTGTCGATGCCCAGGCGGAGGTCATCGGTCAGAGCAACCATGGCAGCCTGCTGTGAGGCATTTAATACCTACTCAACTCCAAATCTCAACTCCTAATCCCGTCCTGAAGCCGGTTTGAAATGGATCAAGATAATCGGTTTCATCTAAGACTGCCTGGAGTTGAGAAGCAACTGCCCTCTCGATCACCTTGCTTAAAAAAGGTAGCAAGGAGACTGGTCTATAATTGTTTCTATCCAGGGGGTCCAGGGAAGGTTTTTTTAGGAGTGGCTTGACCGCCGCCTCCTTTAAACACGATGGAATACTACCCTCCCTGAAAGACGCATTGATTGTGTCCCGAAGGAACACTTTCAACGCGTCTCCCCCCCCCCCGGGTGACCAGCCAAGATGGGCAAGGATCGAGGTGGCAAGTCATCTTCCTCACCCTTCCAAGCAGCTTGTCCATGTCATCAGTACTCACAGACTGAAATTGATCCAGTAAAATACCATCAACGGAGTTCCTGGACACCTCGTCTACGGATTCTGCCAAAACATTGGTGTCTAAGTTGGCTCTTATCCGAGAGATTTTATCAGAAAAGTAGGTATTAAATGCCTCACAGCAGGCTGTTGTTGGATTAAGTAGGGGGTTTGGTGCACCTTTGTCAATTCCCCCACCACTCTAAACAGCTCTGCCAGGCGAGACTCTGCAGATGCAATACATGCAAACAGAAAGATTTCTCCGCTGCATGTAAAGCCTTAGTTTCCGGGCGCAGTACAAGGTGTTGGTTTTAACCTTTAAAGCC
>CM034701.1:16819174-16831098 GCA_020142125.1 Phrynosoma platyrhinos
CTACTGTAGTATTCTCTCTAGGAAGCTCTAGATCATTCAGTGCAACTTGTGGTTAAACTTGATCATAGAGTTGCACTGGAGGACCTAGATATTCCTAAAGAGAACGTATTAATAAAATCCATGAATAATCAAATCTGCAAAAGTCAAACCTGCAAATGTGGAGGGATGAGTGTATATGTTTCCTACATGTTCATTAGCTTCCTAATACTTGGGAAGGTTACACTTATTACAGGTAGTTACATTACAAGAGGGTATCATAAAGTAATAATTATCACCTGGACATTATGATGGTATATTGATGAAATTTTGTCAGTGAATCACTGGTCCCTAAGTGGAAGATGTGGAGAAAAGCAGCTCATTCTGTCCTTTATTTTTGTTACAGGTTGTGTCAGAAATGACTAAAGTGTAAGATGGAGAAGTACGAGGGGGTATTGTAAAGTAATAATTATCACCCAGAAGTTACTATGGTATATTGATGAAATTTTGTCAGTGTCATCATCACCAAGTGACTTTTTCTTTTCCCAAAAATGAAAAGTCTGTTGTGGAGTCGCCGATTTAACAACACAGATGATGTCATTCATGAAGCAGAAGAGTGGTTTAAGGAGCAATCTGCAAACTTCTACAATAATGGTATTTGGAGGGTCAAGAAATGCTGGGGAAAATGTGTAAATCTGGATGGTGCCTACGTAGAGATAAGTTAATAACTATAAATCAAAACAAACTTTCAGTCAAAAAAATTTTTAATGTGCTAATTAAAACCTGATGATACCCTCTTGTAGTTGTAATTTGTTTCTTCTGACCTCTACTGCTGAATAACAAGAAATTAATGAATTACTTTTTTAAAAAAAGAAATCATAGCTAACTACTTTTCTGGGTCTTGGAAATGTAACTTAACTTAATTATTTTTAAGGCAAGTTTCCATGCTCTGGTCATCTTTAACAAAAGAAACTGGTTGCACCATGTCCACAGTGAGTTGTATGCAACAGCCTGTACAGAACAAGTGACAGAAGTTACCCCAAAGTGCTTTACCCAACCTCTCTCACAATTACAAAAGCAGCCAGAATGTCACAGCATGCACCTGGTTATTGGTCTGACATCTGCTTCAGTTTTATGTGCTCGTAAGTCTGACCAAAGTGGAAGATATCCAGCTTTAATGGACTGGTCATGATAAAAATGACAGCATGTTAAATTGGAGTGTTTTGCCTCCAAAACATGAACAAAACCTCCAAAACTCAAAATTAAAAACTCAAATAAAACCTAGCACAATGTTTTAAATATGTCAAAAGTTCTACCCTCGTTTTTTAACAGGCTATATGCACCCAAATTGCCTTCAAGCCAGAGCAGGGGAAGGATTTTTATTTTCAACCAAGGATCACACAATAAAATGGAAAACGAATGCAGAGCCCAAACCGTCACAGTTGTGCTGAGCATATGGCAACTTTATAATGGCCATTGGGGATGAAGAGCTCAAACTATATAACACTGGATTTAAGATGATGCACATAAAGCAACATTCTCTTGCAGCATAGGGAGAGAAGAAAAATTAACCATGCATGTACCATGATCTTATCCTGGCTTAAGAGTTCCCAGATTTCAGGGGCTAGCTTAGGATCTCAGGGTCTAGTCCAGTGATTCCCATACTCAAGCCTTGCTGTGTTTTAGACTTAAGCTCCCAGAAGGCTCTGCCATCTTGGCCAATAGTCTGGGATTCTGGGAGCTGAAGTCCAAAACACTTGGAAGGCCAGAGTTTGGGAATCACTGGTCTAGTCCCTCTTCTCCAGTCTTCCAAGAGGAGTGTGTGGAATCTCAGGGCAAGAGCACTGCCTTGAAAAGTGTGAATGCATAAGTGTGTGTGTAGCATATTTCTTAGTCTTGATGGTTTTTACTGGAATAGCATATTTTGTGTCCTATAGGGCTTAGCTCCAGGCTATACAAAAGAGTATATCTTTCTATATGAGCATGCCAGAGTTTTAACATCCACAGGAAAGGCTTTTTTCTCAGTCTTGCCAGCATCACAGGCTCATCTGATGAGGACACAGGAAAGAGCCTTCTCAGCAGCTAGCACATAGCACAACAATTTCCAGGTTCTCAGAGAGAAAGGGAATAAATGTTAAACTAGAAACGTCCATAATCAATAATGATCTTAAATGGAAACACATGAAGCACGTCATTTGCACTGGCAGCAACAGGCAGTGCACAGCTATTTATCAGTCACTAACAAAAGTCCCAAGCAAATAACTCAATTGCTTCTGTAATGCTTGCATTTCAAGGGAGATACTTCTTCTTGTTTAAAATGGAAAACATCCATTCTATGTGAGACTGCTTTCTGTTTTCAACCCACTAACTGAAGATCCAAGCTGTTGCCATTTTTTAATTATGTATTTGCACTCACTGCTAATTCGAAACACATCTTCTAATCTTACCACAGACACAGTTTGTCAACAGCAGCACGTGTACTCACCTTGCTCTTGAAAATATTACAAGATAATCATTGACACTTCCATCACAGCAATACAAGGAACGAACAAAACACTCATGAAGGTGCTGCACCCAATTAAGACACATTCCAGCAGATTTTTGAAAAATTTCTCCCTAGCGAGTTTTTCTACGTCAAAAGATTCAGAGCACAATTATCAAAATAACCAACCTTCCTTGTGCTGCTATGTAATTTGCCCAACAAAGAACCAGAACTCGTGTCCTCTGTCAAGACTGCACTCAACTGAGAAACCCACTTGTGCCTCACACAAAGTCCTTAAATCTTTTGCCCCAAAGACAGACCAAAAGTCATTTATTATTTTTATTATTTATTGGATTTATATCCCGTCTTTCCCCCAAAATGGGATTCCATTAAGGAGTGGGGCCATGCTGCTTTCATTGACAGACAGCAATTTCTAATCTTTGCAGGGCTAGGACCCATCTTGATGCACTATTGCACGAGATGCAATGACCATAAAAGCTAGGATAGATCACATTTTGGCTATGAAACTGTATATGACACAATTGCCTTTAAATATGTGTAAGTTATTTCAGATTCTATTAAAAGATGAAACTGATGCAAAAAGTTCTAAATCAAGGAAGGGAAGTGCTGACCCACAGGTTCAGTCCAGGCCATGCAGTCTAGAGGCAGCCTCTTTCCAAAATCCTAATACCTCTTGACAAACACCATTTGAAGGAAAATGAAGATAAGGTACTCTCCCACCCTATCCAACTCACTTTTGTACTGGGGATTTGAGAAAGGGAGGTAGATAGGGTAGGGAGAGTATACAAAGCACATTCGAATATTCTTTAAGCACTCAGTGAGTGAATCCAACTTCACATTTCTCGTTTTCCTCTCACTGAAATGAGGAAGGAAAAAATGAAATGTATTCAGCTGATTCTTGGAAGGATAACTAGGTCTTGACCTCAGAACCTACACAGTGTGTATTCTGCACTGCTAAAGCCTCAGTTGACATACCGAGCAGAATTCTGGCTGCCACATATTTACTTTAGGATGCCAGAGATGGAACAGAGGATCTCAGAGTGAGGGCTAAAGGCTAAAGCAGATGTGCTTAAGTTACAGAAAAGGCAAAGAATCATAGTATATCACCAAGAATACTATAAAGTGGTAGAATAGAGACTAAAGCTTGTACATGAAGATCAAGAAACAATGGATTCAAGTCTCAGAAGGTTTAGATTTGAAAAACTTCCCAATTGTAAGAAAGGTTATCCAGTTTTTCCAAGAAACACTCCCCAGGTTCAACAGAATCAGTTTCAAAATAAGGCATCTGATTAGGTGATTAGATTACATGATTTTGAAGATTTCTTGCAATTCTATATGATGATGTTCTACTAGAGAACACAGCTTATTACCCAGACTAAGGGCCTCTGCAGACTAGCCCAAAGGGCTGACCTGGAGGCAGAGATGGGGAGGGGTAGCTGAACGCCGGCCGCCCCAACCCCAGCCCAATGATGTCCTGATGCCATGCACCATTATGCATGCCACGCGGCATCAGGATGTCCTCCCAACACAACATTTTTACGCACTGTGCCGGAAGGGGTGCTAAAGAGCTGCGTGTCAGCTCTTAGGGCGCCCTTTTACCACCCCTGAAAGGAGTAGCATTTTGCCACTCTTTCTGGGGTGGCAAAAGGGAGGATCGGGGCCGTGGCATGGAGTAGCCACAGCCCCGATCCGCCGCTTCCCGGGGCAGCTCTGTGCCGCCCGTCTGCAGCCCCCCCATAGCCAATTAATTTGCACATCTTTTTTCTATGCTGCTGTGTAATACCTGAAACATCAATGCACATATCTTCCAGGATCTGGATCAGAGCTTAACCCATTCATTTACCAAGTAGCATGAGAGAAGACACACACCAACCACAATGTGTTTGGCTTTGCCAACCCAAACACAGCTGATAGATATTCCATGGCCATTCAGTAGCTGCTGAAAAGTGAGAGAACCAGAGACGCATCTGGGTATGTCCCCAGCTTCAGATGCAGGCAAATGGCATCATCTCCTAGGATAGGTCTTAGCAAATAATGTCATCATTCGGTGTCTGGCTATGGCAATATAGCCAGACATTTCTCAGTTATCTAACAGCCACTGAATGGTCATGGAGCAGGGGTCAATTGTTGGGAAATCTTTGCATTCTCTTTCCCCTCCTTAGATATATAGGGATTCCTGCTTGGAAACTCCTCTCTTCTCTCTCTCTTATTCAAATTAACTCTGTGACTTAGCTCACTCTCTCTTTGAGATTAACAGTCTTTTCTCTCAAGATTCTCAACTGAGCTGTTACCATCTTTCTACTCTCTTAAAGATGGTGAGATTTCATCTCTTTACCTGAACCATCAATAGTTAGATTAGGATTTAGGGGTTTTTTATGTAAATATAGACTATAGTCATTTTTTTTAAACTACAAGCTACATGTTTGTTCTTTTTTTGAGTTAGTCTAAGTTCTTTAGGGAAGCATAGTTAGGCAAAGTCAAATTTCTGCTATTCTGCTAATGAACACCAGACTCTTATCAGACTTAGCTTTCATGTTTGTACATTTTTGTTTCCTTTAAAAGAGGTTGAAGCCCTGAGAACCTTAAATTACCCCACATCTATCAATATAAAACAGTGATTCCTGGTAGGCTTTGGTCATTGAAAGTAGAAGAAAAGAATACCAACCTTCTCAACAACATCAACAGCAACAACACATAAGCAGCCATGTATTGGACTTGCTGTTGTTGCTGTTGTTGTTATTTGCCATTAAGTCAACTTTTAGCTATGGCAACTATATGAATGAGAGACCTCAAAAAGCCCTGATCATCAACTACCTGCTCAGCTCTTGAAAATTCAGGGCCCTGGCTTACTTGATTGAATCAGTCCGCCTAAAGTGCATTCCTATTGATTTTGACATATTTTTCTTACACATCACCAGGGCTTCCTTTGATTTTGGCATATGCCAGTTGGTTATACATGCCCCAATGAAGTGGGTAATAACTTAAAAATCATTTTTAAATGATTTTATATTGTATTGATGGATGAATATGGTAGCTTATTTGTTTTTTTAACTTTTTCATTAATACATTGAATATTTTAATTTATGCTGTGAGACACTTAGCATTCCATTTGGGAGAAAGGCAGGATATCTGCTGGTTTTGGGTCCAGGATACCAAACATCATGAAAGCTCAAATCCCATTAAATGCAATGGCTTAGTAAAATGGTGTCCCTTATACAAAATGGTAATATCAAGGTTTGCTTTTTGGAAATCCCATCTTACAACAACCCTAGATCCTATCATTGAGTTTTCTTGACAAGATTTTCAGAAGAGGATTGTCATTGCCTTCACCTGAGGTTGAGAGAGTGTGATTTATCCAAGGTCACTCAGTGGGTTTCATGGCTGAGCTGGGAATCGAACCCTGTATTCCAGAGTTGCAGCTGAACACTCAAGCCACTACCCCATGCTGACACCCTTGGAATTACACACACACGCACGCACGCACACACACATTGTCTAGGTGGATGAATCCATGAATATGGAGGGGTGAGTTAATTAATTAATTAATTAATTAATTATAAATCCTAGAAAGCAGGAGTCTCTAGAAATGTTACTCCGACAGAGAAAGAGAAACCTATAACATACTGTATATACTCATTTATAGGTCTAGAAATTTAGGTCAAAAATTTGACCCCAAAAAACTGACTAGACTTATCCATGGATCAATGTAAGTAATGTATCTTAACTCTTATTTAAAAGAAAGAACCATCCCCTGGTGAAAGACAAGAGTATAATCTGTCCTGGAAGCATCAGCCCCTCTACTCTCTCATCCATGCAGCCTTAAGAGTGAGCTCAAAGAGTTATGTCTGCTGTGTAAGCTATCTAACATTGTTTTGCTTTGCTTCATCCTTTAGATATTTTGCTACAGGACCCTAAGTTTTACCCTGAACTTATTCACGGGTCATATCAAAATCCACAATTTTGGCCCCAGAACCTACCCTCAACTTATACATGAGGTCAACTTATAGTCGAGTTTATACAAAGTTTGTATCTTTGTGCACTTGGGCTTTTCTCCAAAAGGATCTTTCCTCAGATCCTAGCAAAGCAGGAAACCAAGAAGCGTTCTTTAAATGACGAGCTTAGTAACACCAAGCACATTATTATTAAAGCAAGCCTGCTTGCAGGAGAATGGCGAATTACTTTTCTCATCCATTTTTATTCAGACCTCTTAAAATGTGAAGACTCTTACACACACCATGTGCGCTGAGAAGTGTCCTCTATGTGTTCAGTGTAGATTTCTTTCAAGTATAGGATAGATTGCAGGCAGCCTTTATTAATACCTGGAAGGGCTCAATGTCAATACTTGCCTTCGTATTTCCTGTATCTGATTATTTAGTTCACTTCTGACTGATGATACCTGAGGCGGCTCAATTACGAAAGAGTTTTGTTGGTCCAGTTTTGTTCGAGCATTTCAAGTGGGGCAGTCAAAGAGGGGTTCTAGCCCTCCCTCCCTATTTTGGGATCCATGCAGCAAAGAGCAAACTCAGATGAGGAGATTACCCTGGATCAAAATAAATGTGTGTGCCCACATTGATCCATCACTTGTCTGTCTTCCATGCTGAATCAACTCAAGTGGTTAAGACGCTGACTCTGCTGATTGCAAGACTGGCAGGTTGGCAGTTCAACGCCTGGGTGCTGCATGATGGGGTGAGCTCCTGTCACTAGTCCCAGCTTCTGCCAACCTAGCAGTTTGAAAGTATCCAGATGCAAGTAGATAAATAGGTACCACTTCGGTGGGAAGCTAAACAGTGTTTTGTGCAATCATGCTGGCCACATGATCACAGAGTAGTCTCTGACAACGTTGGCTCTTCGGCTTAGTAATGAAGATGAGCACTGCTTCCTATGATCGGACACGACTTGACAGCCTTGTCAACGGGGAATACCTTTACCGTTATCTTATCCGACAAGAAGAGAAGCCTGGAAATCTTTCTCAAAACTGCCACATCTTCCTTTTCTCAGATTATATTTGAGCATTCTTCCCTGTGAGACAACTGATGTGAATGGATGGTAACCATACTCCAATGACCAGCATCACCAGTACTGGTTATAGGGGGGGGTGTTATACCAGAAAACCCACAGCAACACTTCCCATTCTTTCACACAATAACCTCTCCTACTCCCTCTGAAAAGCTGTTACACCCTTACCTCGACGACGACAGTGAGCCTTTCAGCACCAGATTAGCAATCCAAAAAGACTTTGTGTAACAAGAGCCACTTGAGGCTGCATGCAACAAAAGCAGTTTAGAATCAAATTCCCCAAAGAGTATTCTCTTTTAGTGTACTCTCATATATTACCTCTTTTAATGAGCTAGTTCTTTGAAGACACAAGAGACACAAAATCTCAATCAACTGAGGGCTTCTTCCTAAATGTTATTATCAGCAGCCATTTCCCAAATGGTATATTATACCACCACTGTGGACTGATAACCACATGGGGATTAGTGGTATGGTCATCCATAGCACTGGTGGGTCATTGTCCATGCTTGCTTGGAAAGGGAAAATGAGGGGGAGGAAGAAACTGGAATCTTGGGAGTTTTGTTGTTGCTTAGGTCAGAAGTGAGTAACTGGAGTCATCATTTGGAAGGGAGAGGTTTCTCTAGGTTGGAAAGGATATACATTGACGTGTGTGTGTGTGTGTGTGTGTGTGTGTGTGTGTGTGTGTGCAGGGGAGTCTGGAACCGAATCCTCACCAATATGTCTCATTAACTTTGTGGCTACTGCAGCTCTGTCAAGCAGATGTGAGTGCCTCAACCTAGCATTTTGTGTAGAGGTATTCCCCACCCAGACAATGGGCCACTCTGAAACACAGTCAACAAAAAAAATCATGTACAGTTGTCCCTTTGTATCCACTGATTCTTTATCCACCTCAGCCACAAGGGGTTCTCCTTGTAATTCATGATTGTGTTGAGAAAGCCTCATACATAGCC
Organism: Phrynosoma platyrhinos; assembly: GCA_020142125.1. Taxonomy (NCBI): domain Eukaryota; kingdom Metazoa; phylum Chordata; class Lepidosauria; order Squamata; family Phrynosomatidae; genus Phrynosoma; species Phrynosoma platyrhinos. Next base: position 16,827,620 of record CM034701.1, read on the forward strand.
AGACTGGATTTGGGACAGGATTTCTGTAACTTCAGTTCTTAACATCTCTAGTGGGATGGAGTACCTTAAAGTTCTGTCAAATGGAATATAGGACCTGTCCTCTTTCACCTTCCAATCTCAACTTTCAGCAGCAGCTCATTCAACTGATTCAGGCATCCATGGCTTGAAAATATGTTTCAAAATATAAATTCCTAAAAGCAAACCTTGATTTTGCTGGTTTATATAAGGGACACAGTCTTATTATGCCATTGTATTTAAAGGAACTTCAGCTTCCATGGATTTTGTTATCCACAGCAGGTCCTGGAATCAAACCCCAGTGGATGCCAAGAGCCCACTGTATCTTCTTAGTGTCAGAAACAGCACAGTAGTCCTTATTAGGCCCAAGCCTGATGAACTAAAAGATGAGATGACTTTGTCAATCTTCACTGGCACTCAAACATTTGTACAGTACAATAACTCTGCCATGCAAAGCAGAATCACAAGAGAATCCCCCATCTCAGTCATATTTGTACCATGAAATGTCTCCACTGACAAGGACACAGTTGTATGAGTAGGGTTGCTAAACTGGATCTGGGACAGGGCTCTCTAGTTGTTGCGTGCCTTCAAGTGTTTCCGATTTATGCTGAACCTATCACAGGGTTTTCTTGGCTAGATTTATTCAGATGGGGTTTTGCCTTTCCCTTCCCCTAAAGCTATGTGTATGACTTGCCCATGGCCAAGTGGTCTCCAGGGTCCTAGTCAAACACTTGAACCACTACACCACACTCACTGTAGGGCTACTGAACTTTGATCCTTAATAGATCTTGGAGCAGAACCAAGAACCTTAAAGCTCCTTCAAGCAGGATGAAGGTCCCTGTCCTCCCTCACCTTTCAAAATTCAACTTTCAGCTGCAGCTGTCTCTTCTCAACACAGCTATCACTTCCACAGTGGAGATCAGGAGAAGAGAACTGGCAGGAGTGCCTAACTCTGTTCTTGTCACTAGTACATCCATGTCCCCACCCCATACTCTCCACCAGTAAGGGAACAGTCATGTTGGAAGGGGAAAGCTGCTGCTGAATGTTATGGTTTGGAAGGTGAGAAAGCACAGGCCTTATGTTCCGTTTCACAAATTGGCTATTACTAATTAATATACATTTGCCATTTACAAAGGAATCAGTGGGACAGCAGAAAAACAGAAGAGTCAGTGTCAAAGATTTGGCATACAGACTCTACAGTCCTGCACTTAAATCTGTCATGCTATTTGTAGGGATGTAAAACTTCACCTCTCCCATTCTCACATGTAAGAACAAACCATTAACAAAATCCCTGCAGCCCTACTGGGACAGATTCCAAAAGGTTTTTATTTCATTGCAAAAATTTCATGAAGGTTTTCTTTCATCCAAACACATTCCGTTTCTGCACAGAATACACTGTTTCTGTGCTGTTATTATTATTATCATGCTATTAGTTGTTATTAGTATGGTTATCAAGTCTCCCTTATCTCAAATGCTTGAGACCAGAAATACTTTAAAATTCAAATTTTTTTAGATTTCAGAATACCTGTACTCGCATATATGAACTTAATGAGATGTTCTAGAGCAGGGGTCGGCAACCTACGGTCCGACCGGCCCCAGGCCAGTCCTGCCTCCGCTGCTGCGGCCCCCCACTGCATGAGCCGCCGCCGCACGGCCACCGTGCACATCACAGCCACCATTTTGCTTTCCAAAATGGCGACCACGACTCATTTGCGCATGCGCAGTACTCCTGCGCATGCGCAAGCGAGTCGCGGCCGCCATTTTGGAAAACAAAATGGCAGCCACAACTCGTTTGTGCATGCGCCGAGTACTGTGCCTGCGCAAACGAGTCGTGGCTGCCATTTTGTTTTACAAAATGGTGGTCATGACTTGCTCGTGCATGCGCAGTACTCCAGAAGTACTGCGCGTGCGCGAGCAAACATGCTCGCGCATGCACAGTACTTCTGGAATACTGCGCATGCGCGCGAGCAAGCGCAGCGCCATTTCCCCCCCTCCCTCGACCTGGCAGAAGACCTGGGGACCAGCGACTGGCCCCAGGTAGGAAAATGTTGCCGACCCCTGTTCTAGAGAAAGGACTCAAGTCTAAACACAAAATTCATTTACGTTTCATAGACATCTTATACATATATCCTGAAGATAATTTTATACTATATTTTTTACAATTTTGTGCATGAAACAAAGTGTGTGTACACTGAACCATTAGAAGCAATGTATCACTATTTCAGCCAGCCACGGAAAGGTTTGGGAATATTTCAGATTTCAGTATTCTGGATAAGGGAGACTCAACCTATATTATTACTCACTGTAAAAAGTGGTCTAGGCTCAAATATCTTGCTCTCAGAGCCAGGCACTATAGGCACAATGCCCTCAGAGATCACTCAGAACACCTTTGAGGGGGCTTTAAAGCAAGCCATATAGGTCACAGCTGACATTGGAGAGCCGCATACTGACCATTTCTCCATTGTGATAATGCCACAACAAGAAAGTGGCTGACACAGCTGTCCAGAGTTCACCGGTGCCACATTTGGAAGAACCAAGGCAACTGTTTCCTGGCAGTAGCAAATGCCTAACGGAAAGGCTGGCTGTGGGTAGGTTCATCTGCTTCTTCTTAAAAATGGCCAACTTAGCTGCCAATGGAAGAGTTCACAGGCCTCAAAGACTATCTGCCTCAATAACACTCCTATCACAGAATTTTACGTTGATCCACTATCGTTGGCAACTCTTGGCAGGAAAGGAAAGGCCAGAGATTCACGAAAATGTAAAATGTTGAGATATCATGTAACACTACATGAGGGCTTCTAGTGGATGCGTGGCACCCATTTTCTATGACAGCTGTGTGTTTATTTAACATCTCATTTGGCAAACAACACTCTGATTTGTAAAAAATGGCAACAGTGCAAGGTTATGAAACAAGCCATGAAAAAAAAAGATTGTCTTGTCAAGGCCAAATCGTTCCCACACAAAAAATGTTCCTCTATAGATGCCTTCTTTTTTCTTTCAGAGAATAACCTTTAATACAAGCAAGCCTGTAATCCTGTTTTCACATTACCACATAAAGTAAACATAAATGGCATCATTGTTATCTTTTCTTATTCTGTGTCAGAATAAGACACACGTTCAGTCAGGATTTCCTCCAGTAATGCATATCTAGTTACTCTTCAGTCTTTAGTGATAAAGCACTAAACAGAACAGAACAAAAACTGCCATTGAATGAGTGTTCCCAAAAAAAACCCACCCAAGAAAGAAATACAACTGTATCTTTGCTCCCTGCCTCTAAACAAAAGGGACAGAATTTTGGTTTCCAGAATTATTTCACCTGAATAAATATATGAGAATTAGCATGGTGTAGTGGTTTGAGCATCAGACTACAACTTTGGAGAGCAGGGTTCAATTCCCACGCAGCCATGGAAACCACCGGGTGATCTTGGGCAAGTCACACTCTCTCAGCCTCAGAGAATGGCAAT
>CM034701.1:16864482-16875828 GCA_020142125.1 Phrynosoma platyrhinos
TAAAAGTGGGCTCAATTTGTACTATTTCTGGCAGTCTGCAACCCCCCTTCATCGCATTGAACCATGGCAAGGTGGTGTCGAACCGGATTATTTCTACAGTGCGGATGTAACACACAAACACCCCCTTTGCAAACGGATCCCCGGCTCGTGCAAAAACGCACCTCTGCAACAGAAACAAGCCAAGGAAAGGGTTGCCAATCCCATCGTGCAGAGAGGACGGGCTCCCTCTTGCAATGGAGGATCTGAACCCAGCACCACCACAAAAAAGAAAGCAAGCAAGCCCCAGACTTACCCCTGGCGGCATGTCAGCAGCACTCAGCCTCGGACCTGGGGGGGGAAATACAACTTCTTTCTCTCCCCCCCCCCCCCCCGATCCCTTTCCCCCCAAAAAGCCAAGCAACCCAAGCAAGGTTAGCTAGAAGAAGAAGGAGAAAGAGAAAGAGAGCGCTCCGGTGCAGAAGGCGCGCCTCGATCCCGCTTTCTGGCCGCCGTCCATGGCTTGGAGGGGGAAGCTTGGAGGCAAGGGCCAGCCTTCTTCGCCTCTTTGCAAAAGGGAGAGAGGGAAGGAAAGACTCCTCCGTCGGTCTCCTCCAAAATGGTGTTGCAAAAAAAGGAGCAGGAGGAGGGAAAAGGAAAAGGAAAAAGGGGGGAAAGTTGTGGCTTGGAGAGTTTAAAGGGGGAGAAGAAGAAAAAAAGTCCTCGGCGGAGCAGAAGGGGAGGAGACGGGAAAGAAAGGGGAGGGGGAGGAGGAGGAGGAGGAGAGACTGGCCTTGCATCCGCACTGGAGAAATAACCCGCTCTGATGCCGCTTTAACTGCTAGTAGGGCATTTCCCTGAGCAAGGCTCCGCTCTGGTGCCACGACCAACCACCCTTCCCAGAGGGCCCTAACCTTCTTGAGCCATGGCACTTGAAGCGGTATCAAACCGGACTGTTTCTCCAGTGCGGATGCAGCTTTCAATCATCTTCTCCCCCACACACCACCACCAAACAAAACCAAGCACAAAACTAGAGATTCCCAGCCAACAGTGCCTGGGAATGAAGGTGGAGGTAAGAGGAGATTGAGACGGAGGTCCCATCCGCACTGCAGCAAGAATCCAGTTTGAGGCCGCTTTGACTGCCCTGGCTCAGTGCTAGGGAATGCTGGGGACTGTAGTTTGATGTGAGCCCAGAGCTCTCTGATAGAGTAGGCTATATGTCTCACAAAATTACATTTTTCAGAATTGCCTAGCATTGATCCAGGACAGTTAAAGTGGTCTCAAACTGGATTATTGCTGTAGTGTGTTTTGGACCCATGATGGACAGGGATTGAGGCTTTGTAAATTAGAATATATGACTGAGGTGGAGGGAAGGTTGCATTCGGGTCAATGAGTTTATACAGATAGTTCCAGACTGCCTTAAGTTACAGACCCTTAAGAGATGCACTGCACATCTTTGCTTGCACCACAGACTTGAACCCAAGGCATCACAGTTAAACGCTGAAAGGCAGGCATTAAAAGCAATGATGCAGCAGGCTTCCCTCCTGAGCATTAAAATCTCTTCTGCCATCCTATACCTAAGAATCCACTTTTACCACCTTCATCTTTCCCAACCTTCAGATTTATTCAAGAGCAGTGGCTTGAGCATTGACCTATGACTCTGGAGAGCAGAGTTCGAATCCCAGTGGGTTACTTTGGACAAGTCACATGCTTTCAGCCTCAGATTATTTTTTATTTTATTTTATTCATTTATATCCCACCTTTCTCCCACTGTAGGGACTCAAGGCGGGTGGCAATGGCAAACCCCCTCTGAAGAAACATGCCAAGAAAACCCAGAGATAGGTTTGCCTTAGGACTGCCATAACTCAGAAATGACTTGAAGGCACACAGCAACAAACAAAATGCCACATCTAAGATCCTAACACCTACCTTTAGAGCCTCATTAACTTTGTTGTTGCTGCTGCTGTGCACCTTCCTTTCTGACTTATGACGACCCAAAGGCAAAGGTTTTCTTGGCAAGATTTGTTCAGAGAAGGTTTGCCATTGCCTTTCCCTGAGGCTGAGAGAGTGTGACTTGTAGTACCCAACTAGTCTGGACTAAATTCCAGAGAACTGGATCAGACTTCTGATTAAACCTGCACAGGTTTGGGCTGTAGTTTCACACTGTACTCTTTGGGCTGCTTGCTATTGGGGAAAAGGAGGGAATAATGACTTCTTGCTGATCAATGGCAAATCACCCAAATTGTACCATTAGCTTTCACTCAAACTCTGTCATCCAGCGGGCCACTCTCACCTTTATATTCCTACCCCTGTACAGCCAGTCCTCCATATCCACAGATTTTTTTTTAATCCATGGATTCAAGCATCCATGGCTTGAAAATATTTAAAAAGATATAAATTCCAAAAAGCAAACCTTGATTTTGCCATTTTATATAAGGGACACCATTTCACTATGCCATTGAATTTAATGGGACTTAAGCATCCATAGATTTTGGTATCCACCGGATCCTGGAACCAAACCCCAATGGATACCAACGGCCCACTATATTTTAAGGTCCCATTTGGAAGCCATAGTCATACCCACCAGTAAGTGTGAGCCAGTTGGATAATACAAGAGACAAGTCCTCCTTAGTGGTGGCTCCTTATCTCTAGAAGTAGCTTCTGCATGAATTAAGCTTGGCCTCTTCATTTCAAGCTTTCAGTGAGGCCTTCTATTATGTTGCCTCTTCCTAGGGATGTAACTGATTTTTAAGGTTGATAACATATTTCAAATGCTTGGATGGCTGGGTGCATGTAGTTCAACTAAATTGTCTATGCTCTTATTTACTCTTCTCTGCTTAGTGGGTTTGAGCATTAGACTATGACACTGGAGACCAGGGATCGAATCCCAGCTCAGCCATGAAAACCCAGTGGGCAGCCTTAGGCAAGTCACACACTCTCAGCCACAGGGGATGGCAATGGCAAACCACCTCTGAAGAAACTTGCCAAGAAAATCCCGTGATAGGTTTGGTGTAGAGTCAACATAAGTCAGAAATGTCTCAAAGGCACACAACAACAAATGCTTCTTGGAGAACCAGCGTGGTGTAGTGGTTTGAGCACTGGAGTATGACTCTGGAGATTGGGGTTCAGTTCCCTGCTTGGCCAGGGAAACCCACTAAACCTTGGGTGAGTCACATACTCTCAGCCCCAGAAAACCCATAATAGGCCACCATAAGTCAGAAAGAACTTGAAGGCATGCAGCAACAGCAACAACAACATTCTGCTTAGTGAGAGCATGACTCTGAGAGAAGTAGCCTAGAAACACTTTCAACAAATATAAATGTGATCCTTCTGGCTTTGCTCCAGTTAGTTACCAGTAGTTACTTTGCTTCTTCATTTGTTTTGTATCCCACCTATCTCCCAAGACACCCAGTTTCCTCTCTGGGGTATACATGGTAGCACATTGACCTACTCCATTGTAATATATAAAACAGCCTTAATTCTGGAGCTATGGCTATCATGATTCCTTGACAGAAACACAGTAAAGGAAAGGTGCCATTGCTAGCATTGCTACCTTCTGTGAAAAAACATCTGGAGCCACACTTGCATGTATGTGTGTTAGGATCCTGATCCCACCAAGTGGCTGGAATGAAATGAAAGTTCTTCAGGGAAAGAAACGTACTTTTCACAATGTATATTCAAAAGTGCATATTCAAGTATTTCACTGTAGCACAACATCAAACTGGAAATCTTAATTTTTGGATATGTTTACCAAACACACACACACACACACCCCTACTAGCATGGCCATGATCAGGCCCTGGCTTTTCAGTCATATATAACTATTGCAACTTAAGGCCAAAATCTGCAAAGGAATTTACACAGCATTTTCTGTAGGTTAGGCTGTGAAATGGTAACCGGCTTAAGAACACCCAGAGAACTTCATGGCTGAAAAGAGTCCTTGTCTAACCCAATATGCTCCGTTGGCTTACTAACAGCATAATCCAAAACATGTTTGGTCAAAAGTACGTCTCACAATATTCCAAGGGGGCTTGCCTAAGAATATACCTGGGAAAGTGTGCATAGAACTGAGACCTTTCTTTAAAAAGTGGAGAGGGGCAGTTGCATTTTCCTTGATTGCAAGCAGGATAGAAACATTTCCACAAAGTGGCTTTCAAACTATTCCAAGGAAATCAAGTTTCCTCAGGAATGATAAACAAGCTTGTCAAAAAAGTAAGTTTTGAACAATAACTCCCAGAATCCCTCAGCCAGGAGGATTCTGGGAGTTGTGATCCAAAAAAGTAACTTCATCCTCCGATGACAGTTTGCCGAATGTTTCTCCCCCTGCAATGAGCAAGGGCTTATGGACAACTAAAGGAAGCTCACTCGCAGCAAGCCAAACAATTTTGCCCACCTAGCCCAATATTGGCTACTCTGACCAGGAGGGATTAGTCTCATCACGTGATCCTCCTTTAACCAGAGATAGAAGGGATTAAATTGTGATCTCGGATGGTCCTCTGTGATGGACCTATAACACTGCTTCCCATTATAGGAAGCGGAGCATAAAGGAGGACTCGCCATATCATTAAAAAGAGTGAGGGCAACCACCTTAGGTAGCACAGAATGGGGGCATTACAGTTGCTGCCCCTTACCCTTTCCTTCTATAGAACAGAGCTATGTATCCCACACAGTAGTCCTCTGCACCCTATAAACTAGTGGCAACTGACTGCCCATTAGAAAAAGCCAGGGAGCACCAGAGATGGAGACCAATTTCATCTAGTTTGTTACCTAGGGTGTATCTAGAAATAGCTAGACACCACTTTAACTGCTATGGCTCCATCCTACAGCATCCTGGGATTTGTAGTTTTGTGAAGCACCAGCACTCTTTGGCAGAGAAGGCTAAAGAGCTTGTAAAACTATAAATCCCAGGATTCCATAGGATGGAGCTACAGCACCAAAAGTAGTGTCAAAGTGCATTATTTCCACAGCGTAGATGCACCCCTAGACTCAAAGTCTAAATATCCTCTACACCCTCTGCTGGATGGGAGGTGTATTGCAAGTTGCCTGGACAGTAGGACCACTCTTGCCATAAACTAGCCTGCTGCTGTTCCTTATGAAGGTAGTGGAGAAGGCTATTCAGTCAACTGTGCTGAAGTAGCTGCCGGCTGTGTTCATTTCTGTACACAGAAGGCAGTGCACCTTGCCCTTTGCCTCAGGCAGCCAATCGTCTTGGTCTACCATCCATTCTACTGCACTGTTGCAGCTCACACAAGGTGATGCTGAGACCCAATGAGACTGCCTGGAGCACAACATGACTGCTTCCCATAATCCCCTGTAGCATGCAGCAGTTCTGTGTTGGCTGGGCAGCACTCCCTCAACACTTACAAGGAGTCCCTAAAAGCAGAAACATTGCACAAATGTTGTGTTTAAAAAGTAGGGATGGAATTCAGGACGGGACGTGTCTACGAAAGTGGACTTTTGTTCGCAGGAAATAGAATTGAGCAGTTTTGTGACATTCATATTCAGTAAGGGGCTGCTGTGACATTTACTAGGTAGGGTACAACTTGTAATCAACTAAAAAGTGGGGAGGGGAACTGCAGGGGTGCAAGTTGATCACCTAATGACAAACTTGCAATAGGCGTCAATGCACTCCCCATGCCCCTGTGGACGCTGGCTAGGGAGTACTGATCGCTTGCTGATACCCTGGTATACCTCTTCACAATTCACTAGGGGGGTTATGTAGCGCCTCTGCTATGTAGCTAAGTATATGTAAAGTTGAACAACATAGACGGCAATATTGAATTGTGGCCCAGATCCTTTATGCCAGCAATATTGCCTTGCTAACATTTTCATGTCAGTGATTTCAAACCCAAAGGGGTGTTCCTCCTGAGTAACTTTACCCACCAGTGCTGCCCATCACTGCTTTCAAGCACAGACCTCCTTAGAAGTAAGGAATCTGGAGATTCCTGGGCCTTCGCATCAGATACGCTGTGTAACACCATCTGGGAGGTTGCCTTAAAATAAAGAGAGGCACATGCGTCTCTCCTTGCAGCATGCGTCTCTCCATTGTCACACAGACTCTGTGAGATCTGCCTGATTCCCTCGTCCCCCTTAGCAATGCATCAATGGATGGAGATGATTTCTACAGAGGCACCCTGACCTGGCAGCTGGAGAAATTAGCATAGGGAACTAATTGCCTAGTCAGCTGCTATTTCCTATTGAATACAATTACTGGGTTGTTTTGTAAAGTCCACCCTAGGGGAGTGGGAAGGGAGTGTGAGGAAAAGGTCTGCCAGATTTTCTGAATGCAGGGAGCCATGCTTTCAAGCAATATGCTGAGGGAAGTCTTAGCACATTCAGGACAACATTGGCCACATGACCTGAACTCACAGCCACCCAGTGAGTATGACTAGACTACTCCCAGTGTGGCACCTGGGCTGCAACTCTCATCATCCCCATCAGGCTGGATAAGGATGATGAGACTTGTAGTGGTGGAGTGCATCACAGACAGAGCGTGTAGTTAGGGAAGGCAGGGTTAGCCCTGCCATGCAAGATAGGTTAGGGAAGGCAGGGTTAGCCCTGCCATGCAAGATATAGTTCCATTATATCGGATCATGGGGAATGATTCATCTCAGGGTAGTAGATGGAAGACTACCATCCCCAACTTGCCTATAGCTGGAATCCTCTTGATGACTTCCAGCTGAGTAAGCAGAGGCAAATATAAGCTTTTTTAGACTATTGTGTAAGGAGATATCCAGTACTTCCTTGCATCATTCAGAGACATATGTCCAAAACACACTGCAGAAATAATCCACCAATTTTAACTGCCCTGGCTCAGTGCTAGGGAATCCTAGGAACTGTGGTTTATTGTGGCACCATCTCTGACAGGGAAGGTTAAATGTCTCACAAAACTACAGTTCTCAGAATTCCCTATCACTGAGTCAGGGCAATTAAAGATGTCTCAAACTGGATTATTTCTGTAGTGTGTTTTGAACCATAGTTGTGTTAATCTGGAAGATCAGTATGCAATGGGAATGTGAGATGAACTGTGCAAACAAACCACAGCACCTTTGAGACTAACTGTGCAAAAGAAGTTGTGGCATAAGCTTTCGGAGAGTCTGCTTCCTCAGAGCATCTAGGAAAGCTTATGCTACAACTTCTTTCCCACTGCCAGAAATAGTGCACATTAAATTGAGGCACTGCCCTGGCTCAGTGCTAGGGAGTCATGGGACTTGTATTTTTTTCTGGGACATTGAGCCTTCTCTGTCAGAGAGCTCTGGTGCCACAATAAATTACAGTTCCCATGATTCCCTAGCACTGAGCCAGGGCAGTGCCTCAATTTAATGTGCACTATTTCTGGCAGTCTGCAAAGGCCCAAGTTTCCTTGGACCATAGTTTCTTTCCATTTGCACCATGCCAGATGAATATCTAAAGGATACAGCTCTGTCCATTCCAGCCCAAACGGTTAATGATTTGCCTGGGGGGATTTCGGGAAAGTTTCCTTCATGCCTTTTACTCTCCCAGTAGCCATCACCCTTTCAAACCTCCACCATTCCAGACCACATCTCCCACATAAAGTATACTGGTGGAGCTTTAAACTCTGCCAGTTTCCAGGTTGAGTGCAGCCTTACATGATCTTTGCAGCCTTCCTGTTGTCCAGGAACACGGTCTTGAACTTTCTCAACACTGACCACTTATAACACAAATCATGCGTGTATGCTTGATTTTTCCTCACACTGATGAACCCTCCAGATGTCCCCATTGGGGAAAAGGGAAAAACCTGTACCCAGAGAAGTGTGAAATGATAGCAAAGCATCCCTCTGTGGAGTTTCATCAGCCACACAGCTCAACAACTTGATGCTGTAGGCATTGGGCCATGCAACTGCAGGGATGCCATGCAATTGCCATGCAATTGCAACTGTATACCAAGTTGTGAAGGCTTTCATGGCCGACATCCATAGTTTTCTGTGGGTTTTCCAGGCTATGTGGCCATGTTCTGGAAGAATTTATTCCTGACGTTTTGCCTGCCTCTGCAGCTGGCATCTTCAGAGGGCTGGCATCTTCACCTCCTGAAGATGCCAGCCACGGATGCAGGCGAAACGTCAGGAATAGATTCTTCCAGAGTGTGCGGCCACATTGCCCAGAAAACCCACAGAAAGCTGTATATACCAAGAGTCACCTGCCTGGTCCCATTTTAGCCCTTCAAAGAAGGATTCAGTGCCTTCAGGATAGCATCTCTTTCCTTTTGAAATTCTTCCTGGAGAATGAGATCTCCAGGGCTATTAAAATTTGCAGCATTGCAGCAATTGCATGTCAAGACAACCTTTCGTGGGGCGTGGGAGGGGGTCCTACCCCTAAATTCAACTACAGAGTTGAAATAAAAGGCAAAGAGAAGAAGAGCTGGGCAACACACTCTGCTGCCAGAAGGCCTCTGGTCTCTTTTACTAGAGCGCCATCTTGCGGTGACTGGAGAATCTGCAACGCGCCGACTCAAGAAGAAAATTCAGGCAAAGGAGCGCAAAGTTGAGTTTTCTGGCCAGGTTTCAAGACAGACAAGCAAACAAACCAACAAAACCTTGCCTGGTGGGACAGCCTCGAACCGTATCAAAGGATCTCTACTGGACCGATCTGACCTTGCTATGGCCAATTCCTCACTCCTCACTATTCCTGCAACCCAAATTGGCAAAGACGCGTGTGCGTGTGAATCTGTTCATCGTGTTCCCCACCCCCATGATGGTTGGGAGGGGCCTTGGGGGCCTGGAGGGGGGCAGAGACCCCCTTTCAGTAAAGAGTAGGACTCTTCCCCAAAGCTCAGGTTTTGAGTGCAGACTCTGGGTCTATTCTTCACCTCTTCCCCCTTCCTTCATTGTCCTTTCCTGTTGTTGTTGTTGTGTGCCTTCAAGTCCTTCCCCACTTATGGTGATCCTAAGGCCAATCCATCATGGGGTTTTCTTGGCAAGTTTCCTCATAGAGGGTTTGTCATGGTCCTCCTCTGAGGCCGAGAGAGCATGACTTGCCTAAGGTCACCCAGTGGGTTTCCATGGCTGAGCCAGGATTTGAACCCTGGTCTCCAGAAGTCCAGCTCTCAAATCAATAAGCCACACAGGCTCTCTTTTTCTCCTTTCCTAAGACATCTTTTGTAGGACACCTTTTGTAACCTGCCTTGGGTCCAAGTTGGGAGAAAAGCGGGGTAGGAATTAAAAGAAAGAGCGGAGCTTTGGTGCCACAACCCACCACACTTCCCAGAATTCCACAGCAGTGAGTGAGCCATGGCAGTTAAAGCAGGGTCAGCCCAGATGATTTCTGCCATGCCTCTCTATTGAGAGCCTTTGTGACTGAAGAGCGGATTTTAAATACTAAAAGAGGCTGCATCCACACTGGAGAAACAACCCGGTTTGACACTGCTTTAACTGCCCTGGCTCAAGGCTATGGAATTCTGGGAATTGGAGTTTGTGGTGGGGCCCAGAGCGGAGTGGACACATACACACACCCCACAGACACGCAAGAGACCTTCCTTTGCTTGGAAATGGGGGGATCCCATTTGCCAGAGCAGCAGGAAGGGACCCACATTGTTTAAAATGTGTGTTTTATCATCATCATCACCATCATCATAATAAAAAGAAACTCACATTTTAAACAACAGCAGTCCCTCCCAGCCCCATGATGATCATGATCATGATGTAAAGAAAAGTGTGAAGGCTTGGAAGGCCAAAGTGGCCCTCAAGACACCAGTGCTTCTGAGCATGTGCAGAGTGTTGTTTTCTTGCCCGATCCTCTAAAAATTATCATGCGTTTAGGATTGAAAGGGAAGTCTCAACCATCTTGCAAAGGATAAGCAGCACACAAAGGTCTCATACCTTGCTGTGTGCCTTCAAGTCGCTTCTGACTTATGGTGACCCTAAGGTCAACCTATCATGGGTTTTTTTTTTTCTTGGCAAGATTGGTTTGGAGTGGGGTTGTCTTTGAGGCTGAGAGAGTGTGATGCCGGGGGTAGACCTGTTTCTTCAGAAGGAAGCTCAAGGCTGGAGCAAAGACAGGCGCCAGGAATGAGACACACTTTCCAGGGAGCTGAGCAAACTTTCCATAAGGAAGCCAGCAAAAGCTGAGCAAAGAGGGTCCTAGAGTCATCCTAGATCCAAGAGACCCCCAAGGGACATCAAGTCCAACCCTCTGCCATTTAGGAAGACCCAATCCAGCATTTCAATTGACCTGGGAGGTGGGAAAAGGAAAGGCAGGCTTGCCCTGGAGTGTCATAGGAGGAGCCCAGCCTTCTCACTTCTCACCTCCTCTATTGCAGATTGTACAGGTTTTTTGGAAGGGTTGGAAAGCAGGCACAAGTCCCTGATAACTTGCTTTAAAAAAAATATGCCATACCTCCTTTCCAACAAGTCTCACTGCTCTATAGAGGAGTCTATAGAAATAATCTGGGGGGGGGGGGGCAGTCAGTGGAGGGCCCTACCTTTCCAACCACCCTTGCCAGAAAAGGGAATGCCAGAGAGATCACCCCACGTGCTTCTAAAACCCTTCCACATGGTCCACACAAAAGGATGCCTGCACAAAGGTGTGCCTTACACACACACACACACACACACACCACCCCTGAGTTTCTCCATGGTGTGTTGTGTGCCTTCAAGTCGTTTCCCACTTCTCCTGGGCTTTTCCTGGCCAGATTTGTTGACAGAGGAAGTTTTGCCTTTGAGGCTGAGAGCGTGTGACTTGTCCAAGGTCGCCCAGGGACTGAGCCTGGGTTCGAACCCTGCTCTCCAGCGTCACCCAGTCCCAATCCTCCTATCACTCCGAGCCACCTTAGCTTCTCCGCCATCCCTCCCAGCAAAAGGGATTCTCTGAAACCTTCCTTGTCCTCCTAGAATCATTCCTCGATGGAAAAGACCCCCAAGGGCCATCCAGCCCAACCCCATTCTGCCGTGCAGGAACTCACAACCAAAGCACCCCCCAGCAGATCCAGCCTCGGTTGAAAAACCTCCAGAGAAGGAGAGTCTGTGCGCCTTCAAGTCCTTCCCTACCGCTTATGGCCACCTTACCCTGGCCAGGGTCTTCAGAGGGCTCTGCTCTGAGGCTGAGAGAGTGTGACTTGCCCAGGTGTCGTCCCAAACCCAAGTAAAAAAAGCCTTACAACTAGTGAGCCGGGGCGCTCTCCGTGGTGCTGAAACCTCGCCAAGCTTTGACTCATCTCTCCAACTTTTTCCTGATCAAAGTTTGTTTTCCTATGTTTCTCCTAAAAAAAGGGAAAGCATCAAGTCCCTTGCCTCCTTCCTCTTGGAGCCCTGAGTCTCCTACTTACTAGCCAGCAAGCCCTTTCACTCGCCATCCCCTCCTTTCCCTGTCTTTCTTTCTCTTTCTTTCTTTCTTTCTTTCTTTCTTTCTTTCTTT
>CM034701.1:16898632-16919169 GCA_020142125.1 Phrynosoma platyrhinos
CAATTTAATGTGCACTATTTCTGGCAGTCTGCAAAGGCCCTAACTGGAGCCTTGCTAACTGGATGCCAAGTTTTGAACAATAATGGCATAGGTCGTAATGGAATTGGCCAAGCCAGCAAAGGAATTTTGGAAATTGTAATCCAAAACCTTTCCAGGACCTACTCAAAACATTGGTCTTCAAGCCCATTATCGACACTGATTCTACAGGGTCTGATGTATGAGTTTTCCTATCACTGGTGTCTGATCCTTTTTAACTAGAGATGCTGGAGATTAAACCTGGGATCTTACATATGCAAAGCATGTGCTCTGTTCCTCAGGTCTGGTCCCCTGCCCCACATTTCAGGGGCAAAAGTCAGCAAAGAAGGCAGAAACTGCTGATGCAGCAAACTACTAATTACTTGGCTAATCCATCAGATAACTGATTGATTGCTCTGATTCCCCTATTAATACATTCACATACATATGTCATTGAGGTTAAAGACAAGAAGTGTCCTGTCTTAGAGGACTCGGTGAGCTAGATGTGTGTAAAGCAAGATGATTCATCACTATTGGAACAGAAAACTTGTGCTGTCCCAGACCATTGGTCTATAAGCCAGTATTGTCAATTCTGACTGGCAGCAGCTCTCTACAGTTTCAGGTACTAGTCTTTGTCTGCCCTGCCTGGAAATCCCTGGCATTAAGTAGGACCTACACTGCTTAGCATCTAAAATCCAACAAGATGGGGTGATATGGTGGAGTTCAGTCATGTGCCTGCAGTGCCCAGTACAACACTGCTACACATTCTCAGCTTTTGTCAGAGCTCAGCTCCCCTTTGCTTCCCTTGCCTTTCCATCCCCACTTGACTGGAGCTTGAAAGTAACTAGTTATAACTAGTTGCTTGTAATTAGTTGATTTCTCCAATAATGAAGATAACTTGTAACTTTACAAGGGAGAGCCTTACTCCTTTTGCACAGTGACTAACATACCCTTCAACTGTCCCAGTTTGGCAGGGACAGTCCCAATTAATTCTCTGCAGTCCCAAATGTTCAAATGTCCCAGTTTCTCTCTCCTCCTCCTTTGTCATCAGCTTATTTTACTTGGTGAAACCTGAGTTCAAAGTATGTTGATGAGACATCTCCAAGCCCCCCTATCCTCCACTGCTCTGCTTAAGTCCTGTGGATTTGTGCCTGTGACCTCCCTAATTGAGCCAAGTCATAGTATTCAAAGTACGAAAGTAGTTTTCGCTTACTTAGCTCAGCAGCGGGAGAGAAGAGGAAAAGACGGGGCAAAATCATGCCTTTCCCAGTAGGCACAGGCAAATGTAAACTGTTGTAGCCTCCCCTAGCTTGTGTGTTGTCCCTCATTGTTAACTTTGACCACACTCTGATGTTTGAGTTTTCATCTGTGAAAAGTTGAAGGGCATGTTATAACTATAAGTTACTTTTATAATTATGTGTGCATCCTCACTCCATGGAGGAGATATACAAGGAATGTAGCCTTGCACTATTATCTCATGCTCTGTTAAAGTATTGAGCTGGATGGAGAAAAGCAACTTTTTGTATCACAGGCCAAAACACTTGTAACATTCTCAATGATAGCTTATAGCATTCGGAATTCATTGTTCCTAGGAACTAAAAGTAACTACTTTAGTAATTTTTGGGAATTAGGAAAGCAATGGCTGACATCCTATATTGGGGTCATATAGCAAATTTTCTACATGTTGAGTTATGTATTAATTGTGCTATATATATAGTCCTTATACTAAATGCAACATTGTCTTTTTTTTTACTGAATCAAACCTTTGATGCATATGATCTATTGACAGGGTCAGATAAAAGATTTTTGCTATTTTTCAATATTGTACTCTTTATGTATCATTTGGGCCTTGTCTGCACTGCAGAAATAAAGCAGTTTGACACCAGTTTAACTGCCATGGCTCAGTGCTATAGAATTCTGGGATTTGTAGAGATATTTGGCGTTCCTGTCAGAGAGCTCAGGTGCCCCACCAAACTACCAATCCCAGAATTCCTTAGCATTGAACTATGAAGTTAGTGATCTCAAGCTGCTTTATTTCTGCAGTGCAGCAGCAGCCTAACCCTCTAGTACAGTATGGAAATATCAAGAATTGCCACACATTTGGTGCTAATATATGGGCGATCAGCTCGGAGTGCCTCAACCATCCCTGTTGTATTGGAAGCTCTAATTATATACTTGGAGAAACTGAGGGTTACATATATTTGTAACCAAGCATTACAAACAAGTTAGGATTACAAATGTTTTGTTTGAAAGCCTTAAATCTGATGCAATGATATTAAAACTGAGTGGAATAAAGAATTAGATTTTCCTAGGCAAACCAACAAAATCGCCTTGGCACCAATATTGAGCCTCTCTTTAGATTTCAAACTACAAAATGTAACTTCGTTACACACAAAAGTGTTTAAAAGTAACAACATTGAGCTTTCTCAGTCGAAAAAGGAGTAAGTTATGAGGAACAACATTACTTTTAATGTGTTATTTCAAAGCTCTGCAGTATGTCTTCATATTATTAGCCAGCTTCTTTGAAATAACATAATGATGATGTCCAAAAGGATAGGTTTAAGGAAGGTGTAACCAGGTGGGGAATAAGTACATGGTTTCAGATATTTATACAAAATATTCATTTAACTTTTTGCCTGCCCAAGCCACATGCGTTGTAGCCATGGGGTTTGTCCTATCTCTTCAACACACTGTGCAGCCAGGCAAATAGTGTTGATCTGGGATACAGGGTCTCAGATGCCTCACCATCAATACACAACAGTCCTTTGTTTACTTCTTGCTTCTTGCTTCTTCCTCTGTTCCATACAAAGGAGAGAATGTGTTTCTTTCATCTGTTTTCTTGAAGAAGCCATCAAAGGACCAAGAAAGGATGCCTATTCCAAGCAGCTTGCTTGCTTCCTAAATTGGTAGGCTGTTTGCTTTTTTAATTGACAGCTAATAGCTTTCTGCTAAAACAAACACAAAAACAACCCTATCCCAGTCATGTTCACTTGAAAGAAAAGAGCCATTTATTACAAATACAAATCACTTCAAAAGTTAATACAGTTAGGACTGCATTCAAATTAGTATGTTTAGGACTGCAGCAAGGAAGACAACTAACCCCCCCCTGGGAATTTGGAGGACCACAATGGAGGGCACCAACCATTTCCAGCCATATCCTGGTAATTGTTGCAGTAAAATTGGCCGACACACTTCCAAAAGGCTCCAGTTGACTGTTTTGGTTCACGAGGGAGGGAAGCTAGCATGTTTTAGACATGAAAAAGTCTTATTTAAAAAAAGAAAGTAACATTCTAAAATAGGTCTGGTGGTGTGTGGAATGGCTTGAAATGGCTGATCTGAACCACTATTCCAAAAATCAAGGTGAATGGAGGAGGTTTAAGGACCCAGGGGCTTCCTGTGGCCCACAGGTGACACTTGGTCCATCCTTGGTGTACAACAGGGGTAGGCAACCTTTTTGAGCCAGGGGCCGGGTTACTGCCCCTCAGACAATTGGGGGGGCCGAAGCACCAAAAATAAATAAATAAATAAATAAATAAAATTTTAAAAATTAAAAATTTAAAAAATATGCATGCACACTCTCTCAGCCCCAGAAAAGCCATGGCAAAACCCCTGTGGAGATTTTGCCAAGAAAAACCCAAGAACAAGTAATAACAGCAATAATCAATATTATCATGGTGGGCGGCGGCAGCAGGACTGGCCTGGGGCCGGTCCAAAGACCTCGGGGGGCGCATCCGGCCCCAGGGCCTTAGGTTGCCTACCCCTGGTCTACAACCAGGTGAGTTTTCCCTGATTCTGACCCCATTTTTGCAGTTAGGTGATGGTTCTCTGAAACAAGTATGATGTGGAATCTGGGTCTCATATCTGCCTTACATCTCAGGGAGGCTTCTGTGTAATACAAAAGAACAACACGATACATACACACACACACATTCTTTTGTGAGATAATGTGTGCATAAGTTGCTCTATTCATGGGAAGCAAATTATTTGCCATAACACAACAGATGTATCCTGCTGAAAGTAGTGGAAGAGGATTTGCACCTACAGCAACATTGAGCATTGCTCATTGCAAATTGCATGATGGCACCCAATCACTGGCATGTGTTGTGCAATTTTTCTGTTCTTCATGTGGATTACATACTGCTGGTATAATGTATTTATTTATGGAAATGTTTAGGCTACTCTGAGAGGATGTTGGATTGCAACAACAGTGTGCCTGTAGGACATGCTACTGCCATCCCAGATGAAACCATGTATTATTAAAATAATATTATATTGCCTTTTGACTAAAAGGAGTAAGCTCCTAGGATGATCTACATGTTCTTAAACATGCTGTCTTTTGACAGGGCCATGGGTAAAGGGAGACATTGAAAAGAGTTGTGTAGCTGAAGGAATAAGTAGTTTGCTTGGGCAAAGGGAGAAGAGAAATGAGCTGTAAGATGCATGCCCTTAAAATGTTTTTGTTACACAGGAAGAGAATTAGCATAAGACAATGGTATAGTTGTGACTGGTCATTGCATAGTGTTAATCTACATTCATGTAGTTGCATGATAACTGAGCTATGTCACCTTTCTGCTGAATGTCAACGTTGTGCAACCAATGGCATATCTGTCAATGCACCTACTTGTTGTCCCATTCTCCAATGGGGAATTTACAACTGCTGTTTCCACAATCCCAATGAATTTAGTGGTATATTGAAGGCACTGGTGAATTTCACCATCCCAGAATGCACAACTGCAATGCTGAAATTCTATTTGTTAATCCCAAATAGAGTAAACTTATTGAATAAATTGTTGAATGGTGAGTCAACACTTATGCAAACTCCATTGATTTCAGTCAGTGTCCTTTAGATGGGTCTAACAACAGGAATTAGAGAAAATTCAACACATCCAGCATATAATGGCAAAAAATACAACTATATGTGTCAATGAACTGACACAGATATATGAGACTAACAAGATTTCAGCTGATTTTTATTAAAAATTTGTGGCTTTATTATTGTTTTTCCCAAAATGTACATCCACATGATTTTGAAAGCATTTTAAACACCATTTAAGATGTTTTAACTTTTTAAATTGGTTAACATTTTTAATTCTGTTTAAATCCTTTTATTGTTTTAAACATTGAATTGTTCTGAAGTGTTAAAATTGACTTTGCTTTTATGCTTCCCTGAAATCCCAAAATACAGAACATGGTAAAAGAAAGTTAAACCAATAAATGGTGGCAAACCCAAGAAAGCCATTTGAGTCTAGGAAACTCATCAGGATCTTTGGAAGTTCAGTTATAGGTAGAACTTGGGGCAGGTATTTTTGGTACCTTTAGGACTATGACTCTCAGAAACCCCAAACCAACACAGCTACTGGTCATGCCAGTTTGGCAATGCTGGAAATTATAGTCCAAAAATACTTTCCGACTCCCATCCCTGAAGCTCAACTTCCCACTCAGTTCTCAGAGGTCTTAGGGGGGTTGCAGACTGCCAGAAATAGTGCAAATTGAGTCCACTTTAAGGGTTAGGGTTAGTGCTAGGGAATCATGGGAATTGTTTTTTTTTTTTTCTGAGACATTGAGCCTTCTCTGTCAGAGAGCTCTGGTGCCACAATAAAATACAGTTGAACCTCATCAAGTTGAATCTAATCTCCACCCAGGAACATTAAAAAGCAGAGCCAAAGTGGAGCGTCATTCTTGTTCTTGTGTGCCTTCAAGTCATTTCCAACTTATGGCAACCCTATGGTGAACCTATCATGGGTGTGTCAAGTTTCTTCAGGGGAGGTTTGCCATTGCCATCCTCTGGTGGTGGGAGAATGTGACATGTCAAAGACCATCCAGTGGGTTTACATGGCCTTACCACAATTCAAACCTTGGCCTCCAGAATCCTAGTACAGAATCTTAGTTCTGGAGACCAGAGTCTGAATCCCGGTATGGCCATGTAAAGCCACTGAGTGGTCTTTGGCATGTCACACTCTCTCAGTGCTCAAACCACTACAACTCACAGGTGTCATGGGCAACTAATAAAAATATATATTCCTTGCTGAACACTGCTGGTGAAGGACAGGAGAAAGTAGTTTTCAACATTCACTCAGGGAATGAAAGGTAAGAAGCAATCCTTTGCTCAGTTGCCCATGGCCAGGAGGCGTGGGGGTCTCTGTGTCAAGGCTCTTCTAATTTCCATTCTAATTTGCAAGTCATAAAGAGGGAGGCCATTTGTGATCCATGAGCTCCTATTTAATTTTGTGTCACCCTAATCATGCCAGTTTAACCCTCGCTTGTTTGCCTGAGTGCCTCACACGCTTGGTTGCTTCATTCCTCTTACCCAGCAAAGGCTTCAATTTCTCAAATGGCATGACATTTTCACTCTTCTGCAATAGACTGAAAAGTGGTTTTACATTTACCATATGTGTGGGTTACACACATGCACACACACACACCCTTACTAGTGTAAGGCAAGGCACACCATTTAAACTTTCTGATACCTCAGGATAAATGTTAAGAGCATCAACCTTCATGAATAATAACCTTAAATAAATTCAATTAGAATTATAAATTTAAAAAATTAAAATTGGGAAGAAACAAGGAGAGAAATTTGGGAGCCATGGCTGGATTGGGGCTAACAGCTAATTGTTTCATTTGTTTCAAAAACCCAATAAAACTTTTAAAAGAGTTTCAACCTCCTGGATAAATACTGATCTCATTTCCAGAATTTCATTTCTTTCCCTGACAATACATCAGCATCCCATTTTTTTCTCAGTATGAAATATTCAAAGGGACTAAGAAACTCTACAGAAATGGAAAAAAAAACATGAAACTCATTAAAACATTAAAGGGAAAGAACAGCATTGGGATATTAAGGGGGGGATAACAAAAATAAATTTTGTCAAAATCAGAATCATATGGATGATGCTTAAATATCCTTGGAAGCAAATCAAATAAAAGATGAAACCAAGAAAACAATCCCTGGAATGAGTATGTAGAGGGATCTTATAGCACCTTTGAGATTAACTGAAAGAAAGAAGTTGCAGCATGAGCTTTTGTAAATTTTAGTCTACTTCCTCAGATGCTTCCTCAGATGTTTTAGCTGTAGTAGACTGAAGTTTATGAAAGCTCATGCTACCAACTTTTTTCTTTCAGTTAGTCTCAAAGGTGCTACAAGATCTCTCTACATACTGATTCTACAGACTAACACAGCTATATCTTTGAATTCAGTCCCTGGAATGGTTGTTGTTTTTGTAGTTATGTGCCTTTAAGTTAACTCTCACTTATGGCAACACTATTCTAAGATTTTCTTGGCATGTTTTATTCAGAGATTATCTACTGCCTTCTTCTGAGGCTGAGAGAGTGTGATTTGCCCAAGGCACCCCAGTGGGTTTCAATGGTTCGGCAGGGATTCAAATCCTCGTCTCCAAAGTCCTAGTCCAACACTCAAACCACTTCAACAAATTGGCTGTCATTTGCATCAAACAGGGATGACCCACAAAGCAAGATATCAGTGCCCACTGTACTTTGCCAACCTTAAGACTAAAATCAAGCTTCAAGGCAGAAAGTGGTATGTTCTTCTTCAATGGATGTTAAAGTCATATATATGGCATATATATGGCTTTAACCACAGCCACATATATGGACCTAGAGCAATATTTCACAGACATATTAGAGTCACTTGATGCTTTAACTCAAAGAGATCAGAGCAGAACAGAATTATTACAGACAATCAATTACATCATCATGCATAGTTGTTTACATAACCATTGGAGCAAGAAGCATGAAGAGCAGCTGAGCCCATGCTGGAAGTTGCATTTTATTCCTATATCAAATCCTTGGGCAGGAACCCCCTACTGATCTCCCAGCCTTGACTTGGCCTATTAGCAAACCCTGCTCTGCTCTGGTTTTCAGCTTGAACTTTGAGGGAACCATCCAAGGTGCTGAAACTATTTTGGTGGCACCAATCAGCATGTTGGGTAGCCCCTTTAAAACCTGGATTTAATTCCATAGTGGATTCATTGTCCCATTGAAATGGAGGCCATCAGCTACTCTTAAGTAAACTTAAGCAGAACCATAAGAGTCAAAACGGTCTTTGTGATACATCCAGCCCAAACCCCTAATCCCCCCCCCAAATCTGACAATCTTAAATATAGAGTCTTTATAGCCACATATAACTAGATATAACAGATGCATTAACATTCTTAGGTGCTGTGCACTAAATCCATAATTACATCAGCTTGCTTTTCATCATAGGCAGGTGACAAATGCAGAGGGATGAATGGATTTTTATCTACTTTTAGGGCTATTCCATTTTACCCACACAACCCTGTGATGTAAATCAAACTGAGAGAAAGGTCACACAGCAAGTTTCATGACTTCGAAGAGGATCTGGCCTGACTTTCTCTGATTTAAGCCAGATACTTTGTCCATTACACAACACTGGTGATGATAGACATATAGTCTAGAGCAGGGGTAGGCAACCTTTCCCCTTTAAGGGCCGAGGGACTTCAGCTCCCAGAAGCCTCAGTCATGTTGGCCAATAGTCCCATGTTGGCCAATAACTCCTGGGATTCTGGGAGCTGAAGTCCCTCGGCCCTTAAAGGGGAAAGATTACCTACCCCTGGTCTAGAGAGAGAGAGAGAGATTTGTTGTTGTGTGCCTTCAAGTAATTTCTAACTTATGGTGGCCCTAAGGAAAACCTATCATGGAGTTTTCTTGGCATGATTTGTTTAGAGGGGGTTTGCCATTGCCTTTCTCTGAAGCTGACAGAGTATGACTTGCCTAAGGTCCTCCAGTGGGTTTCCATGGGCAAGACAGGATTTGAACTGTGGTCTACAGAGTCATAGTCCAATACTCAAATCAGTACATCACGCTGGCTCTTGCAGATAAATATAAAGTTGCTCAAAAATGAGCAACTTAAAATATCCTCAAGAAGTAGTTAAATGACTAGGTTTGCAAGCAAGCAAGCTTTGAGCTCCAATTTTTTTGGGGAAATAGGGGTACAGAAAGATATAACAACAATAATCACCAAACAAAACATTTACATAGGTGACCTGTCTCAAGCAATGTGTATGTTATTCAGGTATACACATTTCTTGAGATAGGTCATATGTATGATGTTTTGTTTGGTGATGCTTGCAAACCTTATCATACTTCTGGAGGATATCTTGAATGAGACTAATTATTCACAGAGAGATCTTGCATGCTTAAGACTCAGCATTGGATGTGATTATGGTGTATTTCATATTGAATAATAGGATCAAGTTTGTGAATGAAATAATCTTTGCAGATGTCTGCACTTCCATGTAGGAATTTGTGATGGTGATAGTAAGATAGCTAACACCCAACCCTGAACAAGTGATTAGGGTGTAATTTGTGTTGTGCAGTTTTTAAACAGAATTGGGAAGGAAAGATTGTGTTTAACAGGTGCCCCCTACTGGCTTTTCTTAGAAAATACATCCATAAATCCAGACTGTCTTCTGGCTAAGCCCATCAGTACCTTGGACAGTTCCACAGGTCTCCATGTAGCTTCTTGTGGGCATCCATTTGGCCATGAGAAACTAAGGGCCTTTGCAGACTGCTAGAAATAGTGCAAATTGAGTCCACTTTAACTGCCCTGGCTCAGGGCTTGAGAATCATGGGAATTGTATTTTTTTTCTGAGACATCGAGCCTTCTCTGTCAAAGAGCTCTGGTGCCACAATAAACTACAGTTCCCATGATTCCCTAGCACTGAGTCAAGGCGGTTAAAGTGGACTCAATTTGCACTATTTCTGGCAGTCTGTAAAGGCCCTAAGACCACCTGTCAAACCATGTTCAGTAGTTTAATGACACACCAGTCTATCAACCTGACAATCCAGAGAGATCATTGCACAACAGAAACATTACAAATACTGGAAGCCCACACTTATGTGATGGCCTAGGAACTGGAGCACTGTCAGGAAGTGGAATCAGTTGACAAGTGGAACCCTGTTTTATTTAACTTACAAATGCATTTTTGCCACTGAAAAACAACATGGCACATTGTTATCACTTATAATTTCATGCGAAAGCTAAATACTATAACACACTATATACACAAGTAAATTGAACAAAAGCTTACCTTTAATGTCCTGCACAGTAATATAGTATGCTAATACTGTAGGAAACAGACTGCCTACAATCTCAGAAACACCATGAATAATAATAATAATAATAATAATAATAATAATAATAATAGGTTCTTCTGAGATTGTAGGCAGTCTGTTTCCTACAGAATTACTGCACTGTATTACATTATTATTATTATTATTATTATTATTATTATTATTATTATTATTACCTTTCTTACCTGCCTCTCCCCATGGATCAAAGTGAGGAACAACAACAATTAACAGACAAACAGCATCAGTTAAAAACACAGAAGTTAAAATGTCAGTTGAAAAGGATTAATAAGATGTATACATATTAATACAATCCACATTTAAAATTCATCATTTAAAATCTATGAATCATGTAAAACTGACTGAATGTAGACTGAAGGAGCACTGCCCACAATCTCAGAAGAACCATGGACTAAACACAGACAGAGTGAAGGAAAGGGGCCAAGCAGCACTTGCTTTTGGACTGCTACAGAGGCTTGCTTTGGATTGCTTGCATTTGTGCATATTCATTGCTTGCAAAAAGAGCTGGAGGAGGGGGGAATGTCAAGCCTCCATAGTCAGCTTGGCACCTTTCCTCTCCTCTCAGCTTGCTTTGCAAGCAGCAGAGGCATGCAAGCAATCCAAAGCAAGCCTGCATAGGAAGAAGAACTGATACAAGCTTGCTCTATCCATGCTTGTAAATTACATAGAAGAGTTCCATTAATTGAAGGAGAGGTCTACTTTTTCCATAGGCAAACCTTGGAAATCTTGCACACATGTGTGGGCAAGTAGTCCCAAGCAAGTCTCATATGCAAGAAGAACTGGTGAAAGAGCAGATCCCTCATCAAATTAATGGAACTGGTCTGTAATTTGCAAGCATCAAAAGAGCAAGTTGTTGAAAAGCGAGTTGTCGAAAAACAGAGGCTTCCTTTACATCTTTAAATCCTAGACAGGAATAGATGTTTACAGAACTGGCAGTGCAAAATGTGTGGGAAGCAGCTGAATTTTAGCCGGAAGTTGCATTTTGTTCCTTTATCAAAGTTTGGGGCAGGAAGTGCCTGCTCCTCTTCCAGTCTTGAGGCAGCACGATTCCTGCAGATCTAAGTCCACTTACAAAGATTTAAGTCTCCAACAGGGTTCCAGCCATTTTCATTATTTACACAGCTTTAAATCTGACAGATTGCTTATATTGTACCTTACCCTGAGATCTCTGGATAGAGGTCAGGATATAAATATTTAAAAATAAATAAAAATTTGTCATCCACTCTATCTTTTGTGTTCAGATTCCAGTGTCTTCACTTGTGTAATAAAATCTCAATCTCTCTCTCTCTCTCACACACACACACACACACACTCACAGAGAGAGAAAGAGAGAGAGAATTATAGACCTGGAAGAGACCACAAGGGCCATCCAGTTCAACCACCTGACATGGAGAAATAGACAACTAAAGCACTCCTGAGAGATGGTCATCCAACCTCTATTTAAAGACCTCCAAAGAAGGGGACTCCACAACTCTCCAAGGCAATCTATTCCACTGTTAGACAGCTCTCACAGTAATAAAGTTCTTCCTAATGTTTAGATGGAATCTCTTTTCTTGTAATTTGAACTCATTCATTTGTGCTTTAGGCTCTGAAAACAAACTCCATCTTTATATGACATCTCTTCAGATGTTTAAAGAAAGTGACTGGTATTCAGTATTGCAGTTATGAATTCATAACCTAGACTTATGACTCTATAACTAGTCAATATTCAAAGACACAGCCGTGTTAGTCTGGAAAATCAGTACTCAAAGGGATCTTGTAGCACCTTTGAGACTAACTGAAAGAAAGACATTGGCAGCATGAGTTTTCATAGATTTCATGTAAGCATGCATCTGAGGAAGTAGGATGAAAGTAGGATAAAATGCTGCATACCAAAAATGGAGTTCTGAATACATTCGCTATCTTTATTCAAATGTTTGCATGTGTGAACACTGAACTCGCAGAGATGCACATCAATATGGATCGATATGGTTCCATAGTGTGAACAACAAACCCAGAATGTGTGAGGGCGATGATTCACATTGTCGTGCTGAAAAAGTGACATGTGAATGACCCCTTAAGCATACAAAGAGATGTTGTAGCACCTTTGAGACTAATCAAGAGAAAGACATTGGTAGAATAAGCTTTCATAGATTTAAATCTACTTCATCAGAAGTAACCTCAAGGCTAGGTAAAACTTCTCCCCCGCCCTTCAAAAAATCTGATGGAAACATCACTCCACCGTATTACAATTGTTGGCAGAAGAGACATCTTTCTCTTCATGTAGCTGATGCCTGATAAAGTAAGCTTGAGGGGGCATTTTAATTGTGGCAATACTGTGAAAGTCATGGCTAAGCAGCAATCATGAATACAAAACAGTTTGTTTGTTGTTAACTGTCCTCATGTTGTCCCCAACTCCTGGCAACCTATGGATGAGACATCTCCAAGACTCCTATCCTCCAGTGCTCTGCTTAGGTCTTGTAGATTCAGGCCCATGATCTCCCTAATTGAGTCTAGCCATCTGTCATGCGGTCTTCCTCGCTTTCTACTGCTCTCCATCTTTCCTAGCATTATTGTCTTTTCTAATGAGTCATGCCTTCCCATGATGTGGCTGTAGTACTACAAACTTAATTGGATCGTGTTGGCTTCCAGGAAAATTTCTGGCTTTATCTGCTCAAGAACCCACTTGTTTGTAACAATACAAGACAAAACAAAACAAAACAATCTTTAACAAAACAGTTACAGATGAGTACATCTTGGTAACTGTTCCATATTCATGATCCTACTTAATCACAATTTTGACGCTATTGCCACAATCGTAAATCCCCTCTCACAACCTACTTTATCAGGCATCAGCTGCATGGGGAGAATGAGGTCCATTCTGTTGGTGATTGGTCCATGTGTGAATTACATTTCTATAAGGTTTGGGTAGGTTGGGCCAGGAGAAGCTACTTGGTTAAGGATATTCTATAGCCAGAAACCTATATCAGCTGCTTAGTTATGTGTACTTAACCAAGTAGCTGATATAAGGTTTCTAGCCATATAATCATAGAAACACAGAATCAAGAGTTGGAAGAGACACAAGGGCCATCCAATTCAAGCCCCTGCCATGCAGGAAGACACAATCAAAGCACTCCTGACAGATGGTCATCCAGCCTCTTTAAAAACCTCCAAAGAAGAAGACTCCACCACCCTCTGAGGCAGCATGCTCCACTGTTGAACAGCTCTTATCATCTGACAGTTCTTCCTAATGTGTATGTGGACTCTTCTCCTGCAGCTCTAATCCATTGTTCCATGTCCTTGTCTCTGGAGCACCAGAAAACAAGCTTGTTCCTTCCTCAACATGACATCCCTTCAAATATTTAAACATGGCTATCATGTCACCTTTTAACCATCTCATCCCCAGACTAAATACACCCAGCAGCCTCAGCCACACAAGAAAATCTCCTCCCAGCTCACACACAGCCTTAACCCAACAGATGCAACAGCCTTAACCCAACAAACTCTCCCAGAAGACTCTCCAAGGCTGGGGAGGTTTAGCTCAAGTGATACAAGCTCATCCTATGCTATCTCTTTCATCACACTTGTTGGCTTTGTCTGTTAGTCAAGCTCCCATTTGCCAAGCTCCAGGGTCTGGTGGCTCTTCAATAATCTCTAGTACATAGACCAGGTGAATTCTCAAAGATCGACAAGTACAATGATCCACAAGTAGGTTACAATTCTCCTTCCCTATCACCAGAGAAAAAATAAAAGAGCCCATAATCATTTATTTATTTATTTATTTATTTATTTAAAAAGGCACCCATGACTTTTTAAAACTTCATTTTCCCTCAAGAAAGAGTCAAAGTCTCAGTGCAAGGGAGATTACTTTTTCACATTATTGCTTCTATTTATTTATTAGCTATATATCCCGCCTTTCTCCTAAAATGGGATTCAAGATGTTGTTTAATATGGACACACATGCAGGGAAAGTTCAGAGTTAGTCCAAGGCAATGCTAAACAGACAGGGAAGAGTGTTTATAAAGTGTCATTTATCTTTTGGCAGTTCTGTTCAGTTCACTGTGTCATATCTGACTCTCTTTACAGTAGGTGGCGCTACAAAGCCAAAAATGAATGGAACATTTTTTTCCCCTCCTAAACTACCCTTAAATTTTCTTATGGGTTTCTACAAGTACATAAAATTTACACAAATATCTTCAAATTTCAAACATTAATAATAGACACCCAGCCATTGAAAAGAAACCTTTCACATCTGTAACTGAATTAAAGGGAGATCTGTGATATTATAGAATATCTTTTAGTACAGAAGTTGCTAGACATTTCTTTCTAATGTAGAATGTCCACCTTCTGTTCAAGGATGCAGAAGCAAAGTTGCACATGTGGCATCGCTGCATATGTGCATCTTGTTCTGTGCATATTTCACATTGTGAAAGTTGAAACTGTAGTCCAATAGGGTCTAGAGAGCTATGTCTATACTGTGCGAATGAGCTGTTCCAGCACATCATCAAAGGTGAAGCATCAGCCTAGGAAAACAGCAGATATAAAAGAAGGTAGGAATCTTACAGCATCTTTAAGGGCATTTAGTGTTCAATGACATGAGTGAGATCTTCATCATTATGAAAATAATAATAATAATAATAATAATAATAATAATAATAATAATAATAATAATAATAATGGATTGTGGTAGGTATATGGAGATTAGAAGTGTGAAGGGTTGAAGTGTGATGCAATGTTTTTCATGGGTCAACAATTCCTGAAGGAAACTTCTTTATGGCTCCATGGAGTCACATTCATAATATAAAACTGGTATCTCAGAAAACAAAATTAATGGACCATTGGGATATTAATCGCATAAAATTACAGACATGTGTATCAGCCAGTGTTTCACTTCACACTAGCCAGATGTAATGGAATGAGTTTTTATAGGGCTACAGAGTCATGAGAATCCCAGACACCTTGTAAAATCCCGATATATCTGAAGAGAAAGGCTTCCAAAGATACTTACTGTACATTCATCACAGATTTACAAGTTACATCGGTACATCACTTGGAAAATGGAAGTACCCACATTCTCAGTGAGAAATTACATCTGTAGAATGCAATTGCCCAGAAAATCACCAACGCTGGGGGCCAGGGAGACCTCAAGAAGAGAAAATTGAGCAGAGTCAGTATCCATCATAGCTGGTGGGATGTGGGAGCTGCAGTCCACTACTTTAGAACAGAGGTCCCCAAACTACAGCCTGCAGGCTGAACCTGGCCCGTCAGGGCCTTTCAACCAGCCAGCGGCCGGTCCTGCCACCACCGCCACCATTTTGGCTCCTGGCGTTGCATACGCATGCGCATGCGCATGACTCCGGGCACCATTTTGGAACACAAAACAGTGTCAGAATAGTGCGCATGCACACGTGATGTGGGGTGCCATTTTGTGGAACACAAAATGGTGCCTGAGTAGTGCGCATGCGTGCACGTACGTGTGCGTGCGTGTACCTCCAGCCATGATTTTTTTTCCTTCAGCCCTCCAAAGATCTGGGGGACAGCAAACCGGCCCCCAGCTGAAAAAGTGTGGGGACCCCTGCTTTAGAAAGTTTTGAGTAAATGTGAAGTCAAAGGCTTTCATGGCCAGCATCCATAGTTTTTTGTGGGTTTTTCAGGCTGTGTGGCCATGTTCTAGAAGAGTTTCTTCCTGACATTTCACCAGCATCTGTGGCTGGCATCTTCAGAGAATGCTGGAACAGAAGACTATATATATATACTGTGAGACCCTGGGTAGGGAGGAGTGATTCCCATGTAATCTGTGTATCGTTCTGTTGTTGATGGCAGGGCCTCAGGGTGGGAGAATATGCAAATGAGGATTCGTGTCTGCTAATTGGTGATCATTGTATACTGGGAAAGCCCCTGACCCTGGTTGGTTTCCCATTTGCATTTGCTGAGTGCTGAGTTTCCTATTTTGCAGGACTGATAGCCAAACTTTGTTTACTTTAGGAGTTTTCTTTCCTGTTGAAGTTGTCCAAGTGTTGGTGGATTTCAATGGCTTCCCTGTGCATTCTGACCTGATAGTTGTTGGCATGGCCAGAATTTCAGTGATTTCAAACAGCATTTTATGTCCAGGATGGTTTATAATGTGTTCTGCTACTGCTGATTTTTCTGGCTGACTCAGTCTGCAGTGTCTCTCATGCTCCTTGATTCGGGTTTAGACACTGCATTTGGTGGTCCCTATGTAGACTTGTCCGCAGCTGCATAGTATGCGGTAAACTCCTGCGGCTGTGAGAGGGTCTCTCCTGTCCTTTGCTTAGAGTAAATGTTAGTTCCTTTTACAGTTAAGGAATGAGGGGTGTGGCCTCACAAAATGGCAAAGGAAGAAAATCGCATGGTTCAAGTGATGGTTTATGCTGCCACCTCATGTTCTGTTGTGTATTCTGAAGTGACAGTGAAGCAAATGGGTTCTAGAATATGCAGCACTCTAGATCAAGCTCTATAGGATCTCTGCTTGATTTAGAATCCTGCACATCCTGCAAATCATACAGGAATCTTACAAAAGTAGGGCAATCTTCCTGGTACACACAATGCATAGTGTCCGTGGTTGCTTATCAGAAATATACTTGAGAGATCAGGGACAATAAATACATCTCTGCTCACCCTACCTCACCTCACCCCACACATCTTCATCCTCCACTCACATCCTCATCCTCATCCGCACAAGTTAACTTTTTTCCAAAATATGGGGGAGGGGTGAGAGAAGGGAACACTGATACACTGGACATAGTACTACAGTCCGAATCCTATTGGTGTGTATGTTATGCATGTATAAATTTCCCTGTGGAAGTGGCTAGAAATTTTTCTCTGATGTGGAACACCATATTCAGCCCAAGATCATAGAAGTGGATTTGTATGTGTCGTATCATTGTACATGGAGATATGCATGTGCATGAGATGCAAATTTGGTTCTGCATTCAGATATGCAGTCAGTTCCACAACTTTGCCATTCAACACAAGGATTGCAGAGCACAATCAGTGGTCAAGATCCTAGGCAGGTCATATTGCTCTTGTCATACAGTTCTGTGTCCTTTTCCCTGACAGACATTATCAGGCTCCTGGAAGGGCCATTGCTACTGCTTACCAGTATGAACAGGGTGACCAGATATCCTCCTTTTCCAGGACATGTTCTTTCTGTCCAGGAAGAATTCCAAAATGTCCTCCATTTTGAGCATGACTAAGAAGCCCATTGAGTAACACCATGTTTGCTATTCCCCTTCAATAAATTCATCTGCATGGCATTCTGTGCATGCTGCAATGAGAGGGATAGGATGGATCCTTCTAAAATTCTTATTTCCTAGGAGCTGCAGCAGCAAAGACCCACACCCAGAACTTGGGATGTGTTTGTTTCTCAGAGGGAAAAGGACAGAAAAATTAGGTAATGGGCTGCTTGAGGGAATCATGCAAATGTTGAAAAGGATTTCTCCCCCTTAATTTCAGCACAATAGTCAAATGAAAGGAATCGTTTAAATATAGATTCAGTCAAGAGTTTGTTGCTAACAAAGTACAGTTTTAAGCACTTATCTTGTTCAAGAGTTCTAGAAGTATATTGCAAGCTAACAAGGCCTTTTAGCAAAGATAGGTTCATCAGAAAAGTATCGTTGAGTACATAATAAAATACAGTATATGTAAAAGCTGTAAATAAACTATATGAAATAAATTTATATTTATATGAGTGTTTTTAGCTTTTATCTGGTAATGTCCTACATATTTCTTAAATTTTCTACATTTTGCAGTGGCTTGTCCTCCTTTACGGATAAGACATCTGGTCACCCTGAGTGTGGAGAAGATCGAAATGGGTGGCAGTTCAAACAATGAAGATGCAGCTGCTCTGAACTCAGAGGAGAAAGAAAAGAGGAGACATTCACACAGTAAGAGTGCCTTCCTTTCTCTTCCACTCCAGATCCCAGAGCAGCTAAATTTTCATTGTCTGAATTATCTTCCTGCCACTCCTTTGTCATGGGTAAGCAGCAGAAGCAAAGGGGCTACAGAATAAGTGCAAAGGACTACAGAACAGTTCTTTCCACCCTCTTAAAAAGAAAAAGATATGTGTACATAATCCACACTTACCTGTGTTTATATCACCAATAGGATCCTACCCAATGTGTAACAAACAGGTGGAGATTCATCCTACACAAGCCCAATGTATGATCTCAGCCTATGTGTCCAAAATCCGGTGATGGTCCTTATCCCTTTCTCTCTTTTTCAAGCTGTAATAACTGAACTTTAAAAAAAAAAAAGATTTATTTCTTCTTGTCAACCCCAAGACTCCAGAGCTACTTTATGATACTGCGAAGGTTAAACTGGTTATGGAAGAGGAAAGAAAAATTCTGCATGTGGAGCTGTCATAAAAATGTCATAGAATTATTTCTAATTTTAGTACCTTTTGGATTCTTAACATTGCTTTCTCACCATCTCTAGACTTCTTATTTTATGAGTGGGTAATAATTCAAAGCAATACGGTGCTGGGGAAACACCATATGTTAAAACAATAATTGCTGATGAAGTTTGAGTCTGAGCTGGGGGAGAATAATTCATGAAATGGAACAATTGACTACAATCTAGTCCATGAGATAAAATGCCATGTTTGCGATTTATTCAATCATTCATTTCTCAACTTTCCCCCAGTCCTGTAACGTAACTAAACTATCATGGTGCAGTGGTCTGAGCATTGGACTATGATTCTTGAAACCAGGGTTCGAATCCCAGCTTGGCCATTTAAACCCACAGGGTGACCTTGGGCAAGTCACACTCTCTCAGACTCAGAGGATGATACTGGCAAACCCTCTCTGAAGAAATTTGTCAAGAAAAGCCCATGAGTAGTTTGTCTTGTGGTCGTCATAAGTCAGGAATGATTTGAAGGCATACAAATACAACAAACTATCAGTACATTTGAAAACATGCTACTTCAAAAGAAAAATGACCACATAATATTTCTTATTATGGAAGGCCCTTTCCTTGAAAATTATTAGACCTTTATTTTAAAAAAAAAAGAATATTATCTGACCTCAAAGCCATCCCTCCAGAAGGATAACATTGATGGCCCTTTTCAAAGAAGCAGCCCTGTTACTCTTTCACAGTATAAAAAGGAGGAAAGGAGGGGTGAAAGGGAAAAGGGAATGGCGAAGCACCTTTAAGACTACCTGGTTTTTGTTTTACCATGATAATTTGTGAATATAAACCCACTTCTTCAGAGTGATATTAAAGGCTCGGGTCATAAGGCACATGTATATAGTATTTATACTGTACATAATATATATATACTATATGTATAATGTAAATGCTATACAGTGGACCCTTGGTATCTGCTAGGGTTTGGTTTCAGGACCTCCCACCCCCCATGGATACCAAAATCCATGGATGCTCAAGTTTATTAAATACAATGACATTTTAAAATGGTGTCCCTTATATAAAATGGCAATATCAAGGTTTGCTTTCTTGGAATTTAGAATTTTTAAAATATTTTCAAACAAGAATGCTTGAATCCATGGATAAAGAATCTGTGGATACAGAGGGCCAACTATACTATAGTATACATATTTGTGCAGTATGATTATACTTTATAATCTGAGGTCTTAATATCTCTCTTTACTGCATCTGAAGTTTGGGTACTATGTGCCTTCAAGTCATTTCCAACTTATAGTGACCCTAAGTTCAAACTATCATGGGATTGTCTTAGCAGAACTTGTTCAGAGTGGGTTTGCCTTTGCCTTCTTCTGAAGCTGAGAGAATGTGACTTGTGCAAGGTAACCCAGTGTGTTCCTATGGCTCAGCTTTGAACCCTGTTCTCAAGAGTTCTTGTCCAATGGTCAAACCAGCACACTACTCTGGCTGTCCTAAAGACATGGGTTTATATGTATGAATGTCCATGCTAAAATTAAAAAAAACTAGTTCTTATCAATGGCCCTTGTGATTCCTTCCAACTCTAAGGATGCATCTACACTGTAGGAAGAATACAGATTGACACCACTATAAGTGCTATAGTTCCATCCTATGAAATCCTGGGATTTGTAGTTTTTAAAGATCTTTAACATTCTCTGCCAAAGCATGCTGGTGCCTCACAAAGCTGCAAATCCCAGGATTCATTAGGATGGAGCCTGGCAGTTAAAGTGGCATCAGACTGCATTCTTTCTACAGTGCAGATGCAGTAAGATTCTAGGATTTTATGGGAGAGGCAGTCTAGCCTCAGTATAAAAGGAAGCTCCAAGAGCCTTAGAGTAGTCACTGAGAAGACCCTCTTTGGTGTTCCCATCAGATGTACCTAAGAAGATGGTAGGACATAGAGAAAGGCCTCCTCAGAAGATCTCAGAACATAGTGTATGTATCTAACCCTGAAGGCCAGAGACAGTCTGGGGATTCTGTTGGTGTACAGGCCA